>JAXQQM020071505.1:0-600000 GCA_034641835.2 Pinus albicaulis
ATATAAGAGAAGACAGAGTATAAACTTAAGATCAGATAAAGTACTTTGAAACCTAGTCTGCTTTCAGTTAATACCAAGGGAAACTTTCAGAATCTGCCTTTGGAGAATAGAAGCTAGAAACAGGGCAAACCATCACTTTCTAGTCTAACTTTAATAAGAAAATAAGGAAAATAACTTTCAAGAACAATGTTTAAAGAAAACAGTAGGACGAGGGAACTCCAGCATTCCTAACTGCTTAAACTGTATTGAATCATTCTTAAATAAACAATTTAGAGGAAAACATTGAGATAAATCTTTTCAGTCAGAGAAGGTTACTGATGTACAGAAGATCCTAACTCTATAAATGATGTTCTTTATCAGAGAATAGTGAACAAATATGACATACATAGAAGGAAAACAATAAAAAAGAAAGGAGCACTTCACCAGTGATATAGACCAGGATCCCAAGAAACAGCTTGTTTATTGATGTCAAACCGATTATAGTCCTCAAGTCAAATGTTTCAATTCAGCAATCATCTTCACTATCCAGCCTAACAAGACTAACACAAATAGAGCTCCAAGGGCCAGTGAACATTATTTACAATCAGAAGTTTAAGCTCAAATGTATTTCAAAGTTCTACAACCAACAATTCTTCATCTTCTACAAAAGTATTTATAGATGAATGAGGAGGTGAGATCTAACAAAATATCTTAAGGATAATTAATATAGTTTCAAGACTTCTAGGCCTTTTGAGGGGCTCGATGAAGAATTTTACAGGTGGATTCCTGTATTAACTGTTTTCCAATTATGAATAAAACTCGGTGGGAGCTTTTGTTGACATTGAGGCTCTATGTTATGTTGGAGTAACTCTGCAGATATTTTTTTCATTGAATGGCTTGCAGAAGTAACTCCCTGGTTGCGCTGAGGAAAATATCTTCGTTTGATCAATAACCGGCCCTGTTTGAATTCTTTGAAATTACAGTGTAATTATAGTAAGCAGGAATCAATTTTCCTCAGATGTGGCGGTGGAGGCCTTTCTGTCTGTTAAACACTTATGATTTCTTTTAATTGTGTTTTAATTCTAGGAATTAGGCTTTTGATAAGAATTCTTAGCCATAATTCCCATATTTTTCTTCTATCTTCTGCTTTGTTGTGCTCTATTCTTCAACCCTGATACTCTTTAACTGTGTCTTTAATAAAACAGTGTCTTGTTGATGTGCAGGCCGCACAGGTCTCTTCTCGGCATTAATTCTCATAGAGTATCGACGAAACAATGGAATAGAGCCCGGCGGATGGTCCCTTTTGACAAATCAAAGGCACGGGAATCATCATTCCCTGCCTTCGGCTTTCCTTTATCATAATGGAAAAACCATTCAAACCTACAAAATACAAACGAAAATTATAAAATCCTGCATTTTTTAGGTTTAACTGCTTCAGAAGGCGTGGAAAGAGCGTGGTCGTTGGATGAAAGCATCCAACGGTGGAGATCTACGTAAAAATGCAAAAAGGAGAGTGGGAGAAGAATAAGGAGGATTGATTTTGGACCGTCCGATCCGAGCACGTGGACGGTCCGGATTCAATTTTGTGGATTCCACCATTTTCCCAAAACAAAATTTGAATCTATAACTAGCCTAAAACCTTCCAAGAACAAAGATAAATCATAAAGAGAGAGCCCTCTCTGGATGCAGATTGGCTAGATTCTGCATCTAAAAGGTTGGTTTGTGGTTACCTCGGGTATACTTTCCTCTTACACAACTTCTAGGAAAACCTGAGTGATAACATAGTCTAACTTTAATAAGCAAATAAGGAAAATAACTTTCAAGAACAATGTTTAAGGAAAACAGTAGGACGAGGGAATTCCAACATTCCTAACTGCTTAAACTGTATTGAATCATTTTTAAATAAACAATTTGGAGGAAAACATTGAGATAAATCTTTTCAGTCAGAGAAGGTTACTGATGTACAACAGGTCCTAACTCTACAAATGTTGTTCTTTATTAGAGAATAGTGAACAAATGTGACATACATAGAAGGAAAACAATAACAAAGAAAGGGGCACTTCACTAGTGATATAGACCAGGATCCCAAGAAACAACTTGTTTATTGATGTCAAACCAACTACAGTCTTCAAGAACAATGTTCTAGTTCAGCAATCATCTTCACTATCGAGCCTAACAAAACTAACAAAAACAGAGCTCCAAGGGCCAATGAACACTATTTACAATCAGAAGTTTAAGCTCAAATGTATTTCAAAGTTCTGCAACCAACAGTTTCTCATCTTCTACAAAAGTATTTATAGAAGGATGAGGAGGTGAGATCAGATAAAATATCTCTCAAGGAAATTAATATAGATTCAAGACTTCTTGGCCTTTTGAGGGCATGAGAATCGTCATTATCAGACCTTGGATTTTCTTCATTTATAATGAAAAAACCATTGAAACACCTGCGAAAAAACAAAATATTAGAAAATCCTGTGTTTTTGGGTTAAACTGCTTAGAAGGCTGCGGGGAAGAGCGTGGCCGTTGGATCTAGACACATGCACGGTCTAGATCTAATCGAGGAATCACAATCGGCAGGAGGAGAAAAGGGGTGCGATGAAAAAACTCCGATGCGATTGTGCGATCGGAAGGGCCAAGGCGATTAAGCGATGGTCGTTGATCTAAGGACGAGATCAATGGTGGAGAATGAATCGGGGGACTGGGCAATTCGGGGTGGACAAACAAATGCAGCGATTGAGTAATGCGATGTGATTTAAGAAATGCAATGTGATTTAAGAAATGCGATGCGATTTGAGACATGCGATGCGATTTAAGAAATGCGATGCGATTTAAGAAATGTGATGCAATTGAGCATCGGCCATTTGATTGGTCAACAATCAACAGTGGGGATGAACCGGGGGAAAACCCTTTTTATAATTTATAAAATCCAAAGTTTAAAAAAAAAACAAAGGTTTTTATGGATCGGGGCGAGATAAATATATAATGCGGATAGGCGCCCGACTACGGGGCCTTTGGACTTTGTGAAATGTTATATGCCCGGGGCGTATATAAAACAAAGGGCCAATCACAATTGGGCCATCGGGCCTGGTCTTTAAATCTACCCATTGAAATTTACCGATGCGATAAGCGCCTTGGGACCTTTAACTCTCGGTCCTGGGCATAGGGTATATAAAATGAAAAAGTGGTGGGGCGGAAATATAATATAGGGACTCAATCGCATAGGAACATTTTGATGTGGTCTTTTCGATCAACCCATTGGATTTCGCCGATGCGATTGCATGATCGGATCTTTTCAATCTAACCATTTATATTAACACGTGACTTTGGTTTTTAGACCAAAACTTTGGAAAAGTGGGTTTTTGGGTTTTACAAAGGAAAAAGCAGATCGGGAATGGATTTTCATAAGGTTTTAAGCACGAAGGCGGGCGCACAGTGTAGTTATATAAAGGCTAATCGCATCGGAGTTTTCCAATACAAAGCCAATCACATCAAAAACTTCGGAACATGGGAAAGACTTGTGCATTCGAAACTTTCCGATGCGATAAGCGCCGGATAGGTTTAGCACTTGGGTTCCAGGGTGTGGGCATGTGGGGGGAAGTGGCTAGGACTTGGCCTAAGGGGGCTTAGGTCCATAGTAAATAAAACTTATTTTTTATGAATTTTTCAGTGTTTTCAATGGAATTTGATGGTTTCGGTAAGGTTAAAAAGTGAGTTTTTAACCTTGTAAACATGATTTTCATGAATGGAATAAGGGAAATCATGAAAAATAGAGTAATTTTATGGAGAAAAGGGGAGAAAATGAAGGTTAATTTTGGAAGAGGGGGAGGGGGAAAAATGATGGTTTTTCAGCAGTATTTTCTCATGAAATTAGCATAATTTCCGAGTATAAAATGGGAACAACAATGAAGATTTAGGACAGAGGCATGAGGCCTTCAAGAGTCTTCAAGAGCCAACAATTTTTAGTAATGAAATTTTTTCTTTGAAGGCTCAAAATTTCTTAGCCACCTTTTTCTATAACAAATTTTATAGGTGGCTAATAGTGGCTCCACTTGGGGATGATGCCTTCTTGAAGGCATCAAGAACTTCAGACCTGCATTCTCTAGGAGGCTAATCAGTTGCCTTATCCATTGTGTTCTCTGGGAGGCTAACCTATGCCTGATCCATTGGGCTGCCCTTCCTTTGCTGGGATGATCTTCTCTGAAAACATATTAGTAGCTATGAAAACAATGGACCTTCATCAATACAAATTTTCTACCTACCCAATCCTACTGATCTAACATTTTTTCTTCATAAGAGTGCACTTGGATTGGCAAACTCTTTTACAACATTTTATTCTTTTGAAAGAAGGAAATATAATTTGTTTCTACTCCTTATTTCTCCCTGAACTCAGATTAAACAGTTGAGTTCAAATGATTATCTACCTAATCTACCATCTGTTAGGATTAAACTGTCCAAAAGATTTTTATTCTCTAAATTCTAAAACAGAAATTTAAAAATAGTCAAGTCAAGATTAATCTGTTTGACTTGCTGTGATCTATGGCATAAAAATAGGATGCACATAGACATTTATTTTGCAGAAAATTTAAAACAAAAATGGAAGGCTTAAGATTTGAAAGTTCCTTATCATGGCCTTCTCTTTTTACAGCTCTGTTTTGACTCTTATGTGAGTTGTTTCTTCCTTGCTCTCTGGTTCAGATTTTGATCTAATTAGAACCAGATTTACTTCTTTCTGACTCAAAAAAAATAAAACAGATTTGAGTCATTTCCTTTTGAAACCTTAGGTTCAGATTTTGAACATGTTTGAACCTTTAATTTCTATCTTGAACTATCTACTGATAAGCCAAGATTAAATAGTTTGGAAAATCGAATTCACTATCATATTAGCAGAAAATTTAAAGCTAATTATTCAAGGTTAGACAGTTTAACTAACTTGAAGTGTGTTTTGCAGGAGTGGCATTTAATCTTGCACACTTTCAGACTTGTTTCTCTTTTTTGGTATGGGGCTGTACCTTTTTGTTTTTCGCAATCTGCCCTCTTTTTTTTCTTTTCTTTGTTTTTGTATTTTTGAATCTTTGATTCTTCTTCAAAGAAGAAAACAACAACTAACTACATGCTCAAAACTGAGCTTTATTGACATTCCTCTCTAACCTATTCTAAACATGGAATGTTTACATTTATCATATGATACAAAAATGCCAATGTAGCCAGCTGAGTAATGTCAAAAAGAAGTAGAAACTTTGGCTGCTTGTTAGAGGTATCCATAGAACATATTGAAGATTAACCTTCAATATCAAGGCTATCACAGAAGGTGACAGCTTTTCATGTCTCTGGCTCTTGCAAAGGATCACTGCTGGATAATTTGAGCCAGTTGGGGTTTCCACACACTCTTCCATAGGATCAACAAAGAAAAGATGAAGATTCTCTTCTTTTTGGCCCTACATGTATGGTAGATTGTCTGCTTCCAAGACTTCAGCTTTGAGGAGCATATCTTCATAAAGTTGTTTGGAAGGATCATCATCCTTAACCTGCATAATAGCACACAGTGAAATATCTTCCTTCTCTAAATTTATGTTTGCTTCAGATATAAATTCAGGTTCTTTAAATAGTAGATTGATATCAATGATAGGAGAAGTTTCTTCTTGAAAAGAGGGTATATCCACAGTAGGATAGTATTCTATCTGTTTCTCTCCCTTTTATTCATCATCATCTGAATGGGAGGACTCGTCATATTTGGCAGTGTTGTCCTCTTCTAGCCCTGGTATGCTTGGATTCAGTGGGCTGAACTCTCTGGAGAGGTTATTATATTCTTGAGTGGGGGTGTATTCAATGGTTTCCTCTTGCTCAAAAATTTATTCATTACTCTTCTCTTCACCTTTTGAGTTGAAAGACTGTTGATTCCCAATAAATTGAAAGATTTTTATGATGGATCAAAAAGGATGATTTCTGCTTTCAAGCTGATGATAGTGAAATTCATAACACCAATCAAATGCTGGTTGCCCTGCATGATTAGTTTTTTCTTGAAAATCATCATCATCATAAGACTGATTGAAGTTTGAAAATTTATTAGAATAAAAATTTTCATCAGTCAAACATATTGGGATATCAGTAGGTCCTTCTTCATTCTGATCCACAAAATAACTTTTGAAATCTGTACAACAAAGTTCTCTATGTGAATGGGCAAGAGTGTTTGTTTTGAAAAAAGTTTCAGAGACTGACTGTTTATTAATAGTATGATCTATCTCTTTTTCTGTCAAAGGGGAAGATGTTTCTATGTTCCTTTGAACAAGAGTACAATAGTTCTCTGTCTCTTGTGAATACTGATTTCGAGGCTGGATGTCTTCTTGAGCCTCAGCTATAAGGGATGATGAATCAATATCTTAGTTTTCAGGGATATCTTGAGGGATGTTCTTTATTTCTTGGATCATCTCTTCCTCAAATGATTCATCTATTTTCTTAAAATTTTTCAATAGGAGATTAAACTCATAAATGGCCGTTAAAATATCTTCAGGATGCATCTCTTCCAAAGCTTCCTCATTATCTATAATGTGTTGGGTGATGTTTTGTGATGGATCCTAATATATTGCACCCAATGATAACGATGTAGTGTTTTCTTTATAGTTCTCATAGAACACATATTCAAGGTCTCTTAAAGAAAACAAACTACTAGATCTTAAGCATTCATACCAATCCCTAGCTTTTCCTTCTAATGTTAACAGAACATTTCCATTAGGCAGTCTTCATGCCATTCAACTTTCAACCTCCATACACATATGTGAAATTTGATAAGATGTAATAAAGGGTCATCAAACTTTTCACCTTGAAAAACAGGTAAGTTGTCATCCCAATTCACCTGGGGCATCTTATGTGGAAACCCAGGGATATGATCTCTACTCATTGGGGCATATCTTCATTCTATTCTTGGAATCATGTTTGTAAATCAAGAAAGAGGTCACTGTGTCTGGTCAATCAGTTCAGGGTCTTCTACCAGTGGAGTCATTTGGTCTTCTGGGAGTTTCAGAGTGTGGAGTCGCCAGGTGGAAGATTTTTAGCTCCTAAGGAGGTAAAATATTTTAATGGTTCCACCACCATGTGTTTCTTGTAGAGATGCATGGTTTTCAGGAACTGAAATAGCTCTCAATGGTGATCTAAAAATAGTTGATAATTTTATCTTAGGACTTCCTAGGGATACCTTCTGAGTTATCAACTACTTCAGGTGGATCAGGGTCAGGATGGGCTCTAGTGTGAATCTTTCTAGGAGCCACTATGATATGTTTTTCAGAACCAAATAAACAAGAAAAGTTCAACCAGGTATGACAATATTTGAGAGGTTTAACTAGTCTGTTTACACAAATTTTAATCCTAAAGTCCTCTAATTGAGTTTGAATGATATTACAATGATAAGGGTTCTTTCCAGTGGAGTCTTAAGGTCTGCTCAGGATTGTGGAGTGTGGAGTCGCCAGGTGGAAGATGTTTTAACTCCTAAGGAGGTAAAAGGTTTAATGGTCCACCACCATATACTAATCTAAAGAGATCATGGGTACTCTGAATCTTAGCAGTATTTAAAATGAAAAAGACTCAAATTCCCCAGTGGAGTCACCAGAAATGTTAGGAATATGTAATTTTAGTAGATTGGTGAGACTAAAACTGCAGAAACAACATCGTTTCAACCAACTTTGGGATTCTAGGATCTAGCCCTCCTGAATCCAGAGAGGGATCTCTCCAATATGTACAAAGATGGATTTGTCTTGGAAATTTGGGGTAATAATATTAGCCTAGTTATGAAGACCAAGGGTTTTGTTTGTTTTTGGATGGTTGATCATGATTATTATTTTGAAGAGAAAGTTTTAAGTGCAAAGAGTTTCAAAGGTGAGAAGTTGCAAGTGAAAAGAACAACTAGGCTAAAAAGATAGATATAACGCTACTTTTTAGTCCATTGGGCTATGGAGTCATAACAGGGCTTTAAGTGAGCAACAACAACAAGAGTGATCCAAGGGGCAAGTCATCTACACCACAAGATTATTGAGATTTAAATGATGGAATGGGAACAATAAGGTGTTGGAAAGGTGGAAACTGATAATAATTTTACAAAGGATTTATAGTCAGTCCAAACAAGAAAAGCCTCTTAAGTAACTGTTTAAAACCAACCAAGTGTAGGGATAACCATTGACTCATTGGGAAAGTTTTTATTAAAGCAGCTTAATTGACAAACAATCCAGTAATCCACATAATTAACTTCAGAAATTATGAAAACATATTAGAGAAGACAGAGTAGAAAATTAAGATCAGATAAAGTACTTTTAAACCTAGTTTTCTTTCAGTTAACACCAAGGGAAACTTTTAGAATCTGCCTTTGGAGAATAGAAGCTAGAAACAGGGCAAACCATCACTTTCTAGTCTAACTTTAATAATAAAGTAAGGAAAATAGCTTTCAAGAACAATGTTTAAGGCAAACAGTAGGACGAGGGAACTCTAGCATTCCTGACTGCTTAAACTGTATTGAATCATTCTTAAATAAACAATTTGGAGGAAAACTTTGAGATAAAGCGTTTCAGTCAGAGAAGGTTACTGATGTACAGTAGGTCCTAACTCTATAAATGTTGTTATTTATCAGAGAATAGTGAAAAAATTTGACATACATAGAAGGAAAAAAATAACAAAGAAAGGGGCACTTCACCAGTGATATAGACCAGGATCCCAAGAAATAGCTTGTTTATTGATGTCAAACCAGTTACAGTCTTCAAGTCCAATGTTTCAGTTCAGCAATCATCTTCACTATCCAGCCTAACAAAACTAACACAAATAGAGCTCCAAGGGCCAGTGAACACTATTTACAATCAGAAGTTTAAGCTGAAATGTATTTCAAAGTTCTGCAACCAACAGTTTCACATCTTCTATAGAAGTATTTATAGAAGGATGAGGAGGTGAGATCATATAAAAGATCTCTCAAGGTAATTAATACAGATTCAAGACTTCTTGGCCTTTTGAGGGGCTCGATGAAGAATTTTACAGGTGGTTCACTGTATTAACTATTTTACAATTAATATCAAAGCTCGGTGGGAGCTTTATTTGACTTCGAGGCTCTGCGTAATGTTTACAGTAACTCTATAGATATTTCTGCATTTATTTCCTTGCAGAAGTAACTCCCTGGCTGTGCTGAGGCAAAATATCTGATTGTGTAATAAGTTCAGCCTCTGTTTGAATGCTTTGAGGCAATAGGTGGAATTTATGATAGCTGAGGAATCAATTCGCCTCAAAGTGGCGGTGGAGGGCTGCCTGCCTGTTTAAACTCTTATGATTTCTTTTAATTTTTTTTTAATTCTGGGAATTAGGCTTTTGATAAGAATTCTTAGCCGTAATTCCAAAATATGTCTTCAGTCTTCATTATGCTCTGTTGTGTCTTCGAAACTGATACTCTTTAACTGTGTTTTTAATAAAACAATGTTTGTCGATGTGCAGGGCCACGTAGGTCCTTTAAAGGCATCAATGTCCATGAAGCATTGATAAAATGTTGAATCTGACCAGTGGATGGCTTTTCTTTAATAAAATGAGGGCATGAGAATTTTCATTCTCAGCCCTCAGCCTTTCTTCATTTATAATGAAAAAACCATTGAAACACCTGGGAAAAAACAACATATTAGAAAATCCTGCGTTTTTGGGTTAAAATGCTTAGAAGGTTGCGGGGAGGAGCGTGGTCGTTGGATATGGACATGTGGACAGTCTAGATCTAATTGGGGAATCACAATCGGCGGGAGGAGAAAAGGGGTGCGATGAAAAAACTCTGATGCGATTGCACAATCAGAAGGGGCGAGGTGATTAAGCGATGGCCATTGATCTAAGGATGAGATCAACGGTGGAGAATGAATCGGGGGACTGGGAAATCAGGGGTGGAAAAACAAATGCAGCGATTGAGAAATGCTATGTGATTTAAGAAATGCGATGTGATTTAAGAAATTTGATGCGATTGAGCGCCGGTCATTTGATCTGTCAACAATCAACGGTGGGGATGAACCGGGGGAAAACCCTTTTTATAATGTATAAAACCCAATTTTTTTAAACAAAAACAAAGGTTTTTATGGATCAGGGTGGGATAAATATATAAAGCAGATAGGCACCCGACTACGGGGCCTTTGGAATTTGTGGAATGTTATATGCCTTGGGCGTATATAAAACAAAGGGCCAATCGCAATCGAGCCATTGGGCCTGGTCTTTCAATCTACCTATTGAAATTTCCCGATGCGATAAGCGCCTTGGGACCTTTAACTCTCGGTCCTGGGCATACGGTATATGAAATGAAAAAGTGGTGGGGTGGAAATATAATATAGGGACTCAATCGCATCGGAACATTTTGATGCGGTCTTTTTGATTAACCTATTGGATTTCGCCGACGCGATTGCGCGATCGACTCTTTTCAATATAACCATTTATATTAACACGTGACTTTGGTTTTTAGACCAAAACTTTGGAAAAGTGGGTTTTTGGGTTTTACAAAGGAAAAATCAGATCGGGAATGGATTTTCATAAGGTTTTAAGCATGAAGGTGGGCGCACGGTATAGTTATATAAAGGCTAATCGCATCGGAGTTTTCCAATACAAAGCCAATCGCATCGAAAACATTGAAACATGGGAAAGACTTGTGCATTCGAAACTTTCCGATGTGATAAGTGCCAGATATGTTTAGCGCTTGGGTTCCAGGGTGTGAGCATGTGGGGGGAAGTGGTTAGGACTTAGCCCAAGAGGGCTTAGGTCCATAGTAAATAAAACTTCTTTTTTATGAATTTTTCAGAGTTTTCAATGGAATTTGATGGTTTTGGTAAGGTTAAAAAGTGAGTTTTTAACCTTGTAAAAATGATTTTCATGAATGGAAGAAGGGAAATCATGAGAAATAGAGGAATTTTATGGAGAAAATGGGAGAAAATGAAGGTTAATTTTGGAATAGGGGGAGGGGGAAAAATGATGGTTTTTCAGCAGTCTTTTCTCATGAAATTAGCAGAATTTTTGAGTATAAAATGGGAACAACAATGAAGATTTATGACAGAGGCATGAGGCCTTCAAGAGTCTTCAAGAGCCAACAACTTTTAGTAATGAAATTTGTTCTTTGAAGGCTCAAAAAGTCTTAGCCACCTTTTGCTATAACAAATTTTATAGGTGGCTAACAGTCCCAACTATGTTTCTCTCAAGAAAAGGAAATGTAAATATTTTTACAAAAAAAAAAGGAGTTGAGGCAAAGGATATGGATTGTAAAGTTGGTGTCGTTGCTTGTTAAGGATGATAAGTTTCCTTAATTCTAGGAAACTATGAATTTTTGGGATAACTGTTGAAGGTTTGTTTTTGTGTGTTTTAATAAATTGTGTTCAAAATTTCTAGAACTACAAGAGTAGTACGCATACCATGCTACCCTAGAAAAATGTGACAAGTATGAAGTATAGAGGAATTCAATCACTACGAAAGAGGGAAATCAGAGGAGGGATTTATCAATTTATTTAATATAATAACAACAAAAGAACCAAAAAAGAGAGAGAGAGAGAACACAATTGGATAGGAAGGAAATGAATGAGGTACTTTTGGTTTGATTTGGGGCTCCAAAAGAGGAGTTGTTGATTTTGGAGTTGAACAACATGGGATGGGAGGAGCTTCTCGGGTTGGGTAAAATTCAGGACACCTAGGGGGGTGGAGGGTGGAAATGGACATTATATGTATTTCGTTCACAACCTGGGTAGTGGTTTACCCTTGGATTTTGTAACAACACCATCCTACCAATGCTCTAGTGCAACTAGTTGCTGCTAAAAATCCAAGTCCTCTAGTCATGTATGCAGAATGGGATACTGAATATATATCATTATATTTTTTAATATATATATATATATAGTTTTATATGTGTTAATTTTTTTATTTAAATTCATTATTCCAATATTTCCAAGATAGGTCACCGTCGATATTACAATCCACTACCCATTGACTTATGTGTTGGTATAATGTTCCATAGCTAGAACTTCTCTAGAATTAGAGGTTGTGTTGTGCTAAACCACTTGACTGTTAAATTTGGTGATGGGTACCATGATTTTAGTTTCATCTCAAGTTTTTTTGCCCCATATATAACGATCCAAACAAGGATGCTCCATCCAATGGTACATGATCAATGTACCACCCTTCCCCTCTTGTTGATGTCATAGACGTAGGTTATATCAAACATGTGGATGGTGGGCATTAACTCCTCTCACATCCCTTTTATTTAGTCCACAAGGGATGTTTCCTCATCATTCTGCACCATCTCTCCCCAATAAATTATCCTACTGAGTCCATCTTCTTCTTCTTTTAATTAACATATGTGGGTCCCACTAGATGAATTCATCCTCACACCCTTGTCCCAATGCTCTATTTTTTTTTTTTTTGGGGCTTGCCTGTGTAGTACGACTTCCCCTTGGCCAATTTTGGAGTAGTCGGGCAAGCATACCTATCCAAGAGATCACAAATACCTGACCCTTCTCATTATAGCTCGAAGCTTTCCTTAGACGCTCCCCTTGCACCTCCAAGTGGGGACCACCAGGAAGAATCAACATGTAGGCTCTTTTTTCCTCTAATAATAGGACTTTCGGGCCTACCTATAATCTATACATCCCAAATTTTTCATGAGTGGCCAAGCATTCTCCCATCATGTGAATGTGATGAGTGGCCCACCTTTTAGCCATTAACATAAATTTGAAATCTATATTCCCTTCCTGTCATCCTATTTAGGTGAATTTTCTCAATTACTTGTGCCTATGTGCAATTTATCAAGGTTTGAAACATTGGGTAGACATGTGTAATGGGAACCACTGTATCCAATGGGAAAACCATTGGGCTGAGATGTTAGCCGTCCCATTCCAGTTGATGCCATCCTAGGAAATCCCACTACTGAGTAAAACCAATCTCTACGATGCCCACTTTAGGCCACATCATCCTCCTTCGCCTAATAACATTAAGGGAGATCCATTCAGACCAACACCAACCTTCCACAACTAGTGTTCTCCTTAGATGAATGTTACGATTAGTCGACTCCTGCTATGAGTAAAAACCTCCACCTCTATTACCATAACACTTATCTGCATTAAAAATTCAACCATGGATAGAATAGAGAGAAATTTTCAAATTGTTATTGACTCTTTTTGCCTTAGTCTCAATGGTTACCAAAGAAATTTGTATGTTCTTCACATTTATAACCTTCCATCAATCCATTCTGACACAGATCAACTGCAGTGTTTCTGCCAATTTCAAAGCCTACTCAAACATTTCTTACTGGTAGTGGTGTATTACTAGAGAAAATTCCAATGCTACCCCTATTGAGCTTGATCTAAAGCCTTAACAATGGGTTCCTATCTCTTATACATTCTCTGTATCAGGATAGGTAATTTCACACATGCCAACACTGAAAGTTTTTTTCTCACTCACCATAAAGGACTTGCAGTGAAATCTGGAAGGGCCCTCACCTCCCCTACTACATGACAATGAACTCTCAATAGTTATTATTATTGCTATGAATTGTAATACTTTCAATATCTATGCAATGGAACTTGTTGAAGACCTCCAGGGACTTTGACTCCAAAAAAGGGTGTAGGTGTAAGGGTCCAGTGGAGGAATGCTTAGCATGGATGCCACTAGAATGTGAATGATATTATGCTAAAAATAAAAATATGAGAAGCACCTAACGTATGGTTAAGGGTCCTTAAGGTTAACATGGGGAGCTTTCCTCAACATCAACATATGCCTCATACCTTGATTCATATTCTAGAAACTACTATATGTTGTAAGTGTGTATAAATATATGTAGATCTAAACCCTTTCAAACAAGTTTCCTTCATTGTATATTTCATTCTGTAATAATGCATTCTGTGCTAAAAATTGTAATTGTTAAACTTTTTTCTTATGGTTAGCTATGATTCCCTTCTATGTGCACATTTTATTATTTATTATGTTGTATCATGGTTCAATCCCATAGGGTCTACTTCCAATTATTTTAATATTTTATTTGTATAGTAACCATTTATGTTATGATAAAATAAAAATCTCATATTTCATAGACATAATAATTAAAACAAAATAAGAATTACAATTTTTTTTAGCACATCTTGAACACCATTTGGTATAGAATACAATACTTAATGATTACAAATATACACACCATTTTATTCCAAGCATGTTGTTAGTGTTAGTCTTTCAATACTGTCACCAGTGATCAAATTGAATCCTATCATGTCTTGTTAGGGTCCCATAGTAAAAAAAATTTCATTTCACCATGTATTCAAGAAAAAAATTGGTCACTGAGAATTAGGTTTACGATTATTTTCCACTCTTTCCAAATTTTTAAAATCCTGGTCCATATCATCAAATAATATGAGTATATCATTATTCACATATTTTCATCATCATTTCAGTAATCACCACCATGATCTCATTAAGTTTAGATTCTTCATTATGTCATTAGGGTTTCAAGGTCACCAAACTACCATTCCATGCATAAAATCTGGAAAATTGGAAAAGTGGTAATAAAACAAGTTTCTTCAATAAATTTTTATTTTTAAATGTAATTTTATGTTTCTATATGTAATAATTAATTTAAAGTTCTAAATTTAAAGTTCAATGTTCCAAGGAAGATTCAAAAAGTTCATATTACAATTGCCAAGGTTGTGAAGTCAAAAAGAAGAAAGGAAGTCATGCTTCAAAAGGTCATGTGGGGCCCACTATCACTCAAAGAAAGACATTCAATGCTTATAAAAGGGCCAAGAATTCATAAACACATTTAATTTTCACTCCTCTTCCCCCTCAAAATCGAGCTCCTCCTTTAGTTGGTGAGAAAAAACGTGTTTTTCAGCTCAAAGAGGCAAAAAATTGGAGGCATTGCCCATCTATCAACCGTGCTGCGCATTAGGAGGTGGTCTTGCTCATCCGTGAACTACACTACACATCTGTGAAATTTGATGCACACGGGGCAGATTTTCCCAATCTTGCTAAAAAATCACCCAAATTTATTTCTTGAAGCTCCATTCCATATTTTCTACTCTCCAAATAATCTTAAACAAGTAAGTATATTCATCTTCATGGATTCTCTAACATTGAAAATCAAGAAATGATATCAAGCTAAGTTCCCTGGTGTTTTAGAGGAAGTCCATACATTTGGTTGTAAAATGATCAATTGATGCTGTGAAACCCTAGTATCATTGTCCCTACACCTCTGTTGGCTAGTTATAAATCATTCTCGTACCTCACAAACAATTTTCCATCATTTTTACATCATCTCTCTACAATTCCTAGCCATATTCTACCAAATTGGGTCATTTTCCTAGCTAGGACTATGTTTGAATTTCCTATCTCACTCACCTCACTCATTTACCTTCATTTACTCCCAAAATATTCCTAAGATCCCTGCCCCTCTCCCTAAATTTTTCTACCCCTATATCCCTTCCATAACTCTCTCATTTCATTCTCTTCACTCACATTTACCTATTTTTCCCTTCCCATCATCTAGGGTTTTCAAATCATGCAAGGATATTCCTCACCATGAAAGAAGAGAAGACAAAAAAAATGGGAAAGATATTGAGGTATGAGCCCTCAAACAATAATGAAATAATCTCCTCACCCTTCATCAGAATATTCTTTGAAGATGTCAACTGCCTAGGGTTTTGTCCAAGAGTGGAGGAGGTAGGTTACCATGAGGAGCTTAAACATTTTCTTACCACCAACTTGAAGGGCGAAAGGCCACCATTCCAGGGATTTATTTCACATTTTCAGTTGATGCCATCTCTCTTGCCATAGGGATAGCTAATCATGGTGAATATTGGTTCAAAGGCACAACTCTTGACCTTGAGTAGTATAAATCCTTCATAAAATCGAAGTAAAAAGAGATTCATACCCATATTATTCCATTCAGATACTTGCTAGAGAGGTATGCACAATTGATGAAGGTTGCGATGAAATTATTCACATATGAGGACAAGTTTTCTAGATTGTACCAATATCATATTATATTTCTCATGCACTTTATAGGAGTGAAGTCCCTTAGCTTATACAATTTTTTTTATAGGAGTGTGAGAAAGATGACACAAAAGGTGCAAGTTATAAACACACATCATTACCCTGGCCTCTTTCACCACAGATTGGTGAGTTTCATAGTTATCCATCAGTTGGCAGAGAATAACATGACGTTTGATACCTTCATTCAGACAACTTTTCATGCGACACAACCACTACACTAGCTCAGCAACAAAATGTATCACTTGCAATGTTAGCGCAACCCAGGGAGGTGGGATCATCAAGAGAACTTGTAGAGTTTTCAAATATTCCTAGGCCTAAGGTTATGCTCACCTATAAAATAGTCATGAGGCCCGTGTTTGATGCTCAAAAAAAGGAAAGGGGCAAGCCTATTTCACTATAGGGATCACCATAAGAGTATCATGAAACACCCATGTATGATGAGGAGGAACACGAATTTGACTTGGTTGACTTGGAGGACCATGATGAGAAGGAAAACCTACAAAGGGTGATCAAATATATGGGTGCTTAGATCAAAGAGCTCTAAGACAATTTAGCAAGGTCCCAATTCATCATTACATTTCTTGAACATGAGAATAGTGACTCAAGACACAACAATTGATTTTGGAAAAAGGGATATTTGAGGGGAAAAAACATGAGAGAGGAAAAGAAGCAATTTAGAATGATAAACATGATGAGAATGAACGCCAGGTGAACAAGAAGAGGCATAGAAAAATGTGTCTCAAGACGGCACTGCAAAAAGAGAAAGAGAAAAACCCTACATATGAGGAGCACACTTTTGAAGAGAGGATTGCGAAAGAGATCAATGAGGACAAGGAGTTTTGGCTTGAGAAGGTCAATACTCAATTGGAAAAGCTCTTCGATAATGTAGAAAAGGATAAAAATATCCACAAATATATTTTTTCACCCTATCAAACAAGAAATAAAATTCCACATATCAAAATCAAGCAATTGCAAGACAAGCTTAAGCAAACCCAAGACAAGCTTCAGAAAAAACCTAATCAACCAAAAGGAGAACATAAAAATATATTTTATTGCTCATGCCTCCATGATTACATAGTACATCTTATACAGCACCTCTGGAACAATTTTGGGAATATTTATAGAAAATTTTGTTTTTTGGGGGAAATTTGGTGCAAATTCAGAAAAAGCAAGAAATTTCACTAAGGTTGAATGCGTAGTGCCTTGGCACTGCGGTTTTTCCTCAGGGCTCTAAATTATAACTGGCTTAAATTTTTGGAAAGCTTATTCCCTCCTCTCAAAACCCATTTACTCATATTTTATAGAAAGAGTACATATTTTGAGAAAAAAAGTGAAAAAAGGGGTAAAAAATCAACATTTTGTCCCTTTTCTTGATAGGCGTTGCACATATTGAGATACCTTGGGAGAATGAGTTTTTGTTGTGTAACCAGCTCCAAAAATAGAATAAAAAAGATATCAACGCCTTAGAAATAAGCCACTTCGAGGGGGAAACCTCCAATACATTACATAAATGAACAATTCTTGGATGATACAAATGAACAAAACCTCCTTCTATATATAGGAGTCCATGAGGCCACAATATAATCCTAGTGGGGCCACAATGTAATCCTAGCCGACCTAACAATAATAATGTAAGGGCACAATAATAACAATATGGGGGTTACAGGGGTACAATAATAACAATAAGGGGGGCTACACTAACATAATAAGGAGCTACACTATTAATATAGGGACTTAACATGCCCCTCTCCTTCAAACAAGTGTTGTCCTCAATGCTTGATTATTTCTTGATGCTTCTGTATAAAATTCTCATCCTCCCATGTGAAATATTTTATAGGAAAGTTCTTCCACTTGCTGAGATACTCTGAAATTGATCGTACTTGTCGAGTTCTTGTTTCTATGACTGCTTCGTAACTTCTTTCGATGTGATGTTGATCTTCCTGTTGTTTCATTAGATTTTGCACCAAAGTTGGGTTATCCTTTGAGAGTTGGAGAACTTGTTGTTGATGCTCGATGTGATCTTCCACTAATTTATCATCCATATTTGCTATTATTTGATCCTTCAAACCATCCAACTTAGCCTCCATTTCTGCTTTTAAACCATCTATTTCATCTTCAATTGCTCTTCGTAAGATTGAAACTTGTTGTACTTGGTACCGTAATTTTGATATCTCATACTGCAACTCTTCCTCTTCATGCATCATAGTATAGCTTTTTCTTGCTTTTGAGGAGCTCGATATTGAAATTGGATTATCTCTACGATTGTAGCACTTCAATATTTTAATTTTGGTACCAACGTAGTCCTCTGAATTATCTTTTGAATGCCATAGGTCTGACCTGATTTGGATTCTCCAAGGCAAAGTTGTATCCAATCTCCCACAATGACCTAATTCTGGACTAGTTCAGTAGAGTGAACTTGTACAACTTGCCACGTGTCACTGTTTCATCATTCATCTCTGAAATTGATAGCAAAGCAGCTACAGTCCGTGCACTTGTGACCAATTTTTGCGGCACTCAAAGCCGATGCCCAGAGAGAGAGTTATTGAACTTTTCCCATGATCAACTCTTTGAGATGAAATTCAAGAGCCTGAAAAAACACTACCTTCCACAAATCATATCTCCCAAAATATTGTGAACCAAGCTCTGAAAGTTTTAGACGACTTTCCTCAGGATTTAAGCTTTGCACCATATGAATTTTAGATTCTGAACCTTCGTAGAAAAAACTTTATAGCGCAAATTCCACGATGACCTGTTTAGGAGCCTGAAAAAAGACCTAACTTCCACAGATACTATCTCCGAAAATATTGCGAACCAAGATCTGAAATTTTTAGAAAAGCTTTCTCAGGATTTCTGCTTCACACCGTAAAAATTTCAGCTTCTGAAACTTCGCAGAAAAAAATTTATAGCGAAAATTCCATGATGACCTATTTGGAGCAGTGAAACCATAGAATCCAAGGCTCTGATACCAAATGTTGTGTAACCAGCTCCAAAAATAGAAGAAAAAAGAGATCAACGCCTTAGAAATAAGCCACTTCGAGGGGGAAACCTCCAATACATTACATAAATGAACAATTCTTGGATGATACAAATGAACAAAACCTCCTTCTATATATAGGAGTCCATAGGGCCACAATATAATCCTAGTGGGGCCACAATGTAATCCTAGCCGACCTAACAATAATAATGTAAGGGCACAATAATAAAAATATGGGGGTTACGGGGGTACAATAATAACAATAAGGGGGGCTACACTAACATAATAAGGGGCTACACTATTAATATAGGGACTTAACAGTTTTTGAATTCCTTCCCATGGGTAATTTTATAAAATTAAAAGCCTTTTGGATACTATACAGGTAGGTCTGGTTTACCATTCTCTCATATTTCCATTTTGACTTCAGGAATGTGCAAAAATGTGGCCTCTAATATGGCACTTCATATCTGCAAATTTCTGAGTTTTTAATTAAAATTTCAGTCTGTAATTTTTGGCAATTCCTAGTTTGACTTTTGCAGAACTGAAAAGGTGAATGTGGATGAATGTTAAAGTCAAAATTTAAATTTAAATGGTAAATATGGAGGTAAATATGTGTCTTATAATCCATTTATTTCTTTGAGGATATGTCTCCTGATGGTTATATTATGGAGGGATTTTTTTTGTAACCTCCCTAGTCTGTAGCAAACTTCAGATAGGTGCATGAATTTGAGTTTATTGCTAGAAAATTTGACCTCCAAGGGAGTATTTTAACCTCAATAGCTATATGTGGACTTTTTTAATCATATCCAAGGGTTGGAGTCTTGGACATTGAGCTAGTGTATTTGAATTTGACAAATTAATATAGTGAATATAGAGAAAAGTTGTAGCTTAAATTTAGGGATTTATATGGTGAGCTTGTATGGCTATGTTTCTCTTTTGCAAGTCACTCCATTGAATTCTTTCTCTTTCCATGATATATATACTACTTTTTCTCATTGTCTTCACGATTTTTAAGTAGGATTCATGAGGAATACATTAGCTGTTTTGATGAGATGATGATGTTGTGTTTATTTTAATCTTAAGGAATGAATTCATACTTATATTCTTGTTCTTGATCTATCTGTTCATCCTACACCATAACCATACAACCTAAAGGGTCATTAAAGGTTTCCTACCTTTCCCCGTTATTCCCCTGCAATTTTTTCTCTTGTAACCCTACAAAAGTTTCAAGCCTAGCTCTAAAGGTCCGTTATCATCTAGCACAAAAATCCAATTAAACCAAACCCTAATATGAATATCTAGACTAAAATCGCAATGATCTAATCAATATTGGTTGTGATCTCACTGAGAGAGACCTATCAACCTAGTAGGGCTAGCTACTATGTCAAAGTGGTCTGTGGTTACCTTTGTTGGTCTCCTTCTCAAACTTTCGAGATCCGGTGAAGTGATAACACATGAAACCAAATGTTTAATTCAAACTTGAATCAATTGGTATGGAAAATTTTTATTTAACATTCCAGATACATGAATTTTGTTTTCCCATTTAAATGTCAGAAGATAATTAAATTACATGATGAATTGTATCACAACCATTAGATTAAATATTCAATAATATCTATTTCTTTGAATAATGATATGCAAGTGAATAAATCAATGGAATAAAAATCACCAATACGCCAAAAAATTATTCATATCCAATACGAAACGTGTTGAGGATTTTCAAGGAAACATGACACATATAAGGAAATCCTTTAAATGTTATTTAAATCATGGCTAAGGGTGTTGTTACTTAGAGAGTTATTTGGGAATCATGGTTGGAGGGGGAACACCATGCATTAAGTGTCTTGTTAAAGAAAATTTCCACCAGTTTCGAGTAGGAGAATTCATAACCCTTGGGTTTGACATGAAAGCTTTGAAAATAAAAATATGGATGAAATGTGGAGATAGCATACCTTGCCCAATTTAAACTAGAAATTAAGAACTTCTTCAAATAAAAAAAGACCTAGTGGATGAATAAGAAATTAAAATATCAAACATTAGAAACATACAATTTTTAAAATTCCCATTTTATTTTAAAAACCTTTAGATAAATATCAAGAAATCCAGGATACTCTTCAAAATAACCTTATAAATCTTGTAAAAATAAAACAAAAAATCATATTGATTCCAAAATTTATTTAATCCTAATATCTTGTTACAATTCTATATAATTTGAAAAATCAATTAGGTTCACAACTCAAAATTCCATGAAAACTACATGAATTTTGTTTCATTATTATTAAATTTGAAAACATAAGGTGGTATAGAAAACATGATAAGAAAATTGTAATCCCAAGATTTATTTTAGAATTCTTTCTCTAAACTACTTCAAGGCCTCTCCAAAAGTCACCAAACATTTTGGCATAGATTCCCCTAAAACTAAGATATATCTCTCCTTTACATTTCAAAATGAGGCCTATATATATGCACTCAAATATCTTGGCCCTACTCTTAATCACTATTTGTATTTGAAAAATCACTCAATATTTTTTTCAAAATTTATAGTTGTATTGTAACTAACTTCTTCTAGAAGTTACTTCAAAATTTTGTTGACTATAGGGTGGGCCCTCTAGATCTAGCTTTATTATGAACACACTCTCTCTTGGTTAGGAGATGTCTTCATTACCTCTCTTGGGTGCTTATTGGGTCGAACACTACATTGCAGTTGTCATTCCAAAAAACATGTTGTTGGTAGTATGGCAGAAAGTGCTCCTTTTTGTGCCTAGTAGCGTAGAAGTAACCTTCCGTGGCGACGTTGACCCTTCATATATGACTAAACTATATATTTTCCACATACTACTCCACTCTTATTTCATTGGTATGTAACCCAACCATGCTTCTATTATTTCCATATTCATGCCAATTCTTAGTTGATAGCTAACCTTTCCCTGCTCTTTGAAAGTTTCTTTAGAATGAACAATAGTTCAATGTACTCCTTGTATAAACTTGCAAGGTCATTTTCTTACAAGCTTTGATCCCTATATTTAGTGTTACTTTGATTATCACTGGAAACACGTAGGATATCCATGAGAAACTACTTCAGAAGAAAAATTTCTTGATCATTAAAGAATAGTGAAAAACTCTTCTTATACAATTCTCCAATTTCCCTTTAAAAATACCCCCCTCTTAATCCATGATGCTGACTTTCTTGTCTATCTACACCGTCATCCCGTGTCTCCTGTCTAGGTAATATTTTTTCACTCCTAATGTCTTATGTAGTCATATGATTCAATAAATTGACTATTACCCATATTTTGCATGAGGTTTCCTTGACATGTTCTTTGAGTATCTATACTTATTCATTGGCTATCATAATCATCTTGATCTTCTCCGACAACAACTCTAACTACTTCGAGTGCTTGCCTATTAGCTTAGGGATTTTCTCTTAGGTCACTCCTTGGCCCTTTTGAAATATAATTTTCCAATATCATCCCTTTCCTATAGGTACAAATGAATTTATAATATTTGAATGCATTATTTTTCTCAAAGAATATCTGCTTCTACTTTATTCATATTATGCCCTAATTCTAAATATGACAACTGGAATTCCTTGAATTCTTTCTAGATGACTAATATATCCATTAATTCAATTAATCCATGGAGGAATTGCTTCAGTTTTAGAGGCAATGTAGGAAGGCCCTTGGTCTTGATATTAGTATTGAAGTAGTGAGTCTCCTTTCCTCCAAATTTAGTATCTACACAATCACTAGTGGTAGAAAAGGATCCCATTTGATAGGTCCATATTAGAACTTTAAGGACAAGAAATGAAATACCATGGGAGTGGATTCCAACCAATAGCTTTGGAATCTTTTCAAAGATTACACCTTGGATGGCGGGAGTAAGATTCAGGCTTCATGCTTTATTTATGTGATTTTAAAGGTAATGGAGCTAACTTGTCCTAACTCTACCGTACAAATGTGGGCCTATTGTAAATTACAAGATCTTTCCCTGGGGTGAGGCTTTTTAAGGGAAATTATCTCTCATTTTTTTGCAAGGATAGATATTTTGAGATGACGTGGGTAGCCTCGAAACAATAGTGAAAATTATTTTGAAAAAAAAGTTTCCACCTTACCTAAGTCATAGCACAAATCTACATATCTTACGCTTAAATTTTATTAGACTTAGCAGCATTTAGAAAAAATCATGACGTGTGAAAATTTCCACTCAAATGAGTTATCCCTCCCCTTCTAACACATTTTTATAGCTGGTGTACCATGTGTATAGCAATTCTTGAGTGAGAAAAGATCAAGAAAACATCCTATTATTAGTAGAGCATGGGGTAATGTTGGTGTGAGAGACATGTGGAACAACTAAGTGGCCTTAGAGGAAATGTGGCACACTCCCACACCATCGAGTTCCTAACTATGGAATTCTTCAAGGTGGTATTCAAATGAAAATGCGATGACATGTGTCCAACTCCACACCTCTTGGCCTACCTAAGCATCGTACAAATCACTGGTGCAAGGCTCGTTGCCTCCATCATATGGGCTATATCCTCTGTTGTATGATTTTGCATGCCACCACTACTGCCAATTCCTATTGATGTTAGCATCATCATAGTGGGATCTAGACACGTTGGAGGTTATATGGAAGTAGAGAATTGGCATGGCCACTAATGCGTGGGTGATTTGGCTCATGAGGTGGACATGGTGATGAGTTTTTGAAAGCATTCACACCAAGGTTGGCATGATGATGCGTGTCGATGATCGAGAAATTTTCCATAGATGTGGGACATGGGCTATTTAGGAAAGAGACATGTTAGCATTTCATAGCAAGTAGGTGATGGAATTTGAAGGTTTTGGAGGAATGTGATAGGCATGTGGTGTCGACACATGGCCTTCTCTGCATGACCTCCATGAATGATCACGCAAGTAACTCAGTGGTGTGATGTTTAGTGTATTTTCTGATCTATGAGCGCCTCTATCATTGGATCTAGGTGGTGCACAATGTTCTCTAGTGCCCCTTCGCGTACCTATTTTGTTCGTTGTGGCCCGATGCCCCCACTCTCGGGAAAACATGATAGTTCCCACCACCCATGATGGGTGTAGTGTGACTCGTGGGGAGTGTACTCACAGCTAAATGGCTGGTCTTGTCCAGGAACAACTACGTGATTTCCCTAAGGCCTAGTATACTATACGATCAACTTTGTCCTTGTGTTTGTGGTTGTTGCAAATATGATACAAACACTAGAAAAATTAGATGCCTATAATTTATAGTTGTTTATGATTTTAAAACTAGGCATACAAAAGGAAAGTCAAATAAAGTGTTTTAAGTCATCTATATAATGGTTCATACAATTGATGATATATCCATGAATATATGAAAAAAATATTTAAGAAATAAGAATTTTGGAGGCTAAAAATTTAGATGAATAACATATAAATTAAAAAAACAAAAAATACATAGAGGAATTATATATGCAAAGTACAATGATTATTAGTTATAAGTGGATGGAATCCACATTTAATATAGTGTAATATGAGTCTTGAATTCTCAATGGCTGAAAAGTATAGTGCTAAGTCATATGCACAAGTTACCATATGTAGGACACTATACTTTGGGCTAGGTAAGGGAAAGAAAGTAGTTCATTACATATATAGGGGCTTGGAGTGTCAAAATTTTAAGGCAAGCATATATACATAACTATATTACTATAGCCAATACTCATGTTTGAGTGAAAATGAGCAATTATTTCTATTGAGTGTATTAAAACATTTTCTAGGACTGTGAACGAACATGTTTCCATCATTGTAGTGATCTATAAACTCACTAAGGATAGCCATTTTATACTAATGAATTCAGCACATAAGGTATAAATTATTGTTGAAATATATACAAAGTAAATTTCCATACTACATGGTGTCTCCAAGGAAATTATTTTAGATAGGGATCCTAAGTTTACATAAAAAAATTGGAAACATTCAAGAGATTTAGAACCAATTTGAACTTTAGTAAAACATATTGAGAGCCATATTAATAGATGACAGAATAAATTAGGTGATTTTATATATGTTGAGGATCTATCTAATCGATAAACCATTGAAATTAGAAGAGTATTTTTTACTTTGTGGTGTTTTTATGTAAGGATGGGTATCAAGCATCGTTCAGTGTGTTCCCATTTAAATGCTTGAAAGGTAGGAAATGAACACAAACCTATGATTTGGGAGAACCTAACTGATAGAGCCATTTTTGGGATACATGTTTTTTGGTAAATGAAAGAGAAACTAGTTAAAATCAAGTAGAATTTCAAGGCTTCCTAGGCTATGAAAAAAGTTTATATAAATAAAAACAAAGTAATTATAAAACTAAATGTTGGTGGCCATGTTTTCCTAAAACTAAAGGCCAGGAATAATTCATTGAAATTTAAAATGTGGTAAAAATTGGAAGCTAAAATGTGTGGCCATTTTGGGATCATAGAGATGATTGATCCAATTGTATATATGATTGAGTTGGAAAAATATATGACTGTTCATATTGTGTTTCATATTTATTTACTTAAAAGGTATGTTCTTCATGATAATGATTTATTTGAGAGGAATACAATTTATCTAGACCACAAGGGGTATTCTATGTTTATCTAGTCAACATTTTGGACATATGCTAAGGTGCTGAAAAATTGAACCATCACCATGGTTCACGGGTAGTACACCTATTTTTTTCATGAGGATGCCATATTGGAGCATGAATATTCCATGAGGAAAGAGTACCCACATCCTTTAAAATATGTTTGGTTTTATATATGTATATAATGTACTTATAACAATACGTTAACAAGGGGGAGGGAAATGTAACACCCGAATGAGGACCCATGTGTTTAATATACATGCAGCAATTGGATTAGTGAGTTAGGAAATAATTTGGGACTTTCATGCCCACACACACACACACACACACACATATATATATATTATTTTAGAATTCATATGAATATATATGTTTTCAGACTATAATTTTTGTGTTATTTTAGGCCATTTATCCTATATGTCAAAAGGCTAGTGAGCTTAGCTATGTAAATATATAATCACACTATTACTAAAAAATAAACCATTGTTGAAAATCAAATTAAAAAGGAGAGTACGAGGGGATAAGAGCATATCAGTGGGAAAGGGGGCTAAGAGAGAAGTGATGAGGGATTTAATTCTAGTGGGTTAACCCATTATTAGAATAAGCCTAAAGCGAAAAATCACATATTTTTTATCGTAAATCATTAAGTTCACTTCCTTCAGTGTCGCTTGTAAGAAAATTGATATCCATGTACAAGTGAGACTATTAGTGTATTTCATTATTCAATTCCATTATTTTGACCTATATCAATGACTTGAATCCTTGGAGGGGGAGAAGGGGGTTCGATTTTCACATATTAATCTATTAATCATAGGTATATTTTAGGTAACAAATAGAATTCCTTGATATTAGGAGAAGAGGGAATGCAGACACTCCCCAATCTAGTTGAAAATATTTGAATCCACAAGGATATCAAAATCGCTCACTAGGATTAGTTGGAAACCCTAGAATGGTAGTTAAACATCCTAATAGAATACAAGTGGATAAGAGAGGATGCAATACCTTGGGTTCTATAGGATAATGAGGGATGATATTTTATAGGATGGAGGCTAATGGAGCGATGCAACTTTTCATGTCCCCCGTTTAGAATAGTATGTGGACCATAATGAATTAGGAATCCTTTTCTCTAATGGAGTAATGGATCCATCTCTTTGGTGATACACTCCTCAGGTAGTATGAGGGTTGTAGTCTATTAAAGTGTTGAAAATTTTTGGTATTCAACTATTTAGTGCTTCATTTCAAAGATAAGTGTTATTATTATGTTTATTTGTATTCCATTTTATGTGTATTTCAGAAAATTATAAATTTACCTGAGGGATAATAACTTTATATATTCTTATTATGTTTTATCATTAGATACATATGTGCATTTCATAAAATAATGCATCAATAATGCAAGACAACAAATGTGTAAAATCAAATTAAAGAAAAGTTTCAAAGTTAAATTTAGCTGAGATGGTGATATGCCCTAGAAAATGGTGTCACATTTTACATGGAGATAAAATGTTGCATTGGAAAATTAGAAAATGAACTTATAATTAAAAAAGAGGCTTCCTAAAGAAATTTAAATTTTAGTTGTGGTGTGGGGTAATGGATAGTTTAGGAGGGTTTTAACATTATCGGATTTTCATTGAATCCATTTTTAATAAATTATAAATACAATGTAAATGGTATAACACTATATATATATATATATATCTAAAAAGTTTTACATGTATTTTATTATCATGTAAACTATCAAACAATTGCCAAAGGTTGGGGAAACGTTCATCCTTGGTATTAATGAAGATAAGTGATCCAAATGATCTCAGCTACCAAAATTAACCAAGGTATTTTACATTTGTAATGTTAGTATAATTGGATGTGAAAGAGTGTGGAAAACCACATGTTCGTAATTTAAAGAAGAGGAAACATAATTGCAACCATAAAATTGAGGAACGCACGAAAGTTGATTACGAAGATCACCTAATGTGAGCTATGTCTCTAGGCCCAGTGTCAAGAGTGGGAATGTAGCTTCATTAAATGTTGTAATATGACGATGAGTACATGATTTATTCATTGTCAATACAAGGAAGAAAATCCCTTAACTAGAGTGGCATGTATCTTCATGAGACATTATTCTAAAATAAATCTCACTCAAATCTCTCCTTAAACGTGGAAAAATATCAAACTCTTACATGAAGTGGCATACAAGGATCCTCCAAAAAAATGAAAAACAAGGATCTGCACATCTAATCATAATCTAAAAAAAAAATCAAAAGTAGACATGGAATGAGTGCATCTTATAATTTCACTTTTGGGGATAACCTGAAAATGCACAACTCTGTTGAAGAAAAAACTACATGGTTGAATTCACAGATAAAAATCATGAAATATAATTGTAAACTTGAACTCCTTTCTACCTCTCTTAAAGCATGGCTCACAGAGAATATTTTTGATTCCTTACCAGATTCTATTGTGGACATGGATAAAAAAAATTCTTCTCAGATCAGAAAATGGACTACGCCACTAGAATCCTTGCGAAAAATTGGTTCAAATGAGTATAAATTCAACATAATTATGATATAGTGAAAATGTTTCATTGATGGAATCTTAAAGATTTATCAAAGATTCCTCATATATAATATTTTTTAAAATATCACCTAACATTTTTTCTACTAATATTCCTAGAATGTTTTTGAGGTTCATGTATTCATTGGCCTTCCTGTTCCCTCATATCTCATATCCTCTCCATGGTTCCCTTTGAACCATTTGAGTGTCAAATTATAACAAAGTTTTAGGGTGAATAAGACAAAGTGTGTGATTGGAACTGTTGTAAATACAAGATATATCATTGAGTTGCTAAAGACTAGTGCCTAGGACATATTAAAATAAGTGGATTTAAATTAATTCGCTTAAAGACTCCTATGAAGGTATCTTCAAGAATAATTTATAGGACTTTACTTTAGGAATGATGAGGATTCTTGGTACTCAGATCATGCAAGAAAATTTTCACTCAAAATTGGCTTGGGAGGCTGTATTCATCTAGGATGCCTCAAATGTGCCATGTAAGGAATCAATGAAAATATATTTGAATATAATGCAGTGATGACTAGAATAATTAGGTGGGGAAATTCTTGAGAGACGAGCTTGTTTATGGTAAGATTCCAACCCTCTGAGAATCTAGAGGAAAAGTTGGCAAGTAAGAGATAGGTGATTGTAGAGTCTCACAGAACGCAATATTAAGGCTATATACTAGCTTCACACATGAGTGTCATCCTTCCTCAACGAAAACATATAAAAATTCATGAGTTAAAAAATTTACATTTAGCGTCTTCCAAACATGAGTCATTGCAATGGAAAACTGTGAAATGATAATTCTAAATAAACAAAAGATAGACATGTACATAATACTCATTAATTCAATTGGAATCTAGTTGTAGACAAAGCCATATTATATTAGCCTTCAAAAAAACTCTCTGAAATATGAATTTCAAAGATCAAAATAACTTGTACATGACAGATTATACAGTATGAACACAAAAAATTCCACAAAATCCAAAAACTCTTCTTTCTGTCTAAATTTCCTACACATAGAGTTTTTTCTATGGGCTCTTAGCAAGATATTCTTTCTTGATAGGTCCATACATACACCATGATAAAAAATGATATGATTAAAAGTAGGAGTGTGCCATGAGAAACACTCCTGTAATAGAAAATAACAACAACAAAGGTGAAATTCTAATTTCACCAACTAAGCATCATAACTGAAAAGTAAGCAAAATAAAAAAATTGTAGGCCACGTGGGCCGGACCTTGAAATATTCATCTTGAATGTCGCAGGATAGAAAAAGGTCCTGAGGTGCATGGCCTCATTAAAGTGGAAGAAAAACCAGAGTGATGGGATGAAATAGCACCGTTGGTCATGAATTGGATGCCACTCATGGATGTGAATGCTTATAAAACCTTTTCCACATAATCTCTAAAGGTAATGGCGCACTAATAAAGAGTTCGAACAATGCTCGAAGCTGAGTGAATTCTGAATAATCAAGTTTGGTGGAGGAAAAATATTTAACCTTGGCTAATAATAGAAATTCATTACGGAGAGATGCCACCAAGGTATCAACCTTAAAAGGGGACGCCTTCCCTTGAGCCGAGTCAAATCTGCACTTGATCTCGACCATTCTCTACTCATACGTTGCCCAATGGAGAAGCATTCTTAATGGATCCGAACATGCTAGAAATATTGTCTCCATGACTTTATTCCACTCACTATGAAATGATTCCACTCCTCTCGAAACTATCCCTAGACATTAAGATACCTTTGCCCAAGCATCCTCCTTCTATACCATTCTCATGATTTCCATTAATATCCCAAAATGGTCGACCACTCCGTGCATTCCCAACTCCTCGTTGGGGAATTCATTGAGGAACTTAATGTATCTCCCTGGGATCAACATGTTATCGGTCCCATATCTGCGACCTGCATCCAGTTGCACCTTGGAATCATACGTTTTCCTCTTCTTATCATTAGCCAAGGTGATTTATTCCCAGTGATCTTTCACCTCCTTGATTATTTCGTTCCGAATCATCTATCTAGGATCTACTAAGGACCTTTTACCCTTAAGTTGGGCCTTTAAGTCTTTGAATGATTTCTTTAGATCCTCAGACTCTCTGCGAGTAGTGTCCATCTCCTTCTGCAGAGACGATATCAACTTTTCCTTCTTGGCCATGGCATCGTTGGCTTCCTCTAAATATCTGCGCACCATATGGCCTTCATCTTCCGAGACATTCAACATCACCAGGGCCTTTTTTAAGTGCTCTAAAGGATTTTATGGGTCGTTGGGTACTGGGATCAGACAAACATGAGTTTCTTGAGCCTGCTGCAGCTCTACCATTCTTCTTTTCAGCTCCATTATTTCACCGCCCTTCTTGAGGAGTATCTCGAAGAGGGCTTCTCTAGCCTTTTCAACATGAGCCAGCTCTGTTGTTTGTACATGCTCGGAGCAAGGAATATCCATCTTACGTCACAACCCTTGTACCTCCAGCTTTTTTTTTCTTAGTATATTTTCAGGATTGTTTCATGGTTCGAGCTGTTCCCCTTTATCATTGCCTTGTATCCAGCCAATTGCTTGGAAAGGGCCTTATAATTCACCATTTCCCTCTTCAGGGTAGCCACCGTCTTATCCAGCCGATTTTGTGCTTTCTTCAAAGCGATAGTGTTCTTTTGGGAGTGGTCTTATTCATTTTTTCAACCATAATTGGACAAATATAGTAAAATAAAACAACATGGGACCAACCAAATACCTGAGGTGATGAGAGCGACGTGAGGAAAGACCTACACAGACTGTGATTTTTTACCTGGTTTTTCAGTTTGGTAGAAAATGAAAACAATAAGAAAATAAATATTCAGGCATCAAACAAGGAGGGGAAAAGGTCCTTTTATAATGAGGAAGTAGACAACAAATTGAGGGCTGGCGTTAGGAGGATGTCAACAGGAGGACACGTGGTGTAGGGAGATTGGCCGATGAAGATTAGGTAGGTGAGAGGCCACGTTACCGATGCATGGTACTGGCTTCATACCCTAACTATTACCTTACCGCATTTACCTTCGTGTTTCAATGTGGGACGGGTGGTCCCCACTAGATTTTCATCGGGTCGAAAATCCCATGGCGAATCAGCACGTCAACCCCCAGAGCCCCTATAATTGGCCATTTTGTTGGCTGACATCATATGTTCCAGCGGGTTGGCTCTACGCATGATAACACTTATGCTTCTGCATTCACAGGCCAACAGGAATAACGGTCGGCATAGTCATATTAAGTTATTTGTTTTTAGGAAGGTTTTGGGTTCAAAATGCATGGACTCCTAGTTTTTCTTTAACATGGTTTTAAAGCCCTATTTTGGTTTCAATATATTTTTCAAGCCATATAATACATGTTATATGTATGAAAATATTGTAATGAATCCCCAAACCATGAGAATAAGATAAAAATGTGGGTTGTACGATGTGAAGGCCACTTGGGCCTAATTTGAGGTGCCATGTGGCACCATGTGATTGGGCCATGTAGCAATCTCTCATTGGTCCACATCATATGCCACTTCTTTCACCTACATTCCATGTGTTTACTTTCGGTTTTCCCACATTACCTATCATGGTCTACCTAGTCTGTTGATTGGGTTTTTATGTGGCACCCTATGGGAGTGCCACGTGGCACCGTGTGGTTGAATTTTGAGTTTGACTTTTTTTTTTCATACAAACCTCAAATTGTAACATATTTCTCATATAGACTCATATTGAAACATCATTTGGACTATTGGAAAGATTTTGACAAGTTATTTCATATGATGTTGGTTTCGTTGTAATATAAGGACTTTCATTTTTTAGCCTTTCTAGAGCCACCTAGATAATTTCTCCACACTACGGAGATTTTGGTCCTCCAAAATAATAAAAACTATTTGTAGTCTATTATACTCCATTATTTTTGCAACAAATTCCTTAATATTCCATGCTTCCTTCTCCTTCACGTTTGTTCTTCGAGCCATAAGTCATGAATTGACACTTGTACTCTATGCAAACCTATAGTACATATTTGCAAAATGCATGTTCAATTACATGACATTTCATAATAGAAGAAACACCATGCTTGCCAAGAATTTATCGCACACCCTTTTGGTCATGTTTTCATCAGAAATACAATAGAAACAAATACCCCAACTATCCACAAAAGGCCAAAAGGATCGCTCTGTTGCATTCATATTTGATGGAAAATACAACATCACTTTTACAATCATTGCGCAACATGTGAGTTGAAAAATGTGACCATGGTAAGCTACTATCTCTAATAAAACCACTTTCCCTCATCAAATCGAACGAGCCATCATTTTGGAGTTTCTTCACTCTAGAGATGCTTCTCCCAGTGGAGCTCCGAATATCTAGCTCTCTAATTTCCACATATATTGCAGTGACTAAAAAAAATATTCTTCCTCCAGACCTTCTTGACCTTATTCCTACTCTTATGTGGATAAGGGTTTACATGTCTTGTCTTTTTCCTTGCTACCATTCTCTTCCAACACTTGGAAGCCACATGTTCATACAAGACACAAAACTACAGAGTCTAGTATGCTACAAGTCTTATTCATCAGTAATAATATTCTTTTAATAAAAATTAAGTTTAGAATACTAATATTTTTAATACCTTACTTTAACTCTCACCTTGGAATGCTTACTTTCATTTGGAAATGACTTGCAATTGTGATCGTTGCAAACTTGCAAGGTACTCTCAGCTTCCTTAATTGTCTCAGACTTATCCTTTGAATATTCTCCTGTGTCTTCCTTTTTAACATAGCCCAATATTGCATGTCATGGTAATTAATCCACTTTTATGGGACTTACAATACCTTTCCCATTAGCTCCTGGGCCGCTACCTTCATATCCCATCTTCTTCACTAATCTTGAACTAATTACATTACTGTGCTTTTCAAAAGCACACAAGTCATCATCATCATGTGAAAATGAAACTGAATAACTACCAAAATTATTTACCTTAGCTTTCAATTATGGATCATGTGATGATGGTTTCCATAAGCCTTCGTTGCACTGCAAATTTTCCAAGGCCTCTTCCGTGGCTCAAAATTGAAGTCGCAATCTCTTTTTTTTCTCCTTTTCGTATTGTAGAAGTATCCTTAATTAAGAATTATATGCTTGAATTATTTCCTTAACATATTCATTATAATTATGAGAATAATATGATGAATAAGTTTGTTTACCCAAATATGGAGATGGAGCATCATCCTCCTCTCTGTCTTTCTCTATTTCCTCCTTTTCTGTTATCTCGTGATAACTTGCATACATTATATCTGCAATGCTTGTCATCTTTTGGAAGGCCTCATAGAGATATCTCTGATCCTCCATTTCCTTTATTGTTTCACATTCAATATCTAGTTATCATTCACACTCACAATTCACATCAACAAGAAGATCACTCTGATACCAAACTTGATCTAGATTCTCTCAGCTACCATAATTAACCAATATCTTTTAGATTTGTTATGTTAGTAGAAATTAATGTGAAAGAGTATTAAAAATGATATTTTCATATTTTAAAGAATAGGAAACATAAATACAACCATCAAATTAGGTAACACACAAAAGTCGATAATGGAGTTCACCCATTATGGGTAACGTCTCCGGGCCTCCTGTCAAGAGTGGGAAGGAAGGTTCATTAAATGTTGTAATATGGTGATGAGTGCATGATGTATTATTTATCAATACATGGAAGAAACCCCCTTAACTACAATGAAATATATCTCCATGAGACGTTCTATGAGAACTCTCACTCATAAAATTTACCCTTCGACGTGATAAAATATCAAAATATCACATGAATTGGCATACAAGGATCATCCAACAAAATAGAAAAAGGGATCTCAACATTAAATCATTTTCTGAGAAAAAATAAAAAGAATAGATGGAATTAGTGCATCTTATAGCTCCACTTTTGTGGAAGACCTAGAAAGCCACAACTCTGCTAAAGAAGCAGGCTACATAGTTAAATTCCTAGAGAAAAGTCATGAAATATGGATGTAAATCCGACCACCTTTGTACCTTTGTCAAATATGGGCTCCCCGAGAATATTTTAGATTCCTCATAACATTTCATTGTGTACATGGATGAAAAATATGTTGTTAACATTAAAAAATGGACTGCGACATTAGAATCTAGGTGAAAAGTTGGTTCAAATGAGTATAAACTCAACATAATTTTGTCCCTGTAAAAAATATGCCCCAAGGGAATATTAAATATTTCTCAAAGTTTCATCATAGATAATATTATTTGAAATATTCCCTAACATATTCCATAAAAATATTTCAAGAATCTTATTGAGATTCATGTCTTCATCGACCTTCATGTTCCCTCACTTTTTAGTCTTCTCCATGGTTCTGCTTCAACCATTTGAATGGAATTTTGTAACAAAGTCTGAGGGTGAATAAGAGAAAGTATGTGGTTGAAAAAATGGTTGGGATAGTCATACTAGCTTACAACTTGTTATTGGGGAGTTTATGGCTTCAAAACTCATGGACCATCAATTTTGCTATAATATGGTTTTAAAGCCCATTTTTCGTTTTAAAATAATTTTCAACCATATAATCTACGGTATAAGTATTACCATATTGTAAATACTCCTCAAAATATGAGAATAAGACAAAAATGTTGGTTTCATCTTGCCAAGGCCACTTAGGACTAATTTTAGGTGCCATGTGGAGCCATGTGAATGCGACATGTCACAGGATCTCATTGGTCCACATCATATGCCACTTTTTTCACCTACATGCCATGTGTCAACTTCTAGTGTTTCCATTGTAATATTCCAAAAAATTAGCCTTCATATAAATGGAATATTATAGTTTGTTTTATCACTAGGTAGGTGAATAAGTGGGTGGGGGAGACTCATAAAACCCCTTTAGAAGGAATAATAACACTCCTAATGTGAAAGGAGGAACAATAAGCATCTAGATTAAGCACCTTTGGGTGTGAACAAGGATTGGATCATGTTGATCCAGTCAACTTTGACCAAATCAACAACGCTATCATGGAGGAGTGGCCTTTATGATGAGACAATGCAGTTTTAGTGGAGGAAAACTTGCATGAGCTTGGTGGCAAGTATGGATGGGACCCAATGTGAGGAGGTTCACTTGCTATATACGGAGAGGATGGCAACCTTTTTTATTCATGTTTTAGATTATAATTTTGATATTGGTCTGTTTATACTTTGCATTCCTTTTCTCTTCAGCAGGGTTGTTGTGTTGTTTAGCACAAGGGTGTTCCTGATCGGGAATCCATACCTCATCCTTAGGGAAGGAGACATTCTTTGAGCATTTCCTCATTCTATAATTTTGGCCAAGCTACCTCCTTTAGCTACAACACAGTTTCTGTTTAGAGCTGGGTTGTGTTTCAAGGTGCAGCAAAGGAGGATCACATAGAGATATTTATGGGATTATTTTTTGGTGGAAAGGTAGCCTATCCATTGGAGGATCAGAAAGGACAGATCCTGGGCATATATCAAAATATTTGGCATCAGGCCAACCATCGACTATCCCTCATAGCATAGTCATAGTTCTGAACTGCGTTATTTTTGGAGGTAGTTGTTGGGAGGGTTCATTGAGCTCATGAGGAGGGTCTATTTCTGAGTAGAGGGATCAACCTTCTATTTAGAAATACCATTGGAGGAGGACATCATTATTTCAGGTCTGTCATAGCCTCATTGTATTCAAATCCAGTTTGCAGTGACATCTCTACCCCAGGGTTATTTGTCCAATTGTATATTGTTTGGTATTTCTAGCAATCTTTTCCTAGTTAGCTAGAAATCATGTATTAGAGCACACATCTTATTTTCTCGGTAATTATTTTGTTTCTTTCAGCCATATTTAATTCATGATTGTTTAAAAAAGTACCTACACTAATATATACAGTGTTTTCACTGCTCTCTGGCATTTTATACAGTTGCAAAAACTCATGTGCTGATTGTTCTGATCATTGGAGGCTTGTTCTTATTGCTTGAATGGCTTGTCCCTCATGCTATTTTGTATATTTTTGCTGATATATTAAAAAAATGATGGTTTTATATTGATCCCTCTCATGTCATGTTCAGATTTTTTGTGTTTTAGATTTTTATGTCTTGTATTTCTGCTATTTCCAATTTGGAATATTGCATCCACATCCCTTGATGTGGTTCACCTGTTCTATTGATTAGGTTGCTATGTGGCAGCCTCTGGGAGTTTCAGATGCCACCCTTTAATTGAATTTTGACTTTGATTCTTTTTTGTTCTTGTTTTGTAAAAAATTCAAACTGTCATAGGAACTTAGACTGGAGCACCATTTTCACCATTGGAAATCTTGTGACAATATCTTTAATATGAACTTTTTTTATGCAATATAAGGACTTTTATTTTTTAGCCTTTCTAGAGCCACCTATAATTTTTGAACCTTTCTAGAGCCGCCTACATCAATAAGGATAGTATCTTGATAAATCATTTCAAGTCATATAAATTGTGGATGGAAAATTTCATCAATGAGCCTCTTAAAATTGGTTTTTGAATTGGTGGTACCAAAGGGCTTAATGAAATTACTGAGAAAGCTCAAATTTGGCCTCCAATGTTGAATTCCATTCATCAGTTTCATTCAATAAAACTTGATGTTTCCCTAAAATTAGATTTATTTTGGTATTATACCAAGCACCCTACAAATGGTCTAGCAATTATCAATCCAAGGAAATGGGTATCTTTTGTGGATAGACACATTATTTATAGATATATTTTTAGTGACTATCTATCATGAGTGTCCCTCATAAGGATACTAAAAATAATACAACCATAGGGTATCAAGCTAGAGTGACTCATATGTAATGGTAATAGTTCCTAAATCTATTTTTCAATCCTCGTCATATTGATAATGGTAAGATGATATCGATAGATATAAGTAATGTGGGATTTAGGCACATGATCGATAATATACTAGATATTTCAAAGGGGTGAAGAAGTGCCCAATTTATTGAAAACACACTAGAATTCAAGGAGGTGGGGTTTCAGTGATGTCGGGGGGAAGGGAGGGGGGGATAGGTTAAGATTAAGATTATACTATGTAAATTTGTATGAACAGTGCCTCAATGTACAATATCATTGGTAGATACATTTTGTACATATCAAGATATATATTTTTTAGAGGTTAATTCACCTTGCAATCCTTGGTTAGGGTGTATGTGTTAGAACGCCCTTGATCTCCAAAACCCAGAAAGGGATTTGAGAAATTTTAATTGGTGTTCAAGTTATTCAAATAATTAATTATTTTAATGGATTTCCTAACTCTAAACTTAACAAAATAAAATAATTAAAGTGAATTAATTAACACATGTGATGAAATTGTATTAAGTCACATGGATCAAGCAATCCTTTAATCTTAGCCATTGAAGGGTTCAACGAAAATTATAAGAGAAAATCTTGAGGGCCAGTTGGAGGAGACACATAGTTGCAAAGCTGATGAACAGATGCAGACTTCTAGGGCATTTTTGCTAAGAATTTATGGAGGAATTTCCTACAACGAAGGGTAGTATTGGCCAAAGGAATGATCTGATTCCAGGGCCAAGAGTTAGAAAGAGGAAAAGGATAAGTGACAAGGACAACGCATAGAAGTAGAGCAACCACTAAGAAGGTGTTGTGCAGCCGCTACGCAGTTGTTACACAGGACAATGAAAAGGATTTATGGGGCTTAATAAGTCATGCAGAGGGCTTCTAGGCGAGCATAAGCCCTGCATCACTTGTCCAAGGGTTATATAGTCAGCAACATAGTAGCATTATGAGGCTAGCAGGGACAACGTTCGGGCTTCAGGGGCAGCGCTGAGGGTTTCTAGGGTCAGCTCCAAGCTAAGTTATGTAAATCTAATTTGAGTGTGTGTATTAGTTAGATATTTGACACTAAAACTTCAGGTTAGCTACAGATTTGATTTATTTTATTCTCTGTTAGGTTTTCCGGATCTGGAACCTAGGTTTACTGTACTCAGAACTACTTAATAACAAACCCTCATATCTGTTACACTAGTTTTCTCACATTGGGTTTTTTCGGGGACTTATGTCAAAAAATCCATCTGTCACTTTGTTGCATGATCGTATTATTTTGTAAATGATCTGCATGTGTAGGCTGTAGTTGTGTTTATTTTCTTTCTTTTCTGAAAGTAATTTCTGAAAACAACTTGTATCAATTAAATCATGTAGAAGAGATAAACCAATACGCTGCAATAGAATTTTCACATGCTATTAGAGCGATGGAATATCAGGAAGAATCTCCAACAATCAGCTCAAGAAATATTTTTCTGTAGGGTGGTAGAAGAAGCAGCAAATCCGCAAAGGGAATCTTACCAGCAGGAGAATGCAGATCGAGAAGAGGAAAATGTTGAAGTTGCATAAGGCCTTCAGGTTTATGCAGACCCTTCTCATGGCAACGTAAGGAATGCATCACCATGTTTAGGGTTACGCAGTCCACTTCTGAGTAGTGCTCGGACTGCGCTGTGCCAATTAATGTGATGTAGTCTAGTCACTTCTCTAGTTGCAGAATATCTTTGCCAAGATCCAGAAGCAATTCTTCATGTCTTCAGCAGTGTTGGTGGGGTAGAGATTCTATAGCTACATAATTGTGCCTAGATAAGTCAACAAAGATAGTATGAAGACAGTTACTCAATAGATCTGAGATTCGATCAGGAGGATCGAGGAGTACTGTCATTTTGTGTTTTGGTCGAATATTTCGAGGAGGGAAATCAATCTTCAACGAAAGCAGCTATTAGAGGGTTTCTAGTCACCAAGAAATGCAGATCCAGAGGGAGAATTATTGTTTCTATCAGATCTGAGAAAATATGGCTCGATATGGACTAAGGGATGAAGATATATTGGATGACATGTTCAAAATTTTTATCTGGAGGGCCATAATCCTCTCATTTTTGGATGAGTATGATCTCAAAGAGCATGCAAAAACTGTACTTTTTGTACCAACCAATGAATATTCTCTCAAGAAGTATGAAGAGAATCAATCATAGACAAAGTGGTTGATAATAGATGGAGTCAAGAACCATGTTATACCTCATATTTCTGGGAATACTACAACAAATGGCATCTGGATAGCCTTGGAGACGATGTACAAAGGAGGCTCGATACAAAGAAGAATGATTCCTGAGAACCAGATGCAGTTGTTCCAAACAATGAAGGTTGAAGAGATAGATCCATTCCTCTTTAGGATTCAAGGCATCCGAGATCAACTGGTTGGCATTGGTGCTACTCCAGATGAGGGGCTCTTAGTGAGGACTACTTCGAATGTAGTCTTAGAATATTGGGAAATTTTTGTACAGAGCATTCTATGAAGGGAAACGTTACCAAATTTGGCTGACATGTGGGATATCCTCTGCCAGGAGGAGTTCAAGAGGGTTTCCAAGTGTCAGAATATCAGTGGAGGAAGAAGAAAGGGAAAAGTCAAGGACAAGGAGGAGGATGTAGCCCTTGCATCAAGGGAAAAGAAAAAGTAAGGGAAGAAGAAGAAGGACCTTTCCAATGTCAGATTCTTTAACTATGGTGATCTTTGAAATTTCGCCAGCAGTTTTCCTAAGAAGAATGAAAAAGGCTCTTCTGATTCCAAGGCTGCAACAACAAAGGAAGATGGCTCTAATGATGATGCAGTGATCAGTGCTCATGTGCCCCAAGAGAAGAGGTGGGGTGACATGGATCTGTAGAGCATCTATAGACAGTGGCGAGCTCATTAAGTTAACCCTACTCTTGGATCACACAAGAGCTACGGGAACCTTAAGACAGTAGCAAGATGATTGGGGAGATGGTTGTATATGGACGCATTGAAGTAGAAGAGGGAGTTTAAGAAATGAAGAGGGAGTAGTGTAATGTAGAGGAAGTGGTAGTATGGAGGCAACACTGTAGAGAGGATAATGGGACTTTAGTAGCACAAAGAAGCAGTGCTCACGTAGTGACGTGTTGCGGCATGACAGTGTCTCCAGGAGGATACCGTGAATCAACACTGAGGGAACTTTAGTGGTGGATGGAAACTTGACCTATTTGTCAAACAGTTTGGTGGAGAATTTCATTTGATTAATTCTCAACAACTGAGTTTCAGTGCAACAGTTAGCAGTGCCAGTGGTATGGGCAGCATGATGCAGCAATTTGAGAGGGAGCTGTAGTACATATATGGCAGTGTTAGTGGAAGTGGCATGGGTAGTAGTACAAAGATAAATAATGTAATGGATGGAGGGCAGCAGTAAAAGCATCAACAACATAGTATCGGGCTTCACGATCTTGTAGTGCATGGTGTGGATGCATCGCAAGAGTACACTTTCCTAGAGCACAGTCCATCGTAAGAGGGAGTGTTGAGATTTTGTATAGTTGGTGTAGCATCGAGTGTGCTCTAGTCCTGATATTTTTTGGAAGGGATGGGACACACTTGATCTCCAAAATCTAGAAAGGGATTTGAGAAATTTCAGTTGGTGTTCAATTTATTCGAATAATTAATTATTTTAATGGACTTCCTAAGCCTAAACTTAGGAAAATAAAATAAATAAAGTGAATTAATTAACACATGTGCTGAAATTGTCTTAAGTCACATGGATCAAGCAGTCTTTTAATATCAACTGTTGATGAACGATTTAATCTTGGTCGTTGAAGGGTTCAATGAAAAGTATAAAACAAGACGGTGAGTTGGAGGAGACACACAGTTGCAGAGCTGATGAATAGATATGGAGTTCTAGGGCAGGTTTTCTAAGAATTTCTGGAGGAAATTCCTAGAGCGAGGGCTAGTATTGGCCAAGGGAATGATCTGATTCCAGGACCAAGAATCATTAAGAGGTAGAGGAGCAGAAACAAGGACAGTTCAGAGAAGTAGAGAAGCATCTACATTGGTGCTACATCGCCGCTACACAGGTGTTGCGTAGGACAATGAAAAGTATTCAAGGGGCTTCATAAGCTACGTAGAGGGCTTCTAGTCCGGCATAAGCCCTTTGTCACCCTTCCAGGGTTTATGCGGTCCCTCTCTGGGTAGCGCAATGGAATTCTGAGGCTAGTAGGGCTGATTTTGGGGCTCCAGGGGCAGCACTGAGGGTTTCAAGGGTTACATCTGGCTCGAGTTCTGTAAATCCCATTTGAGGGTGTGGATCAGTCAGATATTTGGCACTAGAAATTCAGGTTAGCTGCATATTTGATTTCTTTATTTCTCTGTTGGGTTTTCCAGATCTGGAACCCAGGTTTATTGTACTCATAACTACTTAATAGTAAACCCTCATATCAGTTACACCAATTTTCCCGCTTTGGGTTTTTCCAGGGACTTATGTCCAAAAATCCATGTGTTAATTTCTTACATGAGTGTATTATTCAATAAATGATCTACAAGTGTAGCTTTTAGTTGTATTTATTTTCGATATTTTATGAATCTAATTTCCAAAAATAACTTTTATTAATTAAATCAAGTAAGAGAGATTAACCAATAAACTGCAGTAGAATTTTCAAAGAGTTACCATTAAATCTAATGATTTGTTAAGTGATAAATATACTAAAATATTATGGCTATGATTTCCCATGATGACCTTAGCAAGATGATATTTAATATAGGTATTTTGTGTAAAGGGAACATGATGAGTGGGAGAGGCTGGAAATGTCAACATAGTGAGCTTTGTGTAAGGTTAAACGATGTTCACCATAATGATGACATCATTTTTTGTGGAAGATTGTGTGCTAAGGAATAATAATAAGGTCTTGGGAGAGTGAGTATAATACAAAGCATGACAATATATTATGCTATGATAATTTTACTTATGGAGTTTTCAATATTAACCATTAGGGGATGGGGAGATGGTAACCATATATTAATCAAAAACTTGGAAAATATTTGTTGCAGAGGGCTGGAAAGAATATGGAAAATGGATGGCCATTAAGAATTTACCTAGATTCATTTTGGTAGTGAGAAATTTTGAAAATATAATGAAATAGAAGATCTATGCACTTGAGAAACTTCATGATAGAGATTGGGAAGTAAAAGGGAGTTAAATTTAATTAGTAACACATTTTTTTGGATCTAAAATGGAGAGCTATAGGTAGATTTTCTAGAATATTTCCAATGTATTTTTGAATTGTTTGATTCAAAATATGGTGGAGTTAAAGCCAATGTGCCTAGTTTCGATCTACATAGAATACTAGATGGAAACACTATCTAAGTGAAAATAAAAAAAATATATCCACTAGTGATGGAACTAAATTGATGACTAAACCTCTCTTTATTGATTTCTATTGAAAGGGGTTTTGTATAACCATTTATATATTTGATCCAATCCCCCCATATTGTATCCAATACCTTTAGTTTCCATGTTTAAAAGGTGACATTATATCTTTTTTATAGCATGGTATGATGCTTGAAATATGGAAGGAATGCTCATATCTAACCCTTCACCTTATTTCCATCAAGATCACTATAAAATAATGGCAAGGTAAATGATGCTCCAAACATAGTTGAAAAGCTCACTTATAAGTGGTTTTCTAACTTGAAGTTATTGTAGTTTCAAAGCAAGAAATCGTATCACTAATTCCACCTTTGAAGAGTTAGTTCCAATGATCAACATCATTTGGACGCAATTGGAAAGTTTTTAGTTGTGCTTCTACAAGGAAGAAATTGTTGCAACTAAGACTTTTGGAATGGGAGGTGAAATGAAGTTCTTTTTTAGGTCTCAAAATAACCCAAGAAGAGTCTTCTATGAATTTTCGATAGGGATAGATGTGCCTCTATATAAAATTTGATTATTCTCTAAAAAAATAGATGAAGGATGAAAATAATGTGTCCCAATAAAAGGTGTTGGAAGATTGATGGATGAGGGAGTGCATCCCTTTAGAAGATGTGGAAGTAAAATTTGATACCATTAATGGTCATTAAATATAGATTGTTTTGTATATATATTGAGAATATCATGTGTTGAAATAGGGTGAAAATGTGAATTTGGGTTACACTTTTTGCCCTTTTTTGAGAAAAAAAATTCATTTTTTTTTTGTTCTTCAACATTCTGCAAGCAAAAATAATTTTTCTGTTTAGAATTTCATTTTACGATAAAAATAAAGTTGTCAAAAAATTTATTAGCTTTCTATTACTTTTTTTTGGAATTTTTTATACACATTTGATATGTCAACATATCATTTCTTTCAGTGTGTGTTCCTTAACAACCAAATAATTCATAAAAATTCATGTTTAAATACATTGGTGTATTCTTTGAAACTTTGTGTCTTTGAGAAACAAAATGTGTTACAACAATCTAGATAGAGTCTACTTCATTTTAGTTATATTTATGAAACCAACTGATGCATATCGTAATTACTAGAATTTTTGGAACTGATTCAATATGAAAAATTGTGTATTTTGAATATGTTTCGGCTCGAACAAAATTTCTCAACATATAAAAACTAAAAATCTAATAACTACCCATTACAGATGACGGACCAATGTAATGCACCATAATTTTTTCAAAATTTTTACAGTATATTTTGGAAGATACATAATATTGATTTCAATGAATCATAATGACCTTCAGAAATTGTTTGCACCCGTTTTATTACAAAATTATTTAAAATTAGTAAATATTTATGAGATTCCTTAAAAGCTATATTTCCTAAAAGTAGATTGAATTCTGCAAATGATTTTCTTGGTTTTGACAGTTAATTCACAAAGTTTCATGGAGTTTAATCAGTCCAAAGTTGAAGAACTGTGTTGAGATCTCGGCTCTGCGTAATTGCAGACGTGTTAGTTCGGCCGAAATTTAAAAAAAATTCTGGCTGAATTGTTTTTTTTCCCCGACGGCCCGTCCAGTCTAATGACACAAAAGTTCGGCTGATTTTTTTACAAAATTTTAGCCGAAATGTTAATTGACTTTACGTCAGCCAAAAATTTCAACAAATCCCCTCCTAAAACACATTTCATGGTAATATAAAGAGATGTAAATAGATTCATTATTTTTTCATAATTTCACAGATTTCTTCACTTGGTCTGATTTTGCAAAGGATATTTTTGGGCTTAAGGACTCTTTTTGGCTTAACATTCAAACGACATTTCTTGGATGTTTTTTGGTCTTCATTTTCAAATGACATTTTTTTGAAGGTATTTTTCTTTTAGAGGTTTCGGGCTTAATTTTGAAAGGGAATTTTTTTGGATGTATTTTTTTTAGAGGTTTTTAGGTTTAATTTCCAAATGACATTTTTTGGACATTTTTTGGAGGTATTTTTTAAAGTGATGTTTTTTTAGAGGCTTTTTGGGCTTAATTTTCAAAGGACATTTTTTGGAGCTATTTTTTGAATTGAACTTTTTTTAGAGTACATGTTTTGGGTTGAAGTAAATCTTTTATAATGATTTTTTAAAATGAGTTTTTGTCTAAATTTTTAAATGGAATTTTTTTGCAGGACTTGGAAGGAAATATTTTGAGCTTCATTTCATTTTTAGATGACATTTTTTTGTCAAATTTTTTAAATCAAGTGTTTTTGATTGAAGTATGTATTTTGTGCAAAATTTTTAAAATGAGTTTTTTTAAATTAAATCTTTTGTGATGTCTTTTTTAATAAAGTTGTTGTCTAAATTTTGAAGTAAATTTTTTGAACTTCATACTCAATTATCATGGGAAATTGAAGGAATTTCAAGAGAAAATATGATCGAACAAGAGACCCTGAGGAACGTAGAGAACAGGGGAAAGAATATACCACAAAAAAGAGAGAAGAATGTTGAAATATTGAAAGGGAAAATCAACCTCAACTAGAAGTTGAAGCATGTGTGTAAATGTAAATATTATAATTTTGATATTTAAAATTTTCCTAGTGTAAATTGTGAAGTTTAATTTTTATTTGATGAACTAATTTGAAAAATATATTCCAATGTAAACAGCGAGAGATATTCCTCAAAACATTGATGATGAGATAAAAAAAATTGAAAGATAAAGTGAAAGGGATATTGAGCCAATGATAGAAGATGGTGAAAATGTTGAAAGAAATTCAAGTGAAGAAAATGAATCTCTCTCTCTCTATATATATGTGTGTGTGTGTGTGTGTGTGTTGAACACATGAACATATTATTGAAATTATATATATTAATTAATTTAGTTGTTTATTGAATGTTTAAACCTATTATGTACTATTAATTCGAATATGTACAGATGAAATCAATATCGATGATGAGATATTAGAAAATGTTGACACTCACACATATGAAGATAAAAAATCTAACCATGTTATACGATATCGTGTTAATCAAATTTTTTATTTTTACTTCATAAAGGAAAATATGGTAGTTCAAGACCAATTTTTGAAATGTCTCCTAAAATTAAGGAAATCAAAAGAAGCTATGACTTTATTGGGTATTCAAAAATCAACAAAAGATAAAAAATGAAGGAAAATGCAATTCAAAATATAAATAGTGCTATAAATTCAATTAGAAGATCTAGACAGAAAGATGCATGTAAGGCAATACATATGGCAGTGGTTTCATCAAGTACTAAAGAGAATCCCTTCGTAAAATCTATTGCACGAGCATTAGGAACATCACGAAAAAATTTGCACAAACATCGAAAATTTCGGTTGGAAATAGATGTAAATGAGGAACTATCTTGTTGGACAACTATTTATAGGAAACCATACAAATATAGACTTTGAGAAAATGTTAAAAAAATAATATATGAATATTAGATGGAAAATTCACGTCTTTCTCCAAATGCAAGGGATGTGATGCGAAGAATAATAACATGAAATCAATATGAATAACATCAAAAAAATTCTTGGAGACCACTCAGATAGAGTTGTTCAACAAGTTCAAAGAAGAGAATCATGATATTAATGTCTCAATAAGTGATTTTGTGCACCAAAAACCATGATATGTAAAACCACTCACCATACACGACACTTTTTGTTGTCGTTATCATGTGGAATTTCAATTATATTATCACACAATCCTTAATTTTGGTAGAAATTTTTTGAAAGGTTCACCTCCTCCTTCCACTATCTATGATTTGATATCTAAAATTATCTGTGGAAGAGAAATCCATGAATTATTTTACCAAAAGAAACGTGTTGGTGGTAAAAAATGAGATGATTGTGGAAATTTGACTAAATTAAAAAACAAATATCGTACTGATATAAATGATCAATCATTGTCCAACATGAAAGTGAAATGGAAGAGATATGAGTATATCCATACATCGATTCAAGGTTCAAGTGCGCAAAGAATTGATTTACAAGAAGAAGAAATATTTTTGATGATTTTTTGAGAAATGTTGATGAAGAAATTTATAAATACACCAAGTATTCCCATAGAGCTTGATGGCAGGACTTGCAATTCAAAAAATCCTGTGAAGTTTTTCCACTAGGGGCCATTTTTTCAGTAATCAATTTTCTAGAAAACTACACATTTGTTCCACAAAAATAAATTCAGAGTGAATACTATCATTTTGACCAACTCTCCATGTTCATCCATATTCTATATAGACATATTGAACAAAATGTTGATCATATAGAAATAAACAGTGAAAATCAACATGTTATTAAAGAATATCACTTTTATATCAGTGACGATCGTACACATGATAAATAATTTGTACAACACTGTTTTGGAAAGATTTATGACTCCTTGAAAAGTTATGGAATAAAATTTAATGAACATTGGATATGGCCAGATGGATAAGCAGGTTAATTCAAATATTCACGATCATTATTTTTGTTGTGTTGTCTTCATATGAAAACCTGCATTAAATATTGTTGGAATTTCTTTGAGACTGGTCATGTAAAAGGAGAACATGATGGTGTAGGGGCATGCATAAAATGAGGACTTCAAAGATGTCAAATGGACCCCTCTGTAAACTAACTTGTCTCAGCTAAAGAATTTGTTCAATGGTGCATCACTTCATTAAGGCATGAGACTAACCGATCAAGGGAAGTGAGAAGCTACATTCAATTTAATTTTATTGGATTTCCAATTTTAAACAGTGTACATTTATCACAATGATTATCTTTGATGGTATTTTGATATCATATTTATATTCTTCTTTCAATTTTCCATATATATAGTTTTTGAATATTGGAGTTAAAGATGTAGATAGATCGATTGGAAATGACATTGAAACAATAAAAGGGACTCGAAATTTGCATTAAATTAAAACAAAGTTGTTCACAAATATGTTTGCATTGTTAAAAGAAAATATTATTGTTTTTGTCATGTTTTCATAGACAACACATAATCCAATGATTTTTGTGAAAACAAAATGTATATAAAAGATTGGAAACATATAGAGCTAAATACAAAGGGGAAGATGTGCATTGCAATGTTTGAAGAAATGCAAACAGAGGAGACTACAATATCATCTCATGGTGATTGAGTTTATAATCTTGTTATAGAAGGTAACATTTCAATTTCTTTCAAATGATAGAGATCTAGAAATGGATAGTAAAATCAAGTACATGTATGTTAATTTTAAAGTTAATTTTTCATGTTAATTATGATCTAAATTTAAAGACATAAGTTTTTTTTTATCATGCAGGAGATGTTTTTTCTGTAATTGCACCTACTATCAACAATGAAAAGGTGAAGTATTATTTGATGCGTTGCACTGAATGAAAGATGAAATTATTAGAAAAACATAATGATCATGGGTTTACATATGACAGAGGGTATATTATACTGAAAGGTTATTTTTCAAACAAACTAATAAAAGTGGGGATTTTTTTTACTTTGAAGACTATGAACCTGATGTCATAAGTTGTCAATATAGTCACTTGGTGTGTGCAGCACACATAAAGTTGATAGAAGTTAAATCAAAGAAAAAAATGAATATTAAGAAGTCGAAAATGTCAAAAGCCAATCATGAATCGATCATTGAAGATGGCATTACATTGGAATTTTTTGATTGAACTGCTCAATAATTTCTTCTCTTTGGATTCCTGTTTTAGAAATTCTAGAACTCAACTAAAAATTGAACTGCCTTGTTATGTTATCTATGCAAATGTTTGCACATGTACATTGTTTTGGTACATGCAAACGAGTAATTTATACGTGTGTACACATACACATGTCTAGATTTTCTGGTCTAAACAATTTCATACATTCTCTAGTACAATTTGTCATAATGTCATTATTGCAAAATGTACATATCTTTGTATGTAGAATACTTGATATAATGAAAATTTTAAGTTTCACGATTTTGTTTTAGATGTGTGTGTCCATTAGAAGTAAATGATATAATAGTCATTCTTGAATGCAAAATGTGTGGTATGTGTTTTGTAATTTACAGTTTCCTATCAATTGAAAGTAGCTTTTCTATGTGCATTCATGAAGAATGTTGCACGTACTGGATATGTATGTTCTAGAATGCAATTTTAAAATTTTATGATTGGTTGACACATCTAAGAAGACCTAGAATCTTATGATTATATATATATATATATATATATATATATATATATAGATATATATATATATATATATATATTCAAACATGTACCTAAATCATTTCTATGTACATATATTCATGTGAACTTTTTTTTTTTTTTAAATAACAACTTGAATTTTAAAAACAAAACATTATATCATAATCACATGCCAAATTTAGTTCAACCATACAAAAATTGAGTTTTAAAAACAAAATATTATATCAAAAAATTAGCGAACACATGCCAAATGTAGTTCAACTATCCAAGAAAAAAATGAAACATTATATCACAATCACATCAACTATCCAAAAAAAATAAAACATTATATCACAATCACATGCCAAATGTAGTTCAACTATGCAATAAAAACAAAACATTTTATCACAATCACATGCCAAATTTAGTGCAACCATCCAAAAATTGACTTTTAAAAAAAATTAAATTATATCACAACATTACTTCACATGCCAAATTTAGTTCAAATATTAAATAAAAACAAAACATTATATCACATCATTACTTCACACGCCAAATGTAGTTCAACTATCTAAAAAAAACAAACCATTATATCACAATCACATACCAAATGTAGTTCAATCATCCAAAACATGAGTTTTAAAAACAAAACATTATATCACAACATTACTTCACATGCCAAATGTAGTTCAACCATCCAAAACTTGATTTTTAAAAACAAAAAATTATATCACAACATGCGATCACATGCCAAATGTAGTTCAACTATCAAAAATATGGTTTGTAATTCGATATTTTCATTTAGAGAGATTAATTTAAAAAAAAAAGAATTATATCACAATCACATGCCAAATGTAGTTCAGCCATCCAAAATATACACATTGTGAAAATGTAATTTGAAATTTCCATCTAGAGATACATTTTGTGATCACATGCCAAATGTAACTATCCAAGACAAGAGTGGATGAAGTTTAAGACTATATATATATATATATATATATATATATATATATATATATATATATATATATATATATATATAGTTCAATATATAGTTTTACAAGTATATTAAATAGAAAAGTAAATATATGTCTGCATCTAGATAAGACTATAGATAAAAAAGTAAATTTAAAACTAGATCTATCAAATATAATGTTGCACACATTTGCATCATCCATCAAATACAGATAGATGTAGTTTGTCTCCCAACAAAGTCACGATTCTCAAGCTATCTTTTAAAACATGGGGAACCTTTACACAATGTGTAAAAACATTAAAATTTAATAGATTTTAAAATTGCATGAGAATATAGAACTTCATGTAAAAAAATAAAATGAGAAAAAAAAAATCATGCAATACCTCATGAGGTTCCCTCTCCATTGTGTTTTGTTACTTGTCCATTAAAACTTCCTCCACAGGAAAATCTTCCACAATAAACTGTACAATATACATGTACAAATATATATATATATATATTAAAATTTTTTGAAAGAGAATGCATATATATAAAAAAAAATTCAATAATATTAAAAAAAAGATTAGACAACTTGTTCAAATGGTTCAAATGGTGTGGATGTTCCTATCTCCATCATACACTCCATCGCTAGAGTCCACGGAGAAAAGAAATCATTTGCAAGAACCTAAAATTCAAAAAATTTAAAAATATAAAATAACTCAAGGTCTAGATCTCAATTTATAATAAAACTTTGGAACTTCAATATATAACTTATAAATTAAACATATATTTAAGTGAAAAATTGAATAATTGTGATGGTGGATCTGGCACATCTCCTCAGGTTCGTTCTGAGAGAAAATCTCCAAAAGCCTAAAATTCAAAAAAATTAAAATAACTCAAGATCAAGAGATCTCATTTTTTAATGGAACTTTTGAGCTGCAATATATAACTTAAAAATGCATTTAAAAGTGACAAATTGTTCATAATTGTGATGGTGGATTTTTCACATCTCCCAATAAAGAAGAAGGTACCACCATCCCAAAAACATCGAACGGAATTAGAATCTATTAGCATTTAATTATATATACATGTACATGTATGAAAAATTATTTATTTTAAAAATATATCATCATGTTTCGATATATATAATAATAAATAAATAATATTTGTACATTATACTTAAAAAACACTAACATTTTCCAACATATATTGATGGTTAGAATCATCTTGATTGTGTGATTTATGGTAAGACTCATATTGACTTTGTGAACCAGAGGCTCTGACCGTGATATTAACATCATCTTTGTTCATCAACCGTGACAACTGCAAATGGTGTTAACATATAGTGATACATTTTTGTTAGACTAATGTATACAAATAAATGTATGTATATATATGTATTTATTTAAAATTGTACATGTGTTAAAAAAATCACCCTAAAAATTAACACATATCGTTCCCATGCCCTCATGCTCATGAATAATTACGTCCTGCCAAACATTGCTACAATTCTTTGTATATGTTCGAAGATCTTCAACATTCATGTATTCTATCTCTTCATATGTATAATACATAAAATTAGTGCATGTATTCTCACGTTCTCTTTGTCAATTCAGACAAATATAAACTCTACCTAATCGACTCTAAAAATTGTCAATGATGGCATCCCTTGCTTCTCAACCAACTTGAGAAGTGGGATCCATCTCTGACCGCAAAGTTTCGACACGAAGAGGTCGGCTAACCAATGGTGGCTCAGGGAGACGCAACTTAGCATCACGTCTAGCACCCCTACTGTCACACAATCAACCTTTCCCAGGACCAAAAAATTTAGAGGGAAGGTCATTATAATTGGGTTTCATTCCTAAAAATAATTCTGCATAACATAATTTTGAAAAATAAAGCAGAACCTCATCATTCCATGGGAGTTTTCGATAGGAAGCAAGGTTCCTATCATACAAATAGCCAGCTATATGAGGGTGCTTGAAATATTGCACCTTTATAATTTTTCTTTTCAACCCTTCCTTGACATTAAAGATAGACTTGTCCATTTTATTGTAACTCTTTGTTTATAACCTCCCATATATCAATACCATCACTATTTCCTTTATTTTTCTCATCACTTCTACAAAATTATGAGTGGTTGGCCCAATCTTTACATACACATCTACAAGTTGGCTTAAATATTGAGTAACTATTTCCAAGCTTTCTCGACTCTCACCAAGGAGAGTCAAAGCTAGGAGATCTCTCTCCATTTTTTAATGAATATTTTGATCCCTTTGTAAGGTGAATTGGTGAATGTTTGATTCCCAAAGTATGTCAGAAATGTCACACGGATAAGTCGTGGTTGGTGTACAACCTTATGCTTTAATGGTGTGTTTTGTCCTACAATTTTTCGAGCAACATTTTCACCATGTGCATCAATATATAAAATTTCGTATATTAAAAAAACATGTAAACAAATTTTTAAAAATTGAAATAAAATAATATTCACATTGATGGCCACCTCTATATGGTTGGTTAGCATATTTCCCACCCTAAGACTGTTGAGAACCAGAATGACCACCGATTGGTTGAGAACCAACACGACCATCCATTGATTGGCCTCTGGGGGAATGCATATCACCAGCTTCACGCAATTCGTCACCACCTATTGATGGCCCTCCAAGGGAATGTGTACCACCACCAACCTCACGAGATGAGAGGGAAGCTTCATAAAAAAATATGAATTTATAATCCAAAAGTACATTCATACATATAAATACATGTACATATTCATCAATTAAATTGCGTAAACCATACCATGATTGTGTGAAACATGGCCATGCTCCATTGATGGAGTAGACACCCTTTTCCTCCTACCTCCTAAAAAAATAAAAAATGAAACTTATTAACGACTAATTTAACTCATAAAATTGATAAAAAATAAATTCCATATGCAGACACGTGTTTGTGGAGATAAGATTATATTTAAATACCATGAACATCCCTCGATCCATGATCCCCCTCTCTCGTAGAGATATGGGATTCTATTTATCTTCACCTTTCATCCTCCACGATATATATGGATATATCTACAATGGAAATTTACAATTATTTTTAAATTACTATTTAAAATAAATTAAAAATAAATTTCAAAAAATTAATGTAATTTAGTGTACACAAATTGTGTAAGAAAAAACTTTCAACGCACAAATTGATGTGTGAAACTCAATTTAAGAATTTTTTTTATAAAAATGTTAAGTTCACCAAGTTGCGCTTTACATGGTGGGAGCACACTTGGTATATAATTGAAAAAAAACAAATGGTCATTAAAAAAAACACATTTATAAGTAAAAAAAACACACATATCAATGATATGTTACAATGTCCATCAATAAATTTTGAAGGAGAGCATCTCAACACTAATAAATCTTTAAGAGATGAACCTTGAATTTTTGAAGAAGAGTGTGTCAACAATAATTCATCATTGAGATATCAATCTTGAATTCGCATTGCCTCATATAATACTAATTCATCTATTAATTAATCTTTGATAGATGAATCTTGAATTGGCATTGCCCCACACAATAGATCAACAGACATATTATTAACATTTGTACAATGTCTTATACTAAAAATTTGAAATTTGCTAACAATATTGTTCATTTTTCCATGAAGCTTATTTAGCCTCTCTTTCTTAACATTGTACATGCCTTTCATCTGGTTGCATACAAGTTCAGAATTGGTGAAAACTATAATTCCATTTCATCCATACTCCCTAGTTGTTCCCAAGCCTTCTATCAACGCAATATAATATGCCTCATTGTTTGTTGTTATTCGTGGTATATTCGTTTTCATTTGGAAGACCTTGCTAGTCGCACTATTGCAACTCACATATGTAATCACTTCTTTCCCTAGATTGGGATAGCAAGAAACATCTATGCATAATGTCCATTTTTCAACCATATTTAGTGGGTTTTTTTATCCCTGAAAAAAATAAATTCAATGAAATATATTACATTAACATTTATTGGAAATTCATGTGAGAAATGACATGTGCATGAGAAAAATGACATGTGCATGGTTTTCCTTAAAGTTTTCCTTAAATTTTACAGGAGAATTTACATCTAGAAATGAGATGCCTTAAAGATTTCCTTGCTTAGATTTTAAGGCAGAAATGACATGTACATGGTTCGTGCATGGTTTTCCTTAAAGATGGCCTTAAAGTTTATTGCAAAGATCACATCTACAAATAAAATGCCTTAAATATTTCCTTGCCTAGAGCTTAAGGGAGAAATGACATGTACATGTTTCGTGCATGGTTTGCCTTAAATGTTTCCTTAAATTTTATGGGAGAAATCACATATAGAAATTACATTCCTTAAATATTGTCTTGGCTAGATTTTAAGACAGAAATGACATGTACATGGTTCCAAAAACACTAGAAAATTATGCCTTAAAGTTTATTAGAGAAATGCAATGTACATGGTTATCCTTAAAGTTTTCCTTGAGTTTATGGGAGAAAATGGAGAAATGACATGTATGTACATGGTTATCCTTAAAGTTTTATTTAAAATTTATGGGAGAGATGACAGAAATGACATGTACATGGCTCCAAAAACACTAGAAAATGCCTTAAAGTTTATCAGAGAAATGGCATGTACAGAAATGGATATTAAAATGAAGAACTTCTATTTAGATCTTTTCTATAGACCCATTCTAGATATTTACTGTAGGGGAATTTAATGGATATGTAATCTTTAAGAAAATATGAGATCCAGAGGCTACCTAGCCCTTTACAGAATCTGCCTTTAGAACTTCTATAAGCGAAAACTCAACAGACAAAAAAAAATCCTATGGAAGTTCACTGACTTTAGGCTCATATTTTAGGCCTTAAATTTTTCCTTGAACTAATGGGAGAAAGGCTGGAGTTTGGGGGATCCTATTCTATGCGAGTTCAGCTACTTTAGGTTAATTTTTTAGTCCTTAAAGTTTACCTTGAACTAATGGGAGAAAGCCTTGAGAAATGACACATGCCTTAAATTTTTCCTAAAAGTCTATGGGATAAATGACACGTGTATCGGAAAAATGACACATGTACATGGTTTTCCTTAAAGTGGTAGTGGTTTATGGATATTAAAATTAAGAACTTATATTTAGATCTATTCCAAAGATTGACTGTAGGGGCATTTACTCGATATGTCACCTTTGAGAAAAGACGCAATCAAGAGGCTACCTGGCCCTTTATATATTGTTCCTTTAGAACTTGTAGAAGTTAAAACTCAACATATGGACTAAAATGCTATGGAAGTTCAAGATCCTATGGAATTTCAGCCACTTTAGGTTTAGTTTTTAGGTCTTAAAGTTTGCCTTGAATTAATGGGAGAAAGCCTTTAGCTTGTGGGAGAAATGGCACGTGCATGGTTTGCCTTTAAGTTTTCCTTAAGTTTATGGGATAAATCACATCTAGAAATGACATGCCTTAAATTTTTCCTTGCTTACAGTTTAGGAGAGAATTGACATGTACATGGTTTTCCTTAAAGTTTTCCCTATAGTATATGGGATAAATTACATTGAATTATAGTTTATGCGAAAAATGACATAGAAATGACAAAGAAATGACATAGAAATGACAAATGCCTTAAATTTTGCCTAAACGTTTATGGGAGAAATGACACATGTATGGGAGAATTGACACATGTACACAGTTTGCATTAAAGTAGTAGTGGTTTTCACTTACTTAAACCAATAGTGGTAGTGGTCGATAAATTTATGGCAAAGTTTGCCTAAAATTTATGGGAGAAGTGACACATGTATGAGAGAAATGACACATGTACACAGTTTTCCTTAAATTTGTAGTAATTTTCATTTACTTAAAAAACTAGGGGTAGTGGTTGATTAAGTTATGTCAAAAGTCACACATTCATGAGTTTGTGGGAGAAATGACATGTACATGGTTTGCAATATTATTTTATGCACTTACTAAAACAACTAGTGGTAGTGGTTGATGAATTTATGTCAAAAGTCACACATTTATGAGTTTGTGGGAGAAATGACATGTACAAGGTTGGCCTTAGAGTTTAGTTTTTCGTTTAGTTTGCGTTGAATTTTATGGGATAAATCACATCTAGAAACCTTTAATTTGACATCTATAAATAGGCTAAGAACATTAAAAAGTAATTTTCAACTTACAAATTAGTTATGTCCTTAATAAGAAGTATGATTTAGAACCTAATAGATTGTTTAATAATTTATAATAATGTAATTTTTGTCTTGTACTATCATTCATCCTTGATATGTACAATAATTTTACAACTTTAACATCAGCCTACACTATCATCATATCACTATACGATAATGTAGATTATTAATATCCATTACATCATAAAAAGTCCACTTTTAACATTTTACAATATTAGAAGCATCATGGAAGGTGTAAATTTAGGTACATTAATAAAATACAGCCATCTCAATATAGATTATTAATATCAATTGCAACATAAAACACTCCAATTTTAACATTTAGAAAGATTAGAAGCATCAGGGAAGGTGTAAATTTAGGTACATTAATAAAATGCAACCATGTCAATCTAGATTATTTATATCCATTGCATCATAAAACACTCCACTTTTAACATTTTACAAGATTAGAAGCATCATGGAAGGTGTAAATTTAGGTAAATTAATAAAATACATCCATGTCATATGTTATATGGACAGAACTAACAATGAATGTACCATGTGGATTATACTACGAATGTACCATGTGGCTTATACTACGGAAGATGACAAAGCTACTGTAAGTTGCTTGGAGAAAAATTGAAGAGAAGATACATCTAGAGACTGCCTGGAAACATACCGATTAATTTTTCTTTGGTTTTCTTTTAGGACATTAACCTCCAAACAGATATGAGGATAAGATTGAATAGCGAAAAACTAAGAGGAAAGATGGAGAATAAAGATGTTGAAAATATCGAAGCAGTTCTTCCAACACTGCAATAGATTAATAGATGGAGAAGCAATAAAATATATATATATATATATATATTACTATATAGCAGGAAATCTAGGAAAATAACAAAATCAGAGAAAATTAGAAAAAATAAACTATATAGCATTTTTTGACACCTTTCTATTGTGCCTATCGAGCTGGTTTAATTTTTATTTGATATTGACATGAAAAAGGACATTACTAAGGAGGCTTAACCATTGTGGGGTTAGAGATATTTCCAGTATTGATGTTAAGAATGGAAATGATGATGATGAGTTGGAAGAGGAAAATCACACCCTCATCCAGTAGCTATGATAAGCAAGAGGATAGGTGTAACTCTTTTCCTAGCAGTGGTTTAAGCAAGAGGAGGGGGAAGAAATGGGTGGTGAGAATGAGAGTGAATATGAGAGGAGGAATTGATGTTCCCTATAATATTTAGAGAAAATTTCCATGCGATTGATGTCACACCTATTTCAAAGAGAAATATGAAAAAAGAAAAGAAGCCATCTTAGACCAAGAAGGCCAAGACTAAAAAGAAGTGTAGTGGCAGCGAATTTCACGTTATTGTTGTATTTAGAAATCTTAATAATAGCTGAAATTTCATTAAAATTAGGATGTCGATATTTGATTAAAATTAGCCATGGTTTTATTGTAAATAGGCCAATCGATTAGAAAGAACGCATGATAAAGGGAAAAAAATCAAAGGAATTCTACTGTATTTATAGAAAATGATTGCGTGAATAACATATCTTCCAAGAATAAAATATATTAATAGATGGATAAGTAATCAAATATCTAAATAGATTATTATATATTAGGAAATCTGGGAAAATAATAAAATCAGAGAAAATAAAAAAATCAGAGAAAATCATAGAAAATAAACTATATAGAATTTTCTGACACCTTTCAATCCTTCCTATCGAGCTGGTTTAATTTTTATTCAATATTGACATGAAAAAATTCGTTACCTAGGAGGCTTAACCATGGTGGGGTTAGAAATATTTCTAGTATTGACGTTAAGAATGGAAATGATGATAATGAGTTGGAAGAGGGTCAACTCACACCCTCTTCTCAGAGTTGTGGTAAGCAAGAGGAGAGGCATAACTCTTTTTCTAGCCATGGTAAGCAAAAGGAGGGGGCATAAATGTGTGGTGAGAATGAGATTGATTGTGCAAAGGAGGAATTGATGTTCCCTATAATATTCAAAGAGAATTCCTGTGCTATTGATGTCACACATGTTTCAAAGAGAAAGATGAAAAAACGGAAGAAGCCATCTCAGACCAAGAAGGCCAAGACTAAACAAAAGTGTAGTGGCAACGAATATCACATTATTGTTGTCTCTATAAATATTAATAATATATGAGATTTGATAAAAATTATGATGTCAATATTTGATTCAAATTAGCCATGGTTTTATTGTAAACAGGTCAATGGATTAGAAATAACACATTATAAAGGGAAAAAAATCAAAGGAATTCTAGTGTGTTTATCGAAAATTATTGTGTGAAGAACATATATTCCAAGACGGTAATAGATAAATATATGGAGAAGTAATCAAATATATAAATATATTACTATATAGTAGGAATCTGGGAAAATAACAAAATCAGAGAAAACGAGAGAAAATAAACTACATAGCATTTTTTGACACCTTTCAATCCTGCCTATTGAGCTAGTTTAATTTCTATTCAATATTGACATGAAAACATTTGTTACCCAGGAGGCTTAACCATGGAGGGGTTATATAGATTTCCATTATTGACGTTAAGAATGGAAATGATGATAATAACTTGAAAGAGGGTCAGTTCATGCCCTCTTCTTGGAGTTGTGGTAAGCAAGAGGAGAGGTGTAACTCTTTTTCTAGCTGTGGTAAGCAAGTGGATGGGGTAGAAATGTGTGGTGAGAATGAGAGTGAATTTTCAAAGGAGGAATTGATGTTACCTGTAAGATTTAGATAGAATTCCTGTGCTATTTATGTCACACATGTTTCAAAGAGAAATATGAAAAAACAAAAGAAGGCATCTCGGACCAAGAAGGCCAAGACTAAACAAAAGCGTAGTGGAAGTGAATCTCACATTATTGTTGTCTCTATAAATATTAATAGTATTTGAGCTACACTGTATTATAATGAATTGATCGTATGACTTCCAAATAGAGAAATATTTTGAGCAAAGAAAACATATTATTCTAAATAATTGATCGTATGACCTCCTAATATGAAAGTGCCAAATATTTTTAGGAAAGAAAACATATAATCAAATTTTTTGTGTACAGGTGATCGTATGAACTCCCAATATGAAAGGGCCAAGTATTTTTAGCAAAGAAAACATATAATAAGATTTTTGTGTGTACAGGTGAGGAAGAGCATAAGCGAGGAGTGAAGCTAAGACTGCACCATATTAACGGCGCATTCTCATCTCTCAGGACGACAGAAATTAAATCTTGACATCCCTTGTGGCCCAGTTATCTATAATGGGTGAAAATGTGAAGCTGGGTTACACTTGTTGCCCTTTTTTGTGAAAAAATTTTCATTTTTTTCGGTTCTTCAACTTTCTGCAAACTATAACAATTTTTCTGTGTAGAACTTTCTGCAAACTATAACAATTTTTCTGTGCAAACTTCAACTTATTTGCGATAAAAATAAAAGTTGTGAGAAATTTTGTTAGCTTTCTATTACTTATTTTTTGAAAAAATTTTATGTAGATTTGATATGTCAACTTAGCGTTTCTTTGAGTGTGTGTTTCTTAACAATCAAAGGATTCATAAGAAGTCATGTTATGACGCAATGTTGTATTCATTGAAATTTTTTTTTTTTGAAAAAAAAAATGTGTTACAACAATCTAGACAGAGTCTACTTTGTTTTCGTCATATTTACAAAGCCAATGGATGCATATCATAATTACTAGAATTTTTTGAACTGGTCCAATACGAAAAACTGCGTATTTTGGATATGTTTTGCATTGCAAGAAATTTATTAACATATAAGTTATAAACTAAAAATCTAAAAGCTACCCATTAGAGACGACGGACAAATGTAATGCCCCATAATTTTTTCAATTTTTTTACAATGTATTTTGGGAGATACAAAATTTTGATTTCACTGAATCACAATGACCCTCAGAAATTGTTTGCACCCATTTTATTAGAAAAATAATTAAAATTAATAAACGTTTATGAAATTCCATAAAAGTTATATTTCCTGAAAGTAGATTCAATTCTAAAAATCATTGTCTTGGTTTCGACTGTTAATTAACAACCTTTCATGGAGTTTAATCAGTCCAATGTTGCAGAACCATTTTCAGAGCCTGGTTTTTGCGTGATTGGTGACGTGTTAGTTCGGCCGAAATTTTAGTCCAAGTTCGGCCGAACTATGTTTTTCGCTTAAGGCTCATTAAATCTAACGTTTTAATAGTCTGGCCGAACTTTTGAACTATTGTATAACTCTCCGTCGGCCGGAAATTTTTGCGGTGCCCCCTACTAAAACACATTTCACATCAATATAAATTGCCATGAAACTATTCACACATTTCGCACATTTCGCACACTTCATCTCATTTTACAAAGATCTTGGTTTGGGTTCAAAAATATTTCTTCAAAATTTGGGTTTAAGAGAATTTCTCGGAAGCAAATTGATTTTACAATTTTGGGTTTAAAGATTTTTTTTGTTTGGAAGACATTTCTTGGAGGCAGCGTGTTTTTGGCAAAAATTGTAAAAAATTTCTTGGACGTACATTCAAAAGACATTTCTTGGAGGTATGTACATGTTTTGAGTTGAAGTAAATCTTTTGAGCTTCGTTTCATTTTTATAAGACATTTCTCTCTCGAATTTTTTAAAGTGTGTGTTTTGGATTGGAATATGTATTTTTTACAAAAAAATTATACTGAATTTTTTTAAATTAAATCTTTTGTGATATTTTTTGTAATTGAGTTGTTGTCTAATTTTTTGAAGGAAATTTTTTTAACTTCATACCCCTTTGCACCATTAATTTATTTTTCATTTTATTAATTTAATTTAATAAAATATATCCAAAATAAATATTTTTCCTCGGGGTCCACTTTGAACCTTAGAGCCTTTGACTGCCTATTTTTAAAAGCATAAAATTAAGGACATTACATATTCCCCCTCTAAAACAGAAAACCTTCCTTGGTGTGACCAATTATTATGTTCATTTCTTAACTTTGGATGAAGATTCCTCCTTCATCTAATCTTCTCACTCCCAGAAGTTTCTTCAGCGTACAAGTGCATTCGCCATATCTTTACTCTACTTACTACTATACTCCAGAGTTCGATTTCTTCCTGCTTCAGTATAAGAAGTATATCTAGAAGAATTTTTCATTCCTGCTTCCACCTTTCTAAAGTTCATACCAATTCATATGAGTCGTATCATATATTTATATTGATAAGAAGTATTCATGCTAATACTCTGAACCTTAATAGTTTTCAATAGAGTCACTTTTTAGAAAAACCCTTCAAGGTTCATAGTATTATAGTGCAATTCTAGCACAACTAATTATCATTCCATGTACTTTAGCGAGGCTTCCTCCTCAAGTACCTATGGCCGTCTTTTTAAATTATTTATGATTTATTTTCTCCTCTGTATGTCTTCGCACATTGTCTCCATTTTATCAGAGTTTAGCAATTCTTGTTACACTTAGCTTCAGAAAACAATACTTGTTAATTAGAAGCTCATGAATTAAAAAAACAACTTTTTCATACGCAGTGGTTTTTCTTAAGTTCATGTCCCTTTTTCCAGTTCATACATGCACCTCATGTACTTAATTTTGATTAATTTTTCTCAATTTTTCTAGATGGTGATAAACCATGCTCGTGTTCAACTTAACACTGGTTTTTCTATTACATAGTTTTTTAAAGTCCACTTGAATTTCACCTTATCAATTGGATCATTTATCATCAATCTCAAAAATTTCATATGAGTTTACCATATCAGTCTTGGATGCATTGACTACTCTTATTAATGCCTAGTTCTAAGCCAACTAGTTTCTATTTTTTATCCAAACAATTTCCTATTTCGATTCTGGAATATGGATAGTATCCAAAATTTCAGTTTGATACCTATGCTTCATTATATCTTAGTAACATTTTCCACCTAAAAATTTACTTACTCTTTCCTCATGCTAGGTCAAACATGTCCTACCTTAAAACTTGAATTTAAGTTGAGTCACAAGTATGTCCTATCTAAGGACATTTATGATATTTTTCTAAAATTCCTGTTGTACTGAGATCACATTATTATTGTGCCATCTTCTTTTCACAAGTATCAGTCTCTTCTGATTTGAAATATCTACTAATATCTCGGTATATTGCAATTTTTCTTGGAGTCTTTTCCTTTTTATTGTTGAAATCATCTCTGTTTATATCAATTATTCACAGTCAGAGTTTTCATTACTCCAATATTCTTCACAATTTGAGGGGCATTCTTCTTTAAGACATCTAAAATCTTATTTTATTTTCCTTTTTCATGTTTTATTTTCATTTCAAACTCATTAAGGAAAACAACAACCTAGTTTGCTTAACATTTTTCATATTATTGAAAAACAATTTAATTCTGACTTATGTGTTCTGGGGTTAAAACTCCTTCTTACCTTACAGGTAATTTCTCTGCTTCTTGCAGCCTACATTTCAGCAGCAACTCTAAGACATACTCAGTGTAATTATTTTCATTTGTTTCAATTTTTCTTGACTCTTAAGCTATGACTGAGTAAGCAGACTACTTCTAATCCTTGTGCCCAAGCCTCTGTACCACTATTATTTCTTGGATTGGGTCAAGTAGTTGTTAATTTAAGTTTTTAATTGTTTCAGCTATATTGACCTTTTTTGGTCCATTTGTTTTTTTCTCTCCTTGTTGTTGTAGAGAGAATTTTGTATAGGCTAAGGCTAAAAATATTTTTACCAATCTCCTCTAGTAATTTTAAATATCCATGGTTGTTCTTATGGGTCAAACATCAGGAATTATTGATCAATTCATGCTCACTTGAGCCATTTCTCAGTCCACTGAATGTACAGGACTCAACCACTTAATTTTATTTTATAAAATTCCTTTTTTGTTAAGTCTATCATGCCATTTATGTTTTTTAAATTTTGCAGAATTTTAAAACAATTCTGAGTTGTTCTTTAGGTTCCGTTTTACTTGAAACATAAAGGAGAAAAACATTATCAATCCAATCACTTATAACTTCCAAGTCATAAATTTTGTTTCTTGTTCTTTATACAACTCTTCATTAATTCTCAGTTTATGATAACTTATTAATCATATATCCTGTGTAGAGGATATTTATTCTTGGTCATGAGTTTATTTAGTTTTCAGTAGTCCATACCTACTCTGAATTTTCCAACATTCTTTTTGACCCACATTACCGTTGCTCCCCGTGGGGATACACTGGGTCTACATAACCTCTATCTAGCAACTTTTGTGGCTGGAGTTTTAACTCTTACATTTTTTTTTTCATTACTCATCATGTAGGGCTATAGAGACTTGTATAGCTCATAGTATTAGCTTCATTTAAAAATTGCTTTATCTCTTAGGGGGTATACTAGGAGTTTCATCTAGAACTATCTCCTTATTCTCTCAGATGGCTGGTAAGTTTTCCACAAGTTTTTTTTTTTCATTTTGCTGTCTAAATTCTACAGCATACCCTTGTCATCATTTTCTTGTTTTCCTTTTCAACTACAATGTTGAAATTTTCCTCACTGATATGGGGTTGTGTTTTCATTTTTGTTATCACTTGTTGTCCTTCACTAGGTATATCATGTACTGTTTTATCTAAATATATTAGTATGTATTTTAGTTTCTCTAACTTGTCCATTCCTGCCTACACCGCATAGGAATTAAAAAGTAGAACATTTAACTCATGTTATTTATACCCATTTACTTTACAACAATCTTGGGTAACCTATGTGTCACTTTCCTTTTAGTAACTTAGTTAAACAATTCCATCTTGTTGGAATGTTTCTTTCTTTTACTAAACTGCACCTAAATTCATCAACCAAAGTAGGTTGTTTAACATTCATACTTTTAAATTTCATTTTAATTGTCTCCAGCCTCTTTTTCCTACAATAGATTTAATACATATAATGATAGAAGGTCTACAGTTTTCAATTATTTATAACTCTCTTGGTGAATTTATTTTCCTATAGGTATTTAATCAATGATAACTTGTTCAACATCCCTACCTTATATTTTATGATCATTACTTCTATCCTTCAAGTATATACTTGAACTTTGAAGGAGATTCTTCTCAATTTTTGGTCCTTCCAATCCACACCTTTCATCATTCTCTTTTGTTTCTAATCACATTTAACTTTATCCTGCAATTATTGGTTTCAAAAATTCAGGAGATAGAATTCCTCATTCCTCTCCTTATACCTAGTAGGTAGGTAGTTTATAAAATCATCCTACCTTTGCATTTTCTTCTAGTATATAAGGCACCTAGCGAAGCAGGTTGGTTAGTTTCATAAAAACTCAATGATAGTAAGTTATCCCAACCTAAGCTCCTGACACTCTTTGGCTTTGTCATCCTATGATTAGTGATTTAGATATCTATTATAAATTTTAAATTTGAACATCTTTCTAAGTGAAAATTTTCTCATTTGTTTTCCTTCCACTACAAGATAGCCTTACCTTGAAATATGTAAATATGAAACCCAGATTTCAAGTTTCTTTCATACTCACACTTGAAAATACTTTACCATGTTTAGAAGAAAAGCTTCTATATCTTCCTCCTCGTCTCCTTCATAGGAGGGAGGCTTGAGTTTTCAGAATTCACCTTGCAATTCCTTATTCCTTCTAGACTGCTGCCTAAAGGCTTCATCCTCCTCAGAATCTTATAAGTGGTCTGTTAACTGCATCATTTCTCTTTGCATATGATGCATCATAGCCATCAATGGTGCATTAGGATCTATTGGATTTTCTTCACAACTTAGATCCATATACAGCTCATCCCCTTTACTCATGGTTTTGAGTTGTATTGTTTTGGAATGTTTCATTGTACATAAAAGTAAACATTAGCGAAAAAATAATTTAATAAACAATTTACAGCAACAAAATTTTTCTCTGCTGTGAGCACACATTATGGCTTAGTTTTTTAACATGGGCTCTGATACCATTTGTAACATCTCCATTTCCACCCAAAAAAAATAATATATATTTAGAAAACTAATACAAACACACCTCATGAATTCACTATGGTTCATCACATTCTAACTTATATCATCTATTAACATTTTACTATGTTATACCTTTAAAATTTCACCACTTGTATCTATACATGTTGGAACTAACATCCCACTTCCAAGCTTCCAATATGACTCTATATGTAGTGCCATTTCCAATTTAATGTACATGGGTGTGAATGAGGCAATAATTAAATCCTAGTTTAATTATTCTTAACCCATTCCTTTTATATATTAATCTCTTGGTACACTTGATTAACCTATTCCTCTATAGTCATGTATAACTTGGATTAACTTTAGTTAAAAGTTATGGATTATATCAAATTTTAGATATGTATATATATTTGTATGGTATCCTTTATAATGTATATAATTTTCCATCTACCCATTAATCCTCTATCTATACCTTATCAAATTTTGATCTTACTTTGACAACTAACTCATTAAACCCATGATTTCACAATAGAACAATGAGGAATTTTCAATCAAATTGAAATTTAATTTATATCACATTAAATCTACCCATTCGATCCATGTGTCACCTATCGTGGGAGATATACATGCCATCTAGCTTTATACGTAACCATATTGCACCCACAGATTATGAATTCTTACATTGTAGTTATTTATCTAGTTTCATTACATGCTTCACCATGTCACAAACTTTAAATGCGTTACATGGAATGGACTTTTCTACCTAATCCGTTTAATACCAAATTTACTTATGGAACTCCTATCTGGCACCCATAACTCATAATTGGGTTTTTTGTGTAATCCACGACATCAGATTTAACCATGCTATTCAATTTACCTTTCTTGGGTTTGAATTAAATTGCATTATGTATCGCTAATTATGTCAAACTCCCTGTCAAGATTTCTTGGGATCGATACACATTAACTTAATAGTATGTATTCACATGGCTCATCAGACGATGAATTGAATTCATCAATCCACATGAATTCTCCTGATGTCATACACCTAGATGGGGAGGATCCTCTCTGAGTTAGGTTTAGGGTTTTCACAAAATCTTTTAAGTCAATAAGTCGGTCATTGCGGCCCTTTTTTCTCGGATCTATATTTTCTTGGTCTTTCGGTTAATTTCGTTACTTCTCGACTCTGTACCTAGCTTTGTTTTCACTATACGAAGGGGAGAGAAGTCTATCCACTGCTATGCTCATGAAATTGGGGGTTTAATCTTTCCATAAGGTAATTGTTCCCTTAATTTTCCCCATGTTGTGGTTTAACGTATTTTAACTTCTCTTAGCTACGGATAGCTTTATCAGCAAATGGGTTTCTTGGATGGCTACAGATAACGATTTCTCTTAATGATTTTAAATTTAACTTCATCTCAGTGTAGAAAACCTACAAGGGTTTTCCTGAGTAGTAGTGTTCTCGCTCTCCCTACATAGAAATCTCAAGTTCCCATTTTTGGGCTCAACTCATTTTGAATACTACTCTTTGGTTCATATTCCTCTCGGCTTGATTTCTAGGATGAAATTCTTCCCATCATTTTCTACTTGAGTGCACTCTTGTGTTAATTTTAGAACTATGTTTCAACTATTGTCAAGTATTTAAATTTTCCTTTACCTAGTAACGGAATGATACCATTCTCCATAGGTTGACAATCCAATAAGATATTATGAGATTTTAATTTAACTGATTGATATTTTAGGTGGTACACCCCACCCTTCACCACAATAACAAATTATTTTCCCATTATTACAGGTGAAAATCCTACTTCTGTTCCTAAGGTAATTGTTTACCCTTAAAGTTTTTCTTTTAAAATATATTCTCGTTTCTGTTATGTTTAAATTCATTAACTAATTTATAGTCTTTCTCTTATGCAGATACCTTTTACATCCCACTAGGTTTGCATACTTCTATTATAATTTTCTATTAAATCATAATGGTGGACCTATTTCTCTTCAGGTTGGTCGAGAAACCTACCTTGGCATTTTTAGATATACTATCTCATAATAGTTATAGAGATATTATCCATTGTATATTGTATGATACAGAGTTCTCACTTTGTATAACTTAATAATACCAAGTTTTATTTTAAAATGTATAATTATTGGGATTTATATCCTTAACTTTCATAATTCCATAATATGTTTGAAGAACTTCTTTCCTCCTTCATGAATGTATGTTTATAGCTCAAAAACCATGTTTTTTCTTGAATATTGTAATTCAGAGTTATAAAAATTGCTAAATTCCTCCTTGCAACCTATTACTATTATAATCTTAATGCTAGTATTTCATTCCTTAGATCTATTATTGTCTGTAATTTAATTGAATGAGTAAGTTTAATATGCATTGTTCTACATATTTATTTTCCTTTGGCATTACTTGGTTTATCCAATTTCATGACAATGCTAAAACAATAATATAATTCATAACTAAATTTTGAGTTCATCTTGAACAGATAATTCCATTTCTGTCTAGTATATTTCAATTCAGAATTTATTTTTCCTATTTATGCTATAACATAGGAATTTTGCTAGACTGTACTATTACATACTATTTTTCATGCATATGTATTTCCCTTCTTTATGAGTGTCCTAATAGAAGTTTCAGATTTGGAAATTAACATTAAAGCCATAATGTTTTGCAGTGATAATTTTATGAGAGTCACCTAACCTTAGATATAACCTTCAATAACGTTTATAAATTATAAGAGTTGGTACTCGTCAGTTTCTTCCCTGTACAACTATATGGAGGATCACTATATTTATTATAGTCTACTTTGTTAAATGTACAAAACTACTATTGAAAAGATTTATTCAAATACATTTCTACCATCTTACTTCACCATAACAATATAAAAATACTAAAATTGTAAGTTAACAATAGATTAACTTGTGCATACCACTTAAGGTAGACTAGGTTCCAAGCAACCTTTGAGCTCTTTCTCCACAACTCCCCCCCGAGTAGAGATACAATCCTCCAGCAATAGACCCCCCTTGTCTATCCTGAATATTATTATTTAAGCCTGCTTTCCCATCGGCTTGTTTCCTTAACTACGTCCAGTTAATCAGGATACCATTTTCCTTTTTTCCTATGCTTTCCTTTTCTTTCTTCCACAAAAGTACTTTAAAACTATATTTTCCTCTTTCTATTTTTGTTCCACCTCTTCTCAATAAATTTTCTCTTTACTGGGGTAGCTTTTTAGATTTTTATCTCCAATCTAAATTGCTATATTTAATTTATTTTCTCCAAGTATTTTTGGAGAACTGGGAAATTCTTGTGATCCTTATCCATCATCATGGATTTTGATTCTTGATCTCTAATCATTATCTAGTCTTTACACCATTAATCCCCTTTTCATTTTATTAATTTAATTTAATAAAATATATCCACAATAAATATTTTTCCTTGGGGTCCACTTTGACCCTTAGAGCCTTTGAATGCCTATTTTTAAAAGCAAAAAAATAGGGACATTACAAAGTCCTCCCAATCCAAATTTTTCATGCTTGCATGTTTTTTCTTCACCTTGTCTACTTCTTTGTGCAACCCTTGTTGTACTAGGAAATCCCTAGCTTCTAGTTTCCAGAATGTGAAATTGTTCTTCTTGTGAAATTCTCCATCTCAAACTTTTCATTCATCATTTTTGCCATTTGTTCCTACAAAAATTCATATTATGGTTTAGTTTCCTTCTTTCTTAAATTTCCAGCTAGGGCTTAAAAAAAATTAGATTTTCGTTCTTCTGCTAGGGTTTCTGATTTCCCTTCTTCTCCTATGGTTTTAGAAAAAAATCAAATTTCCCCCTATTTTAATGTATTTCAAGTTCTTCCATTCATACTTTAAAAAAAATTTAGAACTTCAATTTTAATTTCATTGAGAAAACAACAATTTCTAAAAAAAAAAAGATATCGGGCTCCTCTTCGCTTCAGAATGACCTGTTTGTGTATTTGTGAACTAAATATCATCGACAAGTAACAAAACCTATTTTTTCTATGCATCATGGGGTTTCTTTCCAATTTAAAATCAATGGAACGATATTTTGATTGAGTTTCAACCACCACATTCAAACTGGAAATTTGAGCTTTCAATGACCTCCCTTTCTGCAACGAGAGGACGACGACAGTGGCCGTACCTCAGACCTTTCTCAACCCCTTGACTAGCGACTTCTGCAAAGATAGAAACAATGCTTTTATTTTTCTCTAAGTGACAGTGGATAGGGCCAATATGGTGGACAAGATCAATTCTCAGGCTCTTCGCTACATCGGCAGTGATCGTGAATTTTAGAATCCTCAACCTTCCTTGACTAACGCTACAGTAGCAAACTCTTCCTCTTAATCCACTACAGTGGACAGAGTCTTGGGTATTTTCTTCAACGAATTTGTGAAGGATTTTCCCAAAAATGGCCCTTCTCTCCATCCATGGCCACACTTTACCTATGTCTTCTATACACAGGCTCACAGGCTCTTGAAATTGAGGCTTTCTCTAGAGTCTCAATTGTCTCCAACTGTGGTGGATCAATAACACAATTTTCGAACTGAGGATTTTCCATGTTGTCAACATGATACTGTTCTATCTAGCTTGGATACCACTTGTTGAAGTCGATAGTTATAAAAAATAGAAATAAATGAATGAAAGTGAATGGGAAACAAAAAAAATCACACAAGTAAATACAAGATAATTTACGTGGTAAAACCTTGAAAATGTGTTAAAGGAAACCTCCATTGGGAAAGGGATTGAAGCTATATTATTCAATGATAATTATCCTCCTGCAAGCCTCTTGGGCCATCCGAATTAATATGGTCTAATTCGCCACATAAATTCTTCTTCGTTATGCAATCCAACTGAACGGTAAATTACAATACTTACATGATTTGTTGTCACATTTCAACATCACCCTTGCTACTTTGTCATATTTTCATATCGATTATATGAAAATTATAGTTGAAATCATAAACCATATAAAAAATTAGCTCGATTTATTATAGTAAACATCATACCTTGTCTCTCTTCCTCTCCAATATTAAGAGATTGAATTTTTATAACGCAAAAAATCAATGTACCTTGTCAATGGTCTTTTGTGCTTACACTGAAATAAATCCACAATGGTAATCCAATCACTTTAAAATTAATGTATCAACATACATCTAATTACATAAAATCATAAATCAACATCTTCACTTAAATGAATGCATCTGATTGAAGCAATCAAATAAGATTACAAAACAAGATTTAGATTGAAATAAATGCATCTAATTCAAACTATCAAATAGGATTACAAATAAACATCTACAATCAAATTAATGCATCTAGTGCAAGTAAGAAAATAGGATTAGAAACCAATATCTACACTAAAATCAATGCATCTAGTGCAAGAAATCAAATAGGATTAGAAATCACCATCTATACTGAAGTCAATTCATTTAGTGCAAGCAATCAAATATGATTGAAAATCATATACATTGAAATTAATGCATCTAGTGTAAGAAATCAAATATTGTTAGAAATGAACATCTACATTGAAATTAGTGCATTTGGTGTAAGAAATAAAATATAATTCAAAATCGAGATCTATATTGAAATCAATGCATCTAGTGCAAGAAATATTTTTCCGTCTCTCCCCCCTCCCTATATATCTATATATCCCTTCATATATCCTTGATTGTCTCTCTATATCACCCCACCAAACACACACTCTCTCACTCCATATCTATCAATCTCTATGTCACTCCTTCCCTATGCCCATATCTCTCTTTTCCCTCTCTTCACCTTCCACACACACACACACAGATATATATATATATATATCTTTGTCTCTCTACATCACCCCCAAAACATACATACTCTTTCTCCAATATATCTATCTATCCATCCCTCCTCCCCTTCCTCTCTCTCTCTAGGGAAAATTTTAGGGGCTAATACTAACATGTGGGCTAATTTTCCATGCTTTTTCCAATAAAATGCTTCACCAATTTTGATTTTTTAGAAATTTATTTGCCCAAATTATATAAGATAAAAAATATTTCACCCTAAAAATTGCCAAAATTTTACATATACTAATATAAAATAAGTATAAACCTAAATATTTTTACAAAATTATGGGTGAAAATGTGAAGTTGGGTTACACTTTTTGCCATTTTTTGAGAAAAAACTTTCATTTTTTTTGGTTCTTCAACTTTCTACGAACTATAACAATTTTTCTGTTTAGAATTTCATTTTGCAATAAAAATAAAAGTTGTAAGAAATTTTTGTTAGCTTTCTATTACTTTTTTTTGAAATTTTTTTATGCAGATTTGATCTGTCAACTTAGCATTTCTTTGAGTGTGTGTTTCTTAACAATCAAAGGATTCATAAGAAGTCATGTTAATACGCAATGTTGTATTCATTGAAAATTTGTGTTTTTGAGAAAACAAAATGTGTTACAACAAAATAGATAGAGTCTACTTCGGTTCATCATATTTACAAAGCTAGTGGATGCATATCATAATTACTAGAATTTTTTGAACTGGTCCAATATGAAAACATTGTATATTTTGGATATGTTTCGCGATGCAACAAATTTCTTAACATATAAGTTATAAAATAAAAATCTAAAAGCTACCCATTAGAGATGATGGACCAATGTAACGCCCCATAATTTTTTCAAATTTTTTTACAATGTATTTTGGGAGATACAAAATTTTGATTTCACCCTCAGAAATTGTTTGCACCCATTTTATCAGAAAATTAATTAAAATTAGTAAATGTTTATGAAATTCCATAAAGTTATGTTTCCTGAATGTAGATTCAATTCTGAAAATGCTTGTCTTGGTTCCGACAGTTAATTCAGAATGTTTCGTGGATTTTAATCAGTCCAAAGTTGTAGAAACATCAAGCTGTGTAACTGGTGACGCGTTAGTTTGACCGAACTTTGATTAAAAGTTTGGCCGAACTATTTTTTGCGTCGATGGCCCATTAAGTCTAACGACTTAATAGTTTGGCCGAACTCTTAATCAAAGTTCAGTCAAAATTTTAATCAATGTTCGGCTGAACTTTAATCTAATTTTCCGTCGGCCGGAAAATTTCACAGCGCCCCTCCTAAAAAACATTTCGCGGCAATATAAATTGCCGCGACATCATTCATAATTTTTGCACATTTCGCACATTTGGTCTGATTTTATAAAGGTCTTGGTTTGGGTTTAAAGAATTTTCTTGGAGGTTTGGGTTTAAGGGAATTTCTTCGAGGTGGACTAATTTTGCAAAGAATTTTTTTGTGTTTAAGGAATTTTCTTGGAGGACATTTCTTGGAGATTGTTTTTTTTTTCAAAAAATTGTTTTAGGTTTAAGGAATTTTCTTGGACATACATTCAAAGGACATTTATTGGAGGTATGTGATACATTTTTTTGGATGTTTTTTGTTCATTTTTTTTTAAGTTTGGATTTGTGCTTAATTTTGAATTCTTGGAGACGGTTTGATTTTGCAAAGAATTGTTTTGGGTTTAAAGACTTTTCTTGGAGGCGCCCTGATTTTGCAAAGAATTGTTTTGGGTTTAAGGAATTTTCTTGGACATACATTCAAAGGACATTTCTTGGAGGTATGTAATACATTTTTTTGGATGTTTTTTTGTGCTTCATTTTATTTGAAAGTATGGAGTTGGGCTTAATTTCAAAAAGACATTTTCTGGAAGTCTTTTTTTAAGTATTTTTTAAAGTGACATTTTTTTTAAGTTGGAGGTATTTTTTGAAGTGACATTTTTTTAGAGTACGTGTTTTGAGTTGAAGTAAATATTTTGAGCTTCGTTTCATTTTTATAAAAGATTTTTTTCTCGAATTTTTTAAAGTAAGTGTTTTGGATTGTAGTATGTATTTTTTGCAAAAAAATTAAAATGATTTTTTTTTTTTTAAATTAAATATTTTAGGATTATTTTTCTAATTGAGTTATTGTCTAATTTTTTGAAGGAAATTTTTTGAACTTCATACTCTATTGTCATGGGAAATCGATGGACTTGTACGAGAAAATATGATCGAAAAATAGACCCTAAGGAACGTAGAGAAGAGACGAGACAATCTCACAAAAGAAAGATAGAAGCCCTCTCAAATATTGAAGGGGAAAATCAACCTCAAGAAGAAATTGAAGCAGGTATGTAAATGTAAATATTATGATCTATTGATATATTTTAAATTTTCCTAGTGTAAAATGTGAAGATTAATTTTTATTTGATGAAATAATTTGAAAAATATTTTGTTTAATGTAAATAGACAGAGATATTGCTCAAAACATTGATGATGAGACACAAAATTTTGAAAGAGAAAGTGAAAGAGATATTGAACCAATGATTGAAGATTGTGAAAATATTGAAAGAAATTCAAATGAAGAAATTGAATCACTACACACACACACACACACACACACACACACACACACACAGATATATATATATATATATATATATATATATATATATATATATATATTGAAATATTGAACAGATCCACGTATTATTTAAATTATACATATATTTATTAATCTAGTTATTTATTGTTCATATGTAAACTTATTATGTACTATTTTTTCGAATATGTACAGATGAAATCAGTGTCGATGATGAGATGTTAGAAAATGTTGACACTCACACATATGGAGATAAAAAACCTGACCATGTTATACGATATCGTGTTAACTGCATTTTTGAAAAGTATTTCTTAAATGAGCGGGTGATAGTTCAAGCTCAAATTTTGAAAGGTCTCCTATCATTAAGGAAATTAAAAGAAGCTATGACACTACTGGGTATTCAAAAATCAACCAAAGATAAAAAATGAAGGAAGATGTGATACAAAACATAAGTAGTGCTATAAATTCAATTAAGATATCTAGAGAGAAAAATGTTTCAATTGTACGTAGAGGAATACATATGGAAACGGTTTCATCAAGTACTAAAGAGAATCGTTTGGTCACATCTATGGCATGAGCATTAGGAACCTCGCAAAAAACTTTGCACAAACATGATAAATTTCAGCTGCAAGTAGATGTAAATGATGAACTTGCTTGTTGGAGAGCTATTTGTAGCCAAGCATACAGAGATATACTTGGAGAAAATGTGAAAAAAATAATATATGAATATTGGAAGAACAATTTGCGGCTTCACCAACTGCAAGGCATGTGATGCGAAGAAGAATAGCATGAAATTAGTACGAAGAACATGAAAAATATTTCTTGGAAACCACTCAGATAGAGTTATTCAACAAGTTCAAAGAAGAGAATCGTCAAATTCATGTTTCAATCAGTGCTTTTGTTCAACAAAAACCATGGTATGTAAAACCTCTCACCGTACGCGACACTTGTTGTTTCCACTATCATGTGGAATTTGAGTTATATTATGAAACATTCCTTGATTTTGGTAGAAAACTATGGAAGGATTCACCTCCTCCTCCAACTATCCAGGCTTTCATATCTCAAATTCTATGTGAAAGAGAAAGCGATAAAATATTTTACAAAAATAAATGTGTTGGTGGTGAAAAATGCGATGATTATGGAAATTTGACTAAATTTCAAAATAAATATCGTACTGATATAAATGATCAATCATTTTCCAACATGAAATTCAAATGGAAGAGATATGAATATATCAATACATTGATTCAAGGTGAAAATAGTGTTAAAAGAATTGAATTACTAGAAGACGAAATTTTTGTGATAGACTTTTTAAAAAAGTTTGAGGCAAAAATTTACAAATAATCCAAGCATTCCCATAGAGCTTGATGGAAATACTTGCAATTCAAAAAATATCGTGAAGTTTTTCCACCAGGGACCATTTTACCAGTGATTGATTTTGCAAAAAGCTACACATTTGTTCCACAAAAAGAAATTCAGAGTGAATACTATCATTCTGACCAAGTCTCCATCCTCATACATATTGTATATAGAGATGCTGAACAAAACATCGATCATATAGAAATCACGAGTGAAAATAGACATATCATTAAAGAATATCACTTTTATATTGGTGATGATCGTGCACATGATACATATTTTGTACAACATTGTTTTGGAAAAATTTATGATTCCTTGAAAAATCATGGAATAACATTCAATGAACCTTGGATATGGTCAGAGGGATGCACAGGTAGATTCAAATATGCACGATCATTCTTTCGGTTGTGTTGTCTTCATAAGAAAACCTACATAAAACATTGTTGGAATTTCTTTGAGGCTAGCCATGGAAAAGGAGAACATGATGGTGCAGGAGCATGCATAAAACGAGCACTTCGATGATATCAAATGAACCCCTCTGCAACTCGAATTGTGAATGCTAAAGAAGTTGTTCAATGGTGCATCGCTGCTCTAAGCCATGAGACTAACCCATCAAGGGAAGTGCGAAGGTACATTCAATTTAATTTTTATTGGAAATCTAATTTAAAACATCGTACATTTATCATGCAATGATTATCTTTGATTATATTTTGATATCATATTTACAAATTATTCTTTTAATTTTCCATATAAAGGTTTTTCTGGCATATTGGGATCGAAGACATAGATAGATCAATTGGAAATTATGTTGAAACAATAAAAGGGACTCGAAAATTGCATTCAATTAAAACAAAGTCGTCCAGAAATGTGTTTACATTGGACAAAAGAAAATATTCTTGTTTTTGTGATGTTTGCATAGACAACACAAAATCCAATGACATTTGTGAAAACAAAATGTATGTAAAAGATTGGAAACATACAGAGCTAAATACAAAGGGAAAAATGTCTATTGAAATGTTTGAAGAAATGGAATCAAATGAAACTACAATATCATCCAATGGTGATCGAGTTTCTGATCTTGTTAGAGAAGGTAACATTTGAATTGCTTTCTAATGATTTAAAGATCTAGAAATAAATTTAAATATGTATAATTTTGTTAAGTTTGTTTTATTGTGCATGATATGTTTTTGTTGTAATTGCACCTATTGACGATGATGAAAATGTTAAGTATTATTTTATCTGTTTCACTGAACGAAAAATGAAATTATTACAAAACTATAATGATCAAAAATTTCAATATGACATAGGATCTATTATACTGAAAGGTTATTTTTTCAGACAAACTAATCAAAGTGGGGACTTTGTTTACTTTGAAGACTATGAACCTGATTCCATAAGTTGTCAATATAGTCACTTGGTGTGTGCAGCACGCATAAAGTTGATAGAGGTTCAATCAAAGATAAAAACAAAAATTAAGAGATGGAAAATGTCAAAATATGATCATGAACGGATTAATGAAGATGGAATTCCATTGGATTTTTTTTTATTGAATTGCCCAACAATTTATTCTATTTGGATTAAATATGTTTTATAACTTCTAGTACTCAACTAAAAAATGAGTTTCTTGTGTTATTTGTGCAAGTGTTTGCACATGTATAATTTTTTTTGGTACATGCATGTGCTCTAATATCAATTGAAAGTAGCTTTTCTATACATGTGCATTGATGAAGAATGTTACATGTATTGGATATATATGTGTGTGTGTGTGTGTGTGTGTGTGTGTGTGTGTGTGCTCTAGAATGAAATTAATTGTTCAATTATTTTTACTATGTGCATTGATGAAAAATGATTCACGTACTCAATATATATGTTCTAGAATGCAATTAACTGGAACTAGTTTTTCTATGTGCATTGATGAAAAACTAGTTGGATTTTCTGGTAAAAAGTATCCACAATGTAAATAAATAATCCGCAGTATAGTTTTTTATGAAGATTCCTTTCAAACAAGAGACTTGGAGCACTTTTCCGACTTTTGGTGGGATTTGACCCACATCTCTATTCCTGATTGAAAATCTAGTACAAAATTTGTTTTTCTAATGGTCGGATATGTTCAATGTGCATTGATGAAAAATGTTACTTACATATAGGATATATATGTTCTAGAATGAAATTAATTGTTCAATTACTTTTACTATGTGAATTGATGAAAAATGATTTAAATGTACTCAATATATATGTTCTAGAATGAAATTTTAACTAAAAGTAGTTTTTCTATGTGCATTGATGAAAAATGTTGCACGTATTGGATATATACATGAACTGAATGTGCCCAATTTTTCTTGTGAGATTTTCTGGTAAAAATTATTTATGCAATGTAAATAAATCATCCACAGTATAGTTTTCTATGAACATTCCTTTCGGACAAGAGACTCGGAGCACTTCTCCGAATTTTGGTGGGATTTGACCCACATCTCTATTCCTAATTGAAAATCTAGTACAAAATTTGTCTGTCCAATGGTCAGATATGTTCTATGTTCTAGAATGAAATTAACTGAATGTCATCAATTTACCAAATTATAAATCAACAAGGCTACCTATTTGAGTGCATTAATTACATTGACCCAAATTCAACAAACATATATGTACTTCTTATATTTCCAATCAAAATTAAAGGGATTATTTACATATATCTACTTCTTTAAACTCTTTTTTCAATTAGAGCTCAATTGATACATGGTTAGTTGCATTGAAAAGCTATGTTCTTCCTATTGGAAAATTTTTCATGCAAACAAGACTATGTAGAGATCAAAAGCAATCTTAAGATGCCAAATGTACTTCAACCATCCAAAACTTGAGTTTTAAAAACTTTTTGATTAAATCAAAACAATACAAGTCACATAGGAGTCTTCTATCTAAGCCAAATGTAGATTGAAACCATCCAAAACTTAGATCAAAACATTTAACATTATATCAAAACATTTAACATTTAACATTAAATCAAAATTAGAGGGATTTACATATAACTACTTCTTTACTCGTTTTTATTAAATCAAAACAATACTTCACGTGGGAGTCTTCCATCTAGGCCAAATGTAGATTGAAACTATCCAAAACTTAAATAAAAACATTTAACATGTTATATCTCGAAACATTTAACATTTAACATTAAAATCAAAATTAACGGGATTTACATATAACTACTTTAATATTTTTGAATATATCAAAAGAATACTTCAAATAGGAGTATCTTCCATCTAGGCCAAATGTAGATTGAAACCATCCAAAACTGAGATAAAAAAATTTAACATTTAACATTAAATCAAAATTAAAGGTATTTACATATAAAACTACTTCATTACTCTTTTTGATTCAATCAAAACAATAATTCACATGGGAGTCTTCCATCTAGGCCAAATGTAGATTGAAACCATCCAAAACTTAGATCAAAACATTTAACATTATATCAAAAAATTTAAAATTTAACATTAAATAAAAATTAAAGGATTTACATATATATAAATGTAATGAACATAATGTACATAGCAAGACCCATCTCTTTGGTTGCCTAACTAGCCAACACCAGAGGGGGTCTGAATCAAAAAAATAGAAAAGGGGATGCCCATAATCGGGAAAAAGCTAAAGAGGACCTGACATCAGGCTAGCTATCGATGTGTGTAGGAGGATTCTCCTCAACAATTGGACAACTGTAGTCCTCTGGATCATCATATACTCCCTTGGAGTGTGGGAGGAGTTGTCGCTACTTGTGCCATTGTTGTTGGATCTCGTCGAGCCAGATTTGACTGGAAGAGCTGCTGACTTCCTGGTGTCCTAGGGATGATGGGTTGGGATGGTGGAATTTCTCCACCACTTCCTGGAACTAGAAGCACCTTCATCTTGTGGCTCCTTCTGAAAAGAGATGGAAATGGTCGTCGTACTTCGAGTTTGACCATAGCGCTAGTGAAGTGAAATTGTGCTTCATTGCTTGTTGGAGGATGGTGGCTATCTGTGTCATGGATGGAAAGAGGAGGGTGAGAGCCAACACTCCTGCCCCTTCCATCACTACCCCCACCTCCCCTTTTGGACTGCGTCCGTTGTCTATGCATGGGGTATTCCATATGCCAAATGTAGATTGAAACCATCAAAAACTTAGATCAAAACATTTAACATTATACCAAAACGTTTAAAACATTTAACATTAAATCAAAATTAAGGGATTTACATTTAAAACATTTAACATTAAATCAAAATTAAAGGGATTTACATTTAAAACATTTAACATTAAATCAAAATTAAAGGGATTTACATTAAATGTAGATTAAAATGGTATCCAAAACTTAGTTTTAAAAACTTTTTGATTATATCACAACGTTACTTCACATGATTAATGTACTACAACCATCCAAAACTTGGGTTTTATTTATTTTTTTATTATATCACAACATTACCTGGCATGCCATCCAATTGTAGTTCAACTATCCAATACAAACATTTAATATTATATCACATGTGCCAAATGTAGATTGAAACCATCCAAAACTTAAGTTTTAAAAACTTTTTGATTATATATCGTGCAACATTACTTCATACGCCATGCCAATTATAGTTCAAATATCCAATAGAAACATTTAAAATTATACCACATGTGCCAAATGTAGATTGAAACCATCCAAAACTTAAGTTTATAAACTTTTTGATTATATATCGTGAAACATTAAAACATTAAATGTCACATGCGAAATGTAGATTGAAACCATCAAAAACTTAACTTTTAATTTAACAAAAAATTATAGATCACAACATTACTTCACATGCCAAATGTAGTTCAGATGACAAAATTAATTTATAGATGACAACATTACTAGTAGTTCAATTATCCAAAACATAAAAGTTTTAAAAACCAAACAAACTATATAACAACATTACTTTAGATTCACATGCCAAAAGTACTAAAACAATCCAAAAAATAACTTTTTGGAACAAAACAAATTATATTAACACTGTAATAAAATATGTCCAAAAATTGTAGATCTCACATGTATCAAACTGTATCAAGTTATATTTATATATGACAATGCATCTAGATAATATATAAAAAAGAAAATTTAAGACTATCTAAATCTTGAAATCAAATCTACAAATCATGTCCATCAAACAGAGATGGATCTAGCGTGTTTCCTATGAAGGTATCAATCCACGCAATATCATGTGAAGCATGGGAAACCTACATACACAATGCACATGTACTTGAGCATTAACATTTGATGTTTTAATAATGTGTGAGAATATATATAGAACTTCATGTAAAAAACAAAATATAACAAAAAAATCATGCAATACCTCATGAGGTTCCCTCTCCATTTGATCAACAAGTTACGCCCCCATGGGAACATCTGCAACGATAAACTATACAATATACATGTACAGTTATATATATATATATATATATATATATATATATATATATATATATTAAAAAATTTCAAATTAAAATGCACATGTACATATATAAACTTATTTTCAATAATATTAAAAAAAAAGTTAGACAACTTGTTCAAATGGTTGAAATGGTGTGGATGTTCCTATGTCTGTCGCTAAAGTCCGTGGATTAAAGAAATCTTCTATAGGAACCTAAATTCAAAAAATTTAAAATAACTCAAGATATAAATATATATATATCTCAATTTTTAATGGAACTTTTTGAAGTGGAATATATATATATATAACTTAAACATTTTTAAGAGTAGTGCACCATACTTGTGGCTCATTCCTGAAATTAGAACACATCTCGAGGAAGAAAGTTACCGCCATCACAAAACATTGGTGAGAATCAAGAATTTGGCTAAAATTTTTATACGTATATATACATACATGTACATGTGTGCACAATTATTTATTTTAAAATATCACTTAAAAAACACTAACATTTTCCAACATATCTTGATGGTGAGACCCATTTTCATTGTTTGAACCTGAGGTCCCGAACGTGATATTAACATTTTCTTCATTCATCATGCGTGACAACTGCAAATGGTGTTTTAATATATAATGATACATTTTTGTTAGATTAAGATACATACAAATAAATGTATACATGTACATACACATGTATTATTACAAATTGTACACATGTATACATGTTAAAATAATTGAACCCTAAGGTCATTAACACATACTGTTCTTGTGCCCTCTTCCTCATGAAGAATTAGGTCTTGAAAACCATTGTGAAAATATTTTTCATATATTCAGAGATGTTCAACATTCATGTTGTCAATCTCTTCATCTGTAAAATACACAAAATTGGCACGTGCATTTTCACGTTCTCTTTGTCGATTTAGAAAAACATCGACTCCACCCAATCTGCTATAAACATTGTTGATCATGACATCCCTTTCTTCTCGACTTGTTTGAGAAGTCACATCCATCTCTGACCGCAGAGTTTCGACCCAAAAAAGTAGACTCACCAATGGCGGCTCAGGGTGAGGCAACTCCACATCTCGCTTTGCGCCCTTACAGTCATACAATCGGCCTTTCCCTGGACCAAAACATTTTGACGGAGGGTCATTGTAGTTGGGTTTCATATCCAAAAAAAATTCTACGTAAAATACTTGTGCAAAATAAACAGGAACCTCATCGTTCCATGGGAGCCTTCCATAGGCTGCAAGGTTCCTATCATAGAAATAGTGAACTATATTTGGTTGCTTGAAATATTGCACCTTCAGCATTTTTATTTTTGGCCCTTCCTTAAAATTAAACATTGACTTCACCATATCTTTTGTAACTCTTCGTTTTACATTCTCCCATTTATCTGGACCCATTACTATTTTCTCTCTCTTTCTCATCACTTCTACAAATGTATCAGTCATTGGCCCAAGATTTTTGTACACATTTACAAGTTCGCCCAATGAATGTGTAACTATTTTGAGGCTTTGTCGACTCTAAGCAGGTAGAGTCAAAGCCACGAGATCTCTCTGCAATTTCGCATGAATTTTTTCACACCTTTGTAAGGTGCATTGCACCATGTTTGTTTCCCATGGTATATCAGAAATGTCAACTGGATAAGTTGTGTTGGGTAGACAACCTTATTCTTGAATGTAATGTTCTGCTCTGCGTCTATTTTGACCAATATTTGGAACATTTTTGGCCTCTACATCAATATATATAAAATTTTGTATGTTAAAAGAAACACATGTAAAAAAATTTGTAGAAATTCAATGAAAAAAATATTGAAATTGATGGCAACCTTGATGTGGTTGGTTAGCATCTTCTCCACCATGAATGTAACATACCACGATAACCTCGCAAGAAAATGCATGGAGTTAGGCATTTTTTTCAACATTTATGAATGTGTAACCTTATAAATTACCTTTTATATTTCAGTGTTAACCATTTAAACCCATCATCATCACTTAGAGAAACATTCAGTAAAAATTATTGTGAGTTACACAACCATTAATTGTCCTTGTTGTAGCATATTAACTTAAATTTCCTGCTATAACTATGTATCAATCCCATTATCATTTTAATTCAATTAGTACATCACCTAATTGATAATATAAACATCACATCATGAAATAAATTAACATCATGAAAATGGCACAATGCACAATCACATAAATAGACATCGATATACCCTTGAAACCCCATAGGGTGAAAACCAACCAACGTTTAATTTTATAATTAAACGCTCGTGAGGGTTGTCACCCTTCACTCAATGGTTATAAGGGAGTCCATCCCTTGACCATTTTCATATAAAAATTACATAGAAAAGTAATATTAAATGAAACCTAACTAGCTATAAGCTATTACAATCTTCATGATACCATTTACCCATGGATCCTCAGTTTCAGTCCTTGTAGTCGAGTTGTTTCCTTCAGTGGGTCATTCTGCAGTTGGAACTACTAAACCATCATGGACTAACAAATATTTATCTTCCACAATGTTAAACTTGAAAAATCATTTTCTCAAGCCATCCTTCTTTCCTGCCATTACTGTTGTCAGCACACTTGATATCACGATTAGATAAGATATTAATAAACCAATAATCAATCTCTATTTCTGGCACTTAAACACTATTTGTCTGCATGTGTAAAGCATAACCACATTGACATTAATTTCTTTCTTTGAAATCATTTCACATGCATTAGTAACAAATAAATCACTATCAAGCATCCTCTTTCCAAAAAACACTAACAAAATCTTGCATGCACTTTCATATTATTTCCAAAGGAAAGCTAATATACTATATACTAATATTGTGCATGCAAATGCATAACAAGATTTTAAGATAACTATCCCAACAAGAAATTTCTCTTTTTTCCTATTCTTATGTTTTCTTTTCAAAAGGTATTAATGCAATAAATGTTATACTTATGCATATGAATGCATGTTCTTTTCCAAAGACATCATTTCTACACAAGAGCTATTCACATTGGTTGTACTTATAACAATGCGAGCTTTATTTTGAACCACGTTAACATACTAGTTATAATTTTGTGCATGTAATAACATAGCCTTATTATTCTTCATGTAAAACATATATTTCTTTCCAAAAGAAGCTAAATACATATTTCATGGAAAAATAAACACATTTCTTTTCCAAGGGGTCCACCACATACCAATTATTCTTCCATCCATGCAAAGGGACATTTCCCTCTCATCCAAAAGATCTAATACCAAAACTATACGTTTTCCATGCATGCAAGAATATATATGTTTCTCTAAATAACCTTACATAATAAAGAAGGTGATTACTATTTTTCCTCTTTAAGAATCTAATCCAATAATACATCAAGGATATATTTTTCTCTTCTATTCTTTTTGAAGAGTTCTAACCCAATAATTTCTTCCTTGCATACGATTATATATATTTATTTTCCAAGGAATTTAATACCTTAATTATTATTTTTCCAAAAGATAGATAACTCAATAGCTGTTATGCATGAAATAGATAATATTTTCTTATCATTTCACATATTAGAGAGATTTGTAATATTTTCTCCAAAACTAACATGAATAAAAAATCCTTCTCAAATAACACAACCAATTTACTAATAGAACTTCAAAATCAAGGAGTTTTCAAAATTGGGAGGAGCGATGGACGGAGTGACGGTTTCTGCAAGTTTTTTGCAAAACACCGCCACCGCCAAATCTGTGGCTCAGGGCAGCACAGACCCAGGTTGGATTTCATGCGGTGATGATTCTGATCCGATTGCATCTGACCAAATCGGGGTGGGAGAGGTAGTACTGCAGTTGGATCATGGATCTGAAAGCTGGATTCGAGCCCTATGGGAGGAATACCACAGAACTCAAGCAATTTCTCCAGCCCTCAAGCAACCAATGTGCTATCTGACCTGATCAAGGGCGCCCTGCTACCGATCCCTTCAGGTTCGCTTCACTCCCTTTAAGGGAGACGCCGCCACAGATTTTTCCCATGGTTTTTCCATAACAGGCAGAGAGATTCGGCTGTCAAGGACTAGATCGACTGATGAACGCGGCTTTGGAGTGCAAGGGTCCATGCTGCTCAGAGCGCTTAGAGGCGGGGTGTTCTCTGATCCGGGATCTCTGCCCCTGGAAAGCCTCCTGACCGGTTTTGACAGGGAAATTGTTTTGGTTCGTTCGCCCTTTCTATCGCATACGGCAAGAGTAGAGGTACCCAAGCCTGTTATGCAGACCCCAATGCCGAATCAGAAGAAAGAAGAGGCAAAGATGAGGGATCGGCATAAGCAGGAAGCGCTCCCTACTCTATCAATAGGTAAGAACCTGATCCTGTCGTACTCTCCTCCTTTTCAAATTTTTATTAGACCTCATGTGGGTAAATCGCATTTAGTCTGGGTAAATGATGACTCCTCTATCCTACAACTCAAGCATAAAATATGGGGATTGATGGGGTATCCTGTACTGATCCAACGTCTAGTCAATGGGCACAACTCTCTTCAGGACTACAGGCTCTTAAAGGACTACTACATAAAACCAGAGATGACAATTACCCTAAACTTGAGACTACGAGGGGGTGTTGTTCAAAGCATCCCAAGATCTGCAGGGGGAGATAAAAGGAATATGCCCATCAGTCAATAGCAATCAAATGGAGGACCCTCCTACAAAAACATCCTACAAGGGAAAAAAGCGGCAGGCTTACCTCCAGAATAGGCTGGAAATGCACCGAGACCCTACATAGTAGAACTACAAGAACGAACCCTGGCACTAAAAATCAACAGTAATGCAACAGAGAAGCATATAAAGACATATGAAGCCCAGGCATTAGTATGCCATTTCAATTGCTTCTGGCCTAAACCCATGGACCTTTTTCATTGGATTTTCACCCAATGGTCTCTGGAATGTGAAATACACCTCTGTTCCAAGGGGTTTTTTATTATTAAATTTCAAACCTCGGAGGAAAGAGATATAATAATCAGAGAGGGGCCTTGGTTCTGGGGCTCCACGGGGCTGTTTATAACCCCATGGTTTCCGGATTTTGACCCCAACACCATGACAGTTTCCAGATTACCAGTATGGGTGAGACTTCACAACCTGCCTCTTCACTTCTGGAATGAACAGGTTTTAGAGAGCATCAGAAATAGCCTTGGGCAGTATATTAAAACCGACATGGAAAGGTTAGAAAATAGAAACTTCACCTTTGCCCAGATCTGCGTTGAAGTGGATCTAAGAAAAGGTTTACCGGAGAACATCATGCTGATTTATAAGCAAAAAAACTGGTTGCAATCACTTGATTATGAGAATACTACGTTCAGATGCAGGAATTGCAGGATGACAGGACATCTTCAAAATTCATGCCCAGAGGTTAAGAAAACAAACAACAAAAAGAAACCGAATAGGAAGCAGAGGAAAGGTTGGCATTTTCCCCCTCCGGATTTAGAGGAGGATGAGCCAGAAGAAGAAGAGGAACCAGCTCCACCAGAAAGCAAACAACCTACACAGGAAGCTGAGGTGCAAAAAACAGACACGACTGTTCTCATGGACCCACAACTTCTGACGAAACAATCAGAAAGGAATGTCGTGGACTCAGGCAGCGAAGGAATTAAAAGACACCATACTTCAGAAACATCAGATTTGGACAAGGATACAAGAACTCAACATGTAGAAAATCAGATTGTCCTTGCCACTTGTGAGCCATCTCAGGGAGAATTGCGCAAGGTTGAGAAGAAGAAAGGGAGATAAACGTGATTTGTGGGACGTTTTTCCCACTATCTAGAAGCTTACAGTTTTTCTCCTCTTTCCTTCTTCCCTTTTCTCTTTCTTTTTCTTTCATTCTTTCTGAATGCAAGGTATCCTCGCTACGTCACATTGTGTGCAAAATAACATGAGCCCAATGGGCAACTTCTGAAAATGCTTCAATGCATATGCTATGTGTAACTTTTAATTTTTATAAATAAAAGGTTACCGATTTTTTCTATTGAAAAAGAACACAACCAATTTACTTTTACACAAAGTTTTTATGTGAGAAACCCATCACATAACTTATTTCTATATTTTTACATGACTCAATATCTTCATGCATGTAAAATCACATAATAATTTCTAGTAGATGAAATATACTAGATATTATTCATGTGCACCTAAGCACATACTCTCTTCAAGAGTCAAATATTTATCTTTAAAACATATAATGCATATACTTGGTAATTATATAAATTAATTCCTTCTAAATAATCATCAACATAATTATTATGTCTATATGTACATAAACAATTATTCTTATCTCATTGAAAAATTGAATGGAAGCACTATGTTTCACTCAGTTTTTCCTGTTTTAGTCATCCCATTTGGACGCGTATTGCGAACATATGGAAATGAATTCAGAAAACAAAAAGAAGTTTTTGTTTGGAATAGACTTAATAAGAATAACCTCTCTCATTTTTGTCACATGTATCATGGTTTTTAAGATTTGAATGAATCTTTGATGCTCCTTTTTCCAGATTTAAATATCAAATAATTTCATGTTTTTGTCATCACATTTAGACTCGGTTTCCAACGAAATGGAAGCGAGTTTTGGTAAACCCAAAAAGGTTTTTGTTTCTAATGGGTTCGTTAAAAATAAACTCTCTCATTTTTTACACAAGTGTTTTTTTTTGGAATATTCAAATGAATCTTTAGAGCTCATTTTTCCAGATTTAAATAATAATTAATTCCCTGTTATTTTACATCCATTTAGGACACGATTTTTGAGACATGGGAAACAAATTTTTAAAATATAAAAGAGGTTTTTTTTCATAACATCCTATTTTACAAAAACCTCTTTCACTATTTTCCTATCTATTTCAGTTTTGGAGATACAAAGTCATACTTAGACCCTCTTTTCTAATAACTCATGTAATTCACAGAATTATTTAGCCATGAAAATATTTTATCAATTCACAACAAATGAATTATTCTCATAATTCAATGAATAAGACACTTATTCCTCTATAAACAAAATTGTATATAGGTTTACTAAATAATTAATCTTAATTCTTTGTCACATGAACTTTTTCTTGCAAATAAATTCAATCATTATATCAACATGGCCCATATGCAAACAAAAAGATTTTCAAAGAATATGGTTACTTATCTCTTGATGCATGCTTGAAATACTCTCTTCCTCTTCCTTGGCTCCATTCTCCATGTATTCTCCCATTCCCCTCTTCTATTTCCCTCATAGGCTTATAATCAATAGAATTAATAAAATGGAATAGCTTTTATAAATCATAAAAGAATTCCAGTTTTTCTAAATCATAAAAGCATTCCAGCTTTTCTAAATCATAAAAGCATTCCATAAAGCCTCCATAAATATGATTTTTCCTAAATCAGAAGAGCACTGCATAAATCTCTCATGCTTTTATTTTTAAAGGTAGATTTTATTTTTCCTTATGAGAAAAATATCACTTATCCATACTTTTTCCAAATCTATTAATCATTATTTCTAAAAATCATAAAATATACCAACTTGGAAATATAATTTATTTCCATAGAATAATATAAATTCTTATAAATAAAATAATTAAGAAATAATTCTTCCAATATTCTTATAATTATCAATTACAAGAATATTCTTCATGTAATACCAATATAATAATAAATAATATTTAACTATTGAAGAAACCTTATTTTATGAGAGTTTTTACAGTGGCTTAAGCCAGGGATATTACAATGAAACTATTGAGACCCAGAACGACCTTGCTGAGAACCAGACCCAGAACAACCCTGATGAGAACCATCACCACCAGCCGTTGATTGGCCTTCGGGGGAATAAATATCACCCCCTTCATGCATGGAAAATTTTAGGGGCTAATATTCTCAAGTGGGCTAATTTTCCATGATTTTTCAAAAAAAAATATTCTCCAATTACAATTTTTTGTAAAAATGATTCGCCCAAATTTTACAATATAAAATTATTTTACCTTAAAAATAGACAAAATTATATAGATACTATATATAAAATCATTATAAATTTGTATAATTTTACAAACATATCAATAAAATTTTATAGTTCACGTATTAGGGACTAGTGAAATTCGCCAACATTTTAAACTTCAAGATAAATTTCCATCCTTAAAATTATCCTCGCCTTCATGCAACCTGCTACCACTCATTGATGCCCCTCTAAGGGGATTTGAACCACCACCAACCTCTCGAGATGAGAGAGAAGCTTCATAAACAAATACGAATTTATAATCAATTGAAAAATATATTCATGTGTACATATAAATACATGTACATATTCATTGATTAAATTGCGTGAACCATATCGTGACTGGGTGAACCATGGGCACGCTCCATGGATGGAGTAGAGACCCTCTTCTTAGCTCCTAAAAATTAAAAAATGAAACTTATTAACAACTAATTTAACTCAAAAATTTAATAAAAAATCAATTCCATATGTACACACATGTATGGAGATTTAAGATTATATTTAAATACCGTGAACATCCCCCGATCCCTGAACCCCCATATGGGATTATGTTGATCTTCGTCATTCATCCTCCATGATATATATATCTATTGGTGAACATTTACACAAAATAAATTTCATAAAATAAATTTGTAATTTAGTGTACACAAATTATGTAGAACACAACTTGCAAAGCAATAATTGATGTGTTGAACTCAATTTAAGCAAAAAAGAAATTATAAAAATGGTAAGTTCACCAAATTGTGCTTTACATGGTGGGAGCACACTTGGTATAAAATTGAAAAAAACACATGGTCATTAAAAAAGAAGTGAAACTGCATTTAAGCAAACTTCATTTAAACAAAAATTTGTTGAAGTACCGGCATTTTTATTCTATAAAAATGTGAATTTCACCACTTTTTTCAAATGTGAAGTTCACCAAGTTGCACTTTACATGGTGTGGTGGGAGAACAGTTGATATATAACTGAAAAAAACACATGGTCATTAAAAAAAATGCATTTATAAGTACACAACACACACATATCCAAGATATGTTACAATATTCATCAATAAATTTTGAAGGAGAGTGTCTCAACACTAATTCATCTTTAAGAGATGAATCTTGAATTTTTGAAGAAGAGCATCTCAAAACCAATTCATCTTTGAGAGATGAATCTTGCATTGGAATTGCTCTATATAATTCTAATTCACAGACATCTTATTCACATTTGTACAATCCCTTATACTAAAAAATGGAAATTGGCTAACAAATTGTTTTCTATTCCATGCAGTTCTTTTAGCCTCTCCTTCTTAACTTGGCATACGCCATTCATCTGGTTGCACACAAGTTTAGAATTGGTGAAAACTACAACTCTATTTGATCCATACTCCATCATTGTTCCCAAGCCTTCTATCAATCCAATATAATATGCCTCGTTGTTTGTTGTTCTTCCCAGTATATTCATTTTCCTTTGGACGAATTTGCTAGTCGCAATATTGGAAAGCACATATGTAATCATTGCTTTCCCTGGATTGGGATAGCAAGAAACTTCTATGTATAATTTCCATTTTTCAACCATATTTAATGGTTTTCTTATCCCTAAAAAAAAAACAAATTCAATAAAAATATATATATTAAATCAACATTTATTGCAAATGCATGAGAGAAATGACACAAGATCATGAGGTAAATGACATGTGCATTTTTTATCTTAAATTTTGACTTAAAAGGTTTATGGTAGAGTTTGCATCTAAAGTTAAAGGGAGCAAGCCTTTAGTTTGTGGGAGAAATGACACATGTACACAGTTTAACTTAAAGTGGTTGTGTTTTATGGATATTAAAATGAAGAACTTGTATTTAGATCCATTCCAGAGATTGACTGTAGGGGCATTAACTATATATGTCGCCTTTCATAAAATATGAGATCTAGAGGCTACCTGGCCCTTTACAGACTCTGCCTATAGAAATTGTAGAAGTAAACACTACCTATCCCAATTTTACCGTGTGAATGGTGTAGAGGACCCATGTAATCACTCAAGGTTGTATTATTAAACCTTTGGTTTAATGATCTTCAACCTTTGGTTTTACTTTGAAGGTCCTTGACCTTCATCCTTCAACCAGAGGTTGTAGATCCTTCAACCTTCGGTTGATCTTTCCTTAAACCTTTGGTTTAATGATCTTCAACCATTGGTTGTAGATCCTTGAACCTTTGGTTGTCCTTCATCATTAAACCTTTGGTTTAATGATCTTCAACCGAACGTTGTAGATCCTTCAATCGTTGATTGTAGATCCTTCAACCTTTGGTTATTTTTATGGCTTCAACCTTTGGTTGGTTGTACTTTCAACCTTTGTTTGTTTCTCCTTAGACCTTTCAACCTTTGGTTTTACTTTGAAGGTCAAGGGACCTTCATCCTTCAACATTTGGTTGTTTATCCTTAAACCTTTGGTTTAATGCAAAGTTCCTTGACCTTACTCATTAGGCAAGCCTAGCCTTCCTTAAACCTTTCGTTTAATGATCTTCAACCATTGGTTGTAAATCCTTTAGGATGGGTTCCACCCATTCCTTCCTATGGTTGATCCTTCAACCTTTGGTTTTCCTTCATCCTTAAACCTTTGGTTTAATGATATTCAACCATTAGTTGTAGATCCTTCAACCTTTGGTTTTCCTTCATCCTTAAACCTTTGGTTTAATGATCTTCAACCGAAGGTTCTAGATCCTTTAGGATGGGTTCCACCCATTCCTTCCTATGGTTCATACTTCAACCTTTGGTTGTCCTTCATCCTTAAACCTTTGGTTTAATGATCTTCAACCGTTGGTTGTAGATCCTTTAGGACGGGTTCCACACATTCCTTCCTATGGTTGATCCTTAATGGCCCTATAAGGGCATAGGGTCCCATACGTATGGTTATATTGCCCTATGAGGGCATGGGGTCCCATTAGTAATGGCCCTATAAGGGCATGGGGTCCCATCATATGGGTGATATGGCCTAATATGATTGATAATAATCAGATTATATCATCTCATTTATCAACTGCAAGGACCTTGAATGGCCCTATGAGGGCATAGGCTCCCATTAGTAATGGGAGGGCCTTCCATGACATCCTGAAGGACCTTATAGACCCCCTTAAGGGAGAATAGAGGCTTATTATCCTAATGGTTGGGTGGACCATAGGATCTGTAGGTGTAGCTATAAGGAGGAAATAAGGCCTTCAATCATCTACTAATTGCCCCTCTTCTCCGCAGGGGTGTGCTACACGGAATCCACTTACCTCCTGAGCGCTAGGCCGTTGAGACCAATGTCCTAACTTGAGGGCATCACCGACTGTTAAAATGATGGTGACCTCTTGAGGGTCATATCCTACTGGATAGCTAACCTAACTTGAGGGGTGGACTCAATAGGCTTTTTCCTGATATGGACATAGAGTACCGTTTAAGGCACATTGGAGGCATTGATGGCAAGGTTACCTCCTGAGGGCATCACTAGGATGGGATCTACAATATATTAAGGTAAACCTATATATCTATTAAGTATTTCAATAGAAGTGTAACAATAATTTAAAAGGTAAAATATTCTACTTCCTTCAATCACTATTTACATATCATCAGTGATTTACATACCATCATAAAGTACCACTTCCTCACACAACAAGTCTTTGAGAAAATAGTGAAGATGGAATACATACCCACAGAGCCTCTTGTTAGAGAAGCATTTGAATATGTGAGAAACAAATTAGGAATATTTCTTGTAAATTATCTTGTTAGAGAACCATTTGAACATGTGAGAAACAAAATAGGGATAGTTCTTGTAAATTATTGTCACTTATTTGACTTCAAAAAAAGAGCCTATGAAATTGAGTGCAATATCTATGTGGTAGAGTACACAATATCTGAGGGGGAGAATACAATATATTTGACTTCAAAAGAAGATCCTATGAAATTGAGTGCAATATCTATGTGGGAGAGTACACAATATCTAAGGGGGAGAATATATATAAGGAAGGAATAGAAAGAGTAACAAAAAGCATATGATTTTATCAATAATTTGAAGTAGTCAAGAAAAATAACAAATGACCATCAAAATTGAGTGCAATATCTATATGATATATATATGATCAAGTGTCGATAATTTGAAGCAAAGAAAGATAACAAAGGACCATAAAAATTGTGTGCAATATCTATATGATTGTGTCAATAATTTGATAATTTGAAGTATTCAAGAAAGAGAACAAAGGACCATCAAAATTGAGTGCAATACCTATGTGGGAGAGTACACAATATCTAAGGGGGAGAATACAATATATTTGACTTCAAAAGAAGAGCCTATGAAATTGAGTGCAATATCTATGTGGGGGAGTACACAATATCTAAGGGGGAGAATATATATAAGGAAGTAATAGAAAGAGTAAAAAACAGCATATGATTGTGTCAATAATTTGAATTAGTCAAGACAGATAACAAAGGACCATCAAAATTGAGTGCAATATCTATATGATATCTATATGGTCAAGTGTCAATAATTTGAAGTAAAGAAAGATAACAAAGGACCATCAAAATTGTGTTCAATATCTATATGATTGTGTCAATAATTTGATAATTTGAAGTAGTCAAGAAAGATAACAAAGGACCGTCAAAATTGAGTGCAATATCTATATGATATCTATATGATCAAGTGTCAATAATTTGAAGTAAAGAAAGATAACAAAAGACCATCAAAATTGAGTGCAATATCTATATGATTGTGTCAATAATTTGATGTAGTCAATAAAGATAACAAAGGACCGTCATCAAATTCAAATTGAAAGATCAAGTAGTCTTCTTCATGAATAATAAGCATTAACTAGTGTTAGTATGAATCTTTTGTCGAAGCGTACGAAAAAATACCACTTTAGCTACACATAGCTTATAGCCCTAACATCAAATGTGGCTGCTAACATCTTTAGATCTGCAGTTAGTTGATCAAGACAAGTGCTGTAAAAAACCAGATCTATGCATAGAAAGACATTAAGCAGTAAAATTGAGAGTTTGCTCCATACATCCAATAGGCAAGACAAGAACAATGTTTTTTGAAAGAATTTTTGTATTAAGGGCACCTGGGAGGAAAACGAGAAGGTGTATCCAATTCTCCTCAATGGGATGGGTTCTTGGAAGTCCTCAGCACTTTAGATCTAGAATCTCTCTCTCTTGTTGGTGTAGAAAACCCAGACAAAGATAGAACTCAAAGGGAGCTCACATAGCAAATAATGTAGAATGTGACCAAGTGTATAGATCTAGAGTGATCTAATAGGCAACAAAAGGTGAAGAATGATAGGAAAAACCTTCCTATTTATAACAAAATATTGGGTCATTCTAGATCTTGGTGCATGATTAAAATAACATTAACCAAATATAGATCCACCTTTTATGGAATATTTTATTATATTTTTTGGAGGGAAAAGTTATTTGACTTGGGTCAAATCATTTTATTTGTGAATAATAAATAAATAAATGATTTATTTATCATTTTAAGGAAGTGGTTGGAGGGTAATCAAATAAATAATGATTTATTTAATTATTTATGGGTGATTTAGTCATATTTAACAAGGGATATTACTTAAATAAGATTTAAATAATTATTCCTAGAAAATAATAAGATAAATAAAGATTTATCTAATTAATTTCTTTGTTTTGGGTTAAACATGACCAGGAAAATCAAACAAATATAGGTTTGTTTAATATTTCCTTTTGGGGTTTCCTGTTTAGACCATAAGCAACCTAATAAATGTGTTTTATTAAGTTATTTTACATAGTGAAAGCAATTTTACTTAGGGTAAAATTGGTCTTACATGGTGTACTTGGGTCCATCTAATGATAGTAGGTTAGATGACCAAAAAATGGTGTAACAGATTGCCCCCCAGCGTGCGAGTGTTAGGAGCGAATCGTATGACCGAAGTACGTTGTAAGAACTCAATCACCAGACATCAAAAGGGAAGTCAGAGAGAGAAATGTAAGGTAGACTAATGTGCTGAAGAACTAGACCCTGAGGAGACGAGACTTACAGGTGCAACAAGTCTCTTTTTATGAGAGGGCACCTGTGCTAAAGGCAGTGGGGGAGGCATACCTATGCCCACCGAGACAAAGTACAAAATAATAGTGTGTCCAGTAAACAAAGGACCGAACCATAAAGTACAGCTAGCATAAACATGAGCCAAATAGAAATACAATGAGGGATCCCATATACATGTTGTGCCAGGGATAATAGCCAGGACTTATACAATAATATCTGAGTACATGAGATACAAATACAACCCAAATTCCCCCTACAAGCGGGGAAGGGCTCACAAAATCTGACTGATACATGCAAATCAAAGAGGCGCTGCAAGCGGCTAAGGCCGGCATCATAAAATATATGGAGCTGCATCGAAGGCTGAAATGAAGAGGTCATCCGGGCATGTGGGGGGCTACCTGCAAGGCCACCCCCTCATGAGGGATGAGACATCTCACACACACCCGGGAATCACCAATAGCTACTACTGCATCACTGAATCATCAAGCATACGGATCTCGATCATGCTGAAAGGAGCTGGAGTGGAGAAACAATCAAGTCAAAGGGTAATGAGAGATCCCTTTTCCTGATCCGAGGCACCGAACAAGAGTGGAAGCTGGAACCAAGGTACACCGCCCTCTAGACCTGTCTTCTGGAATGGAGGAACTGATGTCGATAGAAGGAGGTCCGCCATAGGTGATGCAATGAGAGATCCTCAACTACGGCACGAGAGAAAATAGTAGAGCGACGGACAGACTAACACCAATGATGATGATGGAATGGAGGGGATTGAGTAGCGAATGGACGACTTCCCTTGTTAGAGAATAAAGGGCATGAATGACATGGCAGCGACTGACACAATATCATAAGGGATAGGGGACAGTGGGACTGAAGGCCATAATGTGCGACACAAGAGAGAGACCAAGCAATGAAGGATGGAGGACTATAGCGGGGTACAAAGGGACTCGGGATAGACTCCATGAATGCGATGATGACTCAACTTGGATGCTTGAAACAAGGGCGACTCGATGGTGCTGCCACACAGTAAAGGTCCAATGGGGGACCATGAAAACATGAGTACAAGATGGGAACTCACGACGAACATCAACACGAGCATGGATAAGTATGGAGGCCAAATGGTGCCCCTAGTATGAGTGTTGAAAGTGAAGAAATTCGATTTTGAGGAGGGTTATGGTTGAGGGGCATAGGTTCCCCCAAGCATGGTGTGGTCATGCCAAAATGTATTTAGAAAAAGGGGAATCTAAACACATTTTAATGATGTGGTGTGCCATTTGTTTTCGTTATGGTTATGCAGTTTGAGAAAGGAAATGGAGGATTACCAATCTCTTTTAGTACTGCATATATGAAGCAAATGGAATTTAAGTTTTCGGGTTGGCATACCTGGTGTCACTATCCCAAAGAGAGGATTTGGAGATAATTAACTGATGCTCGCCTAGAAAACCCATAGGTTGGTCAACAACAATGTCTAAGAGATTGGGTTGCTGATGGAAGATGAGGGAACGATAAAGGGTATCATCCCTAGAGTGATCTGAAGTGATATGGGACTCTAGAGGCTCTTCTAAAGGTGGAAGAATAATGGTACTAAAGTCAACACGACCAGATACACTAGGAGAGTTGTGGAGAATTTCTTCTCTTGGTCTCTCAAATGTGGGTGCCCCCTTACCCAAACATTGGGTTTCAATGTAATGGCCACAAGGTGTATGTGGTGTGAACGCATGGGTTCGATGTAAGGGGGAATAGATAAAGTGAGGGGTGGGGATTTTTTCCATAATGTCGTCATCGTGATAGAAGATGGGGTGACTAGTGGAAGAAAGGCCACCTGACGTGGCGAAGCGACCTGAATCATCATCATGAGAGGAGAGGTTCACATGCGTATCTTCACAAGGGGTGACAGAAGAGTAAGTAGATAAAGGATCTACCGATGTTGAGTGCAAGGTGATTGCTGAAGTAAGGTCAAGCGAAACAACAGGGGAGGGTTCAGAGGGAATGTTCCCCGAGGGTCTCATGGATGATGATAGGTAGAAAATGTTGGACGAAGGCTCCGTCATCTCGACATCAGGAGGGGGGATGTCAATGGGAGCAGTCATGTCTGGTAGTTCTGCCAAAGAAAAATGCGCAAATAGGGGAGAGGTGGACTCATTGCGCTTGGCCTCGAACTGGCGGACCGCGGCGAGAGAGGTGCAGAAGTCCTTGAGGTGGGGACAAAGGTGGGTGTAATGGCCATGGGGATCACACAAAGCACAAGAGTGGTTGGTGTTAATAGTCTTGGGGTTCTTGGTCGCGGTCGCAGAAGGAATAGAGGCTTCCGGGACCATGGACTCAGGGAACGCGACATTAACAATGGGCTTGAGATGAAGAAATTCAGGACAGGTATGGGTGGTGTGACCAAAAACTTCACACAAAACACACTCGATGGTATGCTTTGGAGGCCGAGGAGGGGTAGGGTTTGTTGGGGCAGCCTTGTCATTTGATGCCCCCTTGCGAGCTTTGCCCTTCTTACTCGAAGCGGTCGCAACAGGAGGTGGCTCCTGTTGAGGTGACTGAGGCACTGTTGCAACGGGAGAAGTCATGGGGACCGGTTGAACCGGGGTAAAAGCAATATAAGGTTTTGGCTGACCAGGGAGGGTTGCGGCTGGAGGATTATGGTACCAGATGGGGATCCCAAGGGTCAGGTTAGGAAGAGAGAGGGTGGCCATGACAGGTACCGTGTACACTCCTGGTTGGGGAGTGAGGAATGGTATCTGACCAGAGGGGTAATGGCTAAGTGGGATGGCTCCTAGATGGCTAAGGCTTGGAGGAACCATTCCAGGAGGGTAAAGAGGCTCATGAATGCCAGCTATAGGTTAAGGGCTAGGAGCAGGTTGCGAAGAGCGCGGTTGCTGACTAGCCGAAGCAGGTTGCTGGAGAGCAGCCCGAGACGATTGCATCATGAAAACATTCGATGAGCTGGGGTCAGAGACAGGAGGATGAGGAAGACCAGGGAAGGTTACAAGAAAAGAGGAGTCTTTGTAGACGCCGAGAGATACACTGGTCAAAGAATCGACAGTTTGTTGATTGGCTATAGAAGAGATGGTCGACTCAGGGAAGGCCTGAGATTTTGGCTCATGATACGTCAACTGGTCAATGGTGAGTATCTTTCAATTATGAGGGAAAAACATATTTCGGTTGACCGCGGATGGGACAGCAGACATAGCATAAGTGTAGCTATGCCCCAAAAGAATGTTATAATCAAGAGGGGCGTCGATGACTTCAACGTCAACGCAAACAATCTTGCCCGCAAGAGTGATAGGACAATTACGGAATAAGCCAATGGGTTGGGAGGCATGGCCATCCCACGCACGAAGGGTGATCGTGGAAGGGGCCAATTCAAGAGATCCGAGTTGTTTCCAAACCGAAGCAGACACCACACAAGTGGATGCCCCCTCATCAATGATACACCGAGAAATGTTAGCATTCCGGATTTTGACTGGGATTTGGAAGGCTACGGAAGCAGGAAGAGGAGGATGCTCTGATTGATGGGCATCGAAAACAATCAATTGGTCATCAGCAGGATCTATAGCACCCATGGAAAATAGTAGAGCCTTCTTTTGGGAAGGGCACGACTGGAGGAGTTGCAATGTAGAAATGACAGTAGGAGACTGCGCCAAATAATCTACTATGCTATACGAATGAGCAGCTCGACCAGAAGCAGCATTTCGGCGTAATGGTCCCTTAGGAATCTGGGTATGAACCTCAACTTTGGGCTGAGGGATATGCAAGGGACCATTGGATGTCGAAAGAAGCTCTGTAGAACATGAAGAAGGTGACTCGGGGACAGACGGAGCGGGAGGCTTGGGGTACTGAGGGGCCCAAGTTTGAAGGTTAAGGTCGACGGTTGGAGGTGGAGCAGAGTTTATCATGAGGATCTAGTAATTGGAGGAACCAGAGGAGGAAGGTTGAGTGGCCACCTGTCCGTCAGGTGGCTGGGTAGCCACGAAATCCTGTTTTTCATCCACCTCGTCTTGAGGGGGCGGTGACTGCTATTGCAGGGGTTGAGAAGGCCAGGGAGGCGGAGGTGCTGATGCTGGAGGAGCTGGAGCACTAAAATGCGGATACGAATAATAAGGGGGTTCGGTAACAGTATGGTGACCAGGAGGTTGGGCCAAAAGAGGAGGAATGTTGTATCCTGGATACGTGCTACTGGGAGGGGAACAAGTGTGGGAGGTGCTGCCCCCTCCCCCAGGAAAACCATAACCCATGGGAGGTTGGGCATATGCATGAGAGAGAGTTCCAACGATACCGTCGGTGGCATGAGGTTCCCCCGATGCATTGACACCATCGGGTCTGGGGAGATCAGGTAGAACGGTATAAACATAACCTGTCTGGGCATAGATCAAGTCATATTTTAACGCCAGTTTGAGGGCAGCTTCTTCGGTTTGGGGGAAATGCGATGCGACATCTTTCCCGATAGGAGGCAAGACAGATCTAAGGAACCAGTCCATGTAGACACGATCTTCGAAGGTAGGGGATTGACATAGGCTCTTTCATCTCCGCCATTCCTAGACATGATCGGATAGGCGGGTCGCAGATGATTGACAAAAAGAAGTCAAAAGTTCGATACCAGTGTCATAACGAAGGGGAAGCTGGAAGTAAGATAAAAAAGCCCAGGCAAGAGTCGCAAAGGTGGTATGAGAGGAAGTGGGCTGATCAACATACCACTTAGAAGCCGCGCCTGTAAGCGTTCATTGGAACAACCGAAGACGGACAGAGTCATTGGTAATGGAGGTAGATGAACACCACATGTGGAAATATCGAACATGATTTGAAGGATCTTCTCCAGTAATGCCTTCAAACCTTGGGATTACGGAAGGGAGCTTGGTCGACATAGCAGGCCAACTAGCGTCATGGTGTATAGGGGTCAAATCGAGAAGTTGGGAAACAGTTTTTGGCGGATGGTTAGAATTCGGGAGAAATTTTTAATTTCTCGGCCGAGAAAAAAGTCAACTAAATTTCTCGGCCGAGAGTTTTCAAAATTCTCGTCCAAGAAATTTTAAATATTTTGGACGAGAGTTTGGTCGGGTTTAACATGAGTTAAAATTCTCTGGGACGAGAGTTTCGCATTTTCTCGTCCGAGAGTTGTGGTCACAAAACTCTCGGACAAACTCTCGGACGGGAGTTGGAGAAACTCTCGAACGAGAGTTGGAAAAACTCTCGTCCGAGATTTTTCGGAACAGCAAAGATAATATGCAAAACTGTTGTTCCTTTCAAAAGGAACAGCAAGGAAATGCTCTGCGGACATGCTGTTCTGTTTGAAAGGAACAGAAAAAACACTGCGCGAAACTACTGTTCCATTCGAAAGGAACGGCAGAAAAATATCCTACGAAGGTGTTGTTCCTTTGAAAAGGAATAGCAAAAACACTCTGCGAAACTGATGTTCCTTTCAAAAGGAACAGCAGAAGTGTTGTTCCGTTAGAAAGGAACAGCAACACAAAAAAAACACAGAATTTTTATTATTTTTCGTTTTTAAAGAAACTAAATTCAAACGAAATAAAGAATTATTAACAAGGAAACGAATTTCAAAAACAGAAACCAAAAACAGAAAAAAAAGAATGCATTATGTACAAAAATTAAAAAAACCAATTTATCAAACTGGCGCGGGAGAGGGACTCTCCCCTTCAGCAAGAATTTCAATGGTGGAGTCTTCCCTTAACTGCTGGCAAAAGGATTCACGGGTAAGCGGCTTAAGATATAATCGAACTCGATGGCCATTAACCTTAAAGGAATGCCCATATCCATCAATGGTGACTAGTGTGAGAGTGTCATTATCATGCACTTTCTAAATTTCGTAGGGTCCAAGCCACCTAGTCTGGAATTTTCCAGGTAAATCCTGAAACTGAGAATCGTATAGAAGTGCCCAATCTCCTTCGTGGAAGATCCTTTGTTTAATGTGGGCGTCATGCCATTTTTCTCTCTGTTGCTGGATTAATGCGGTGTGCTGAAGAGGAGAGAGTCTGATTTCATCCAATTCATTCAGTTGCTGCAGTCATTTTGCTTGGGCTTCATCTAAATTCAGACCTATCGTTTGAGCTGTTCGTAATGTCTGAATTTCAAATTTGATAGGAAAGATGGGTTCTTTTCCAAATACCAACTGGTATGGCGAATGTCCTGTGGTAGGTCTCCATGTCGTTCGGTACGCCCACAATGCCTCTGGTAGTCTGTAGGCCCAATCTCGCCTATGTGAAGCAACCGTTTTTGTCAGTATAGATTCGATTACCTTATTTGTGCTTTCGACTTGGCCGTTGGCCTATGGGTGGTAGGGAGTTGTAATTTTACGCTGAATATGGTAATTCTTTAATGTTTCAGCCAATTTGTTACCTAGAAACTGTGGTCCCCCATCTGTGATTATGTCTCGTGGGAGGCCATACCGCACGAAAATTTGGAAAAGAAAATGTATCACGGAATCCTCTGTAGCTTTTGAAAGAGGCTCTGTTTCAACCCATTTAGTAACGTATTTAGTAGGAACTAGGATATATGTTTTCTGGTTCGATGGAGGGCTAATAGGACCAACGAAGTCAAGGGCCCAACGTTCGAAGGGTTCAATCACTAGTTGAGGGTTCAAGGGAATTTCATCAGACTGCCCAGGTCGACCAGCCCTTTGACAGCTATCACAGGCCTGCACAAATTTTTTTGCGTCTCTAAAGATATTAGACCAATAATAGCCAGTCCGTAGGACTTTATGTGCTGTTCTACGATCTGCAAAGTGTCCGCCACACTGTCCGTCATGGTACTCTTTCAAAATATCATATACCTCATCGTCCCTAACACATCTTCTTATTTGCATATCTGCACCTGTATGAAATAAGTAACCTCCTATCCATGAAAAACGGGTGCTACGATGTATTATTTGCTTTCGTTCATTAAGGGATAGATGTTTGGGTAATATACCTATTTCCAAATAGTTCGCTATATCAGCATACCATGGTGTTCTGGTGGTAACAGCGAAGAGATGCTCATCCGGGAAGTGATCTTCAACTGGTTCTACATCTGTTGGCTTTGGCATCCTGGACAGAAAGTCAGCTACAGGGTTCTCTTTGCCCGGTCGATCCTTGATCGTGATATCAAATTCCTGCAGTAAAATCAGCCATCTAGTTACTCTCCCATTCGTAACAGGTTTATTTGCTAAAACCTTAATGGCAGAGTGATCTGTGTAAAGCACTACAGGATACCCAGTTATGTAATGCCTAAATTTATTTATAGTGTGAACTACAACCAAAAATTCTTTCTCAGTCACAGTATAGTTTAATTCGGCAGGGGTCAGATTTTTGCTAATGTAGTAAATTGCATATGGCTTTTTGTCTTCCTCTTGCCCAAGTATTGATCCAATTGCTGTGTCTGAGGCATCAGATGAAATTTGGAATGGTAAATTCCAATTTGGGCCCCTCAGCACAGGGGCTGTTGCAACGAGCTTCTTCAAATCATTAAAAGCATTGTCACATTTGTCTGTCCAAACAAAATCAGTATTTCCAGTCAGCGCATATAAAGGTGCAACTATTCGAGAGTAATGCTCTATAAATTTTCTATAATAACTAGAAAATCCAAGAAAGCTACGTACCTCTATCTGTGTAGTAGGTGTAAGAATTAACAAGAGTATTTGAATTTTAGCTGGATCTACTTGAATTCCTTCTGCTGAAATATAATGGCCTAAGATAACTCCTTCAGTGATCATCATAAGACATTTTTCATTGCTTAAACAAAGCCTAGTGTCTATACATCTTTGCAATACTTTTTCTAGATTTTGCAATGCAGGTTCAAAATCATCCCCATAAGGAGTGAAATCATCCATATATACTTTGAGACCTTCATTTATTAAGTCTGCAAAGATGCTGAGAATTTCCGTTTGAAATGTAGCAGGAGCGTTGCATAGGCCAAAAGGTAAGACTCGGTAGGCAAATGTACCCCATGGGCAGGTGAAAGTCGTCTTGTCCTGGTCTTCAGGGGCAATTTGAATTTGGTTGTATCCACTAAAGCCATCCAGAAATGAAAAGAACTTCTTTCCTGCCAATGTGTCTAATACCTGGTCAATGAAAGGAAGAGGAAAGTGGTCTTTTTGTGTTGCTTTATTGAGTTCACAGTAATCTACACATATCCTCCACTTTCCATTCTTTTTAGGTACCACCACTAATGGGGAGACCCACTTGCTATCAGATATTGGATAGATAAAATTGACATCCAATAATTTTTGTAATCCATCTTTCATAGCATCCTTAAGGTGAGGATTCAGTCTCCTTTGAGGTTGACGAATGGGTCTTGTGTCTTTTTCAATGTAAATGTGGTGAGTACATAATTGTGGGTCAATTCCTTTCATATCGGGGTAATCCCATGCAAAGGCTGCTTTGTATTTTCGTAATAATTGGACCAATTTCTCTTCTTGTTCAGCAGTGAGATTCTTGTTAATGTTCAAGGTTTTTCCTGGTTCAATTTCTACAACCTTAGTATTATTCATAGAGGTAGTAGGTATTGCTTGATCATGGATGTCTTTAAAAGGATCTTCTTCTTCTTTATTGTCGAATGCTGCCTCAATCATGTGACATTGCAAGTGAGATGTAGTTTGTGATTTATTAATGAAATTACTAATGACATCATCCTCTATTTGATCTTTAAAATCCAAAGCTTCTTCTATCGTTAGAGGTGACCTCATGTTTTCCACAAAATATGATGGTTCGAACTTCCTGCACTATGGGGGCGCCCATGAGCATTGTATCATATATGAATTGCTGATGCATCACTGTGGGTCCTTGGTGTATCGGTTTGATGCCTTTGAGTTGATTCTGCTGTTTTGCCTTGGCTAAGGATCTTCCTAGCCCTTCTGCCATAATGACAAAGAGAAACGGAGACAGGGGATCTCCTTGCCTTATACCTCTGGACGGAATGAAGGGTTGAAGGGGTCCTCCATTCAGTAGCATTGAAAAGAAAGCACCTGAGACCAGTTCCATTATCCAATTTGTCCATTGCTGACTAAATCCAAAAGCCTGGAGGATTTCTCTCATATAGTGCCAGCTGATTTTATCAAAGGCCTTTGAAAGGTCAAGCTGGATAAGCATACCTGGAGTCCTTTTTGTTTTGAGAGAATGCAACACTTCTTGAGTGAGGATTATGCTGTCAGTGATCTGCCTACCTTCAACGTAGCCAGTTTGTTCCTGAGAAATGATTGAGGGGAGGACAGATTTAAGTCTGCTAGCCATCAGTTTGGAAAGGATTTTGTAAAGGACATTACAAAGGGCTATGGGACGAAACTTGTCGAGGGAGTCAGCCTGGTCTGATTTGGGAATTAAGGTAAGGAATGTGGCATTGATGGCAGGCAAAACTTTCTTGGTTCTGTGAAAGTTCCTTACTAGGTTTAGAAGGTCAACCTTAATAATGGGCCAGCAAGCTTTAAAGAATTCGATTGTAAAGTTGTCTGGTCTGGGAGCCTTGTTCGAGGCCATGTTGAAGATTGTTTCTTCAATCTCCTGCTCAGTGAATTCTCTTAGAAGGAGGGAGTTTTTCTCCTCTGTAACTAAGTTGGGAATGGCGCGATAATTTCATTGATGGCTTGGGTTCTATCTTGAATGGGATCGCTGAGAAGAGAAGTGAAAAAAGAGTTGAGTTCAGATCCTATATGCTCCCTTTTATAAACTTGATCGCCATCAGCTTTTTTGAGGGAGAGGATGTGATTATGTGCTCTATGTTGGATGGTTGACTTATGGAAGAAACTAGTGTTGCGTTCTCCGTGTTTTAACCATTGCACCCTCGACTTTTGCCTCCATAGCAGCTCTTCTTGTTTTAACTGTTCTTCCCATTACCTTTGCAGATTTGATTCTTGAGCTATTCTTTCATCATTGGGCCCTTCTTTGATCAAAGATTGCTGGAGGTTCGCCATTTTTTCCTCGAGTTCTTTTTTGGCTTGAAATATGTCGCCAAAGGTGTTTTTGTTCCAGCGTTTGAGGTTGATTTTTATTGTTTTGAGCTTCTGCTGGAATATGTACATGATATTGTCGCTCCTTATGGTGGCTTGAGTCCACCAGCGTTGTATGCTTTGCATGAATGATGGGTGCTCTGTCCAGAAGGCTTCAAATCTGAATTGTCTGTTGTGGGGCTTATCCAAATTGGTGAAGTGAATCTGCACTGGCCAGTGATCAGATCCTCTGATAGGCAGAATGCTGGCCTCCATGTCGATATTTTGCAGCAGAATGGATTTCGACATGAGGAACCTATCGAGCCTTGATGCTATCTGCCTATTTCCTCCTTGCTTATTATTCCAGGTATGCAGACCATTGACTGTGGAGATGTCAATGAGTTTGGATTCAACAATAAAGGTGTTGAATGCTTCCTAGTCCTTATCCAATCTTCGTAAGCCTCCCTTTTTTTCTGCTAGATTGGTGATCATGTTGTAGTCTCCACCTAAAATCCAGTGGTTTTCCCCATGGTGTTGTCTGACTTCGTCCAGGTCTAGCAACATCTTTAGCTTTTCCTGGATTCGTTGGGGTCCATACACGTTTGTGATGCAGATCGACTTCCCTGAATCTGGCATGTTGAAAATGTTCGATAACGAGTGCTTGGTGGACAGAGCATTCTGCAAGAAGAATTTTCTTTTGTTCCAGAACGTGAGTAACCCTCCTGCTTGCCCGATAGCATCTATGCTTATGCAGTGATGACTATTGGAAACAAGTTTTTTGAGTGTCTCTGTGCCTTTGGGAGAGCATTTTGATTCTTGAAGAAGTATGATGTCTGGGTGTAGTGAGAATAAGAAGTTTTTCAAGATCCTTCATTTGGTGGTGCCGTTGAGCCCCCTGATGTTCCAGGTTGTGATTTTCATTGAGCTACCTTTGGAGCAGATAGGACCAAGGCCCTGATTTTTCCTTCATTGATTAGGCGTCTGCCTAGTTCTTGTATTTGGTGTCTTGTGGATTTGCGCCCTCTTTTTATTCCTGGTCCTTGTGGCTTGTATTGATCCAAATCCAGGTTGGCTTGAATGCCCGTTTGGTTGCTATTTCCCCATTGTCTTTTGGCTGCATTTTGGTTGATGTATTCTAGCTGCAGGTATGCCATTTCTATCTTCTCCAAGTGTTCTTGGGGAATGGCATCGACTCCCAGTTTGGACCATTGCTCATTGACCTTTTGGAGATCTAGATCGCCTAGGATCTCCTCCAGAGGATTGTTTGAAGTGGTTGAGGATGGCTGCTATGTTTTCATTTCTGTGCATTGAGGGGTTTGCAGTGAGGTGTGGCTGGTATTATCTGAATGGGAGAGGATTATGGTTTGTGTTGCGGTGCCTGGGCGTGGATTGAATCCGAGGTTGTGCTTGGGGCGTTGGTTGTAATCAAATATTGACTTAATAATGATGGATCTTGATCAGTGGGGGCCTGGGAGACTCTAATGAGTCAAGATTGCTCAGAACTTCAAAGTTGTTTTGCTGGGTCGAGGCAGTGTTGGTGGGGGTTGTATTGGTGGAGGGTTTCGGAGGCTTTGTGCCTTTCTCCCCTTTGTTCTTTCTTGAGATGGAGGTGAAACCAGGTGTCGACAGGCTTGCACAATGGAATAAATTTCTTTGTCATAGGGTGATGAACTTGGTCTGATGTGACCTTTCTGCAACAGCTCTTGAATCTGCCTCTTGATTTCATCATTCTCCAGAACAGAGCGTCGATAGATCGGTCCATTGGGTAGCGGCACACTTGGGGTCAGATCAATCGGGTGCTTGACCTGACAGTGCAGAGGAACCCCTATGGGTGAGGTGAATATTTCCCCGTACTCCTCCACAACCTTATCCATTTGTTGTTGTCGTGCAGAGGAGCCCTGTCTGGAGGTCGTGGAATTATCTTAAAGCTATTCTTGAGGTGTTTGGATTTGATTTAAGATGGATCTATTGGATAATGCCTTTTATTTCTTCTCCTAATTACTCTATTATTCTTAACGAAGTTCCTTCAACTCCCTTTAATGATACCTGGGTTTAAGACAAGGGGATCCACTTTCCTCCTTCCTTTTCATTATTGCAGCAGAAGGCCTTGGTTGACATATTAAAAATAAGATCCAGGGAGGTCAACTTAAAGGCCTTAATCTTTGGGGGGAAGGTTTAAAACATTCGCACCAACAGTTTGCAGATGACATTATGCTCTTCTGTCAAGCCACTCTAAAAGAATCTAAGGAAATTCTATCCATTCTTAAAGATTTCATGGAAGCCTCTGGAACTCTTATCAATAATGACAAATAAAATGTGTTTATATTTAATACTAATATTCTCTCCCAAATATTCCTATTGCCTACCTTGGGATTCAACATTGGATCCTTCCCTATGAAATATTTAGGAATCCCTCTCAATCTAAATTCTCTTCGGGTCTCTGGGTGGAAATATCTCATTAATTGAATATAAGCTCGACTTCAAAATTGGGCATTTCGGGTGCTTAATGCTCTAAGTCGAGTTTTTATGTTAAGAACAGTCTTACAATCCATTCCCATCTATAAACTCTCTGGATTGGAAACGCCTAAAATCTGTTGTAATGATATGGCTAAGACGTTTAAAAACATCCTATGGCAAGGATCTCAACAAGCCTGTAAATGGGCTCTCCTTTCATGGGATAAGCTTACGAAAATAAAAAGGACCGGAGGCTTGGGGTTAAGAGATCCATATTTTCTAAATCAAGTTATGGGAGCTAAGCTCTGGTAAATATGGATACAATGGGGTAGAGATATGTGGAAAATAATCTCAGAAGAATGAAATTTGCTTAACTATTGTAAGGAAATTAAAAGTTCCTGGCCGACTGACATATACTATGTGTAAGAAGAATGTAGAAACATTGGAACACCTATTGAATAACTTCTTTGTCATTGAGACCTTGTGGAAAAACCTTTCCTCCCTCTTTCAATAAACAGATAGGGACAACAAGAGCCTCAGGCATACAATTGAAGTCTGGAGAAAAGGATGGTATAAAAGCCTTGTTGTTAACATAGCGTGGGGACTCTTTATGGGATTTCTCATATGGGTCGCCTGGAAAGAAAGAAATTGGAGAACATTCAGAGATGAGTATCGACAAATTGAAGAGATATGGAAAGTGGTTCTCGAGAATATCAGAGAAACTGTCCTCACCGAGAAATGGCATGAAGTTGGCTAGAAAGCTAATGGGCATGAGGATAGGATTTTAGCTATGCTTAACTTGAAACCCCAAATGCTCTCCCCAGCCTCATGGAAACAAAAACATTTGGGAAGACATCCACACGATTAGTTCAATGCTCTACAATAGGAGGTTATTAATCTTAATTATGATGGGGCCTCTAAAGGTAATTTGGGTCAAGCAGGAGAAAGAGGTATATTTCGTGATTCAAAGGGTTTAGTAAGTAGAATTTATGTGACCGATTTTGGATTCGCTACAAATAACGAAGCCAAAATCACAGCGGTAAAACAAGCCATTTTGATAGTTGTAAGAGAACAATATCAGAGGACTATAGTAGAGGGGGATTCAGCGATGGTAACAAGTGTTCTGTAGAAGTTGTAGTAGGGGACAGGTTGGGAGAAAATTAGTCAAAGCTGGTGAACAACTCGTCTAATTCAGGAAATAAATGATATTCTTCCAAGCATTGGTTACCTTATCTCATCACATATTCGCAGATCAGGGAATGAAGCAACTGAATACTTGGAGAACTAGAGTTGTACTCACGGGGGTGTGACAACTGGACATCAACCAAGCCAAAATGGTATAGGTGGAGAAGCTACAATCTCTATAGGAAATTGTTGATAGAGATAACGAGGATACTCGGGATCCCTGATCTGGGTGCCAACTGGGTAATTCGAATGACGAGGTGGCACGAGCTCGTGCGTACCACATGGATAGTTGATGTGGACATGAGGAGACGATGGTGGGTACTACCACCCACGCCAAATAATGACAGAATTAAATGCGGGTGGTAGAAAACTCACGGTGTCAGAAGGGTGTTGGAAACAGGGCTCGCATGTAAGGAATGTTACAAAGGCTAAAGGGGGTAATGTTGAAGGTGGTAATATGGTTTGGTAGTTAAACGTGAAGTTGAGATTAGAAAAGGAAGTCGGTGAGCAGTTGAAGGGCTAGGCGATGGTTATGTGGTGCTTAAATTCGGGTATGTTCATAGCCTTTGTATCATGTCTGTTGCTGTGATAGGAAACATAATTCATGTCTTCACCTCATTTCTATTTTCTGCGTATGAAAGATATGAAAAATTATGGGGGTTTTTTTTTATGTACATGGATTTTGGGACAACTTACTGAAATTAATGCGGAATTTTACAGTCGTTAAGCCTTTGAACTATTCTTGTATTAAGGATTGGGGAGTATATGAAAATTTTCTTGTTGTCCTCTTCAGTGTTTTTTATTCTAAACCTACTTACCTCTTCTATATGGGGGATGAGGGTTTTTATTTTTCTATTTTCTAGTATATTCTAGTTATTGTTAAGGAGCTTGGTGTTAACGTCCTAGTTTCTACGAAGGTCGCTCATTTCCTCGACCCTTATTTTACCCAATTTAAATCTGAATGTCTTTCAATTGGCTCTGCATGGCCTCCTCTCGCCTCTGGTTGCTTTTTCCCCATCTTTAATTTCCTCATCTCTTATCCTATTACTCATTTCCCCATCTCCATTACTAGACTGGCCTTCTGCCCTGTCTGTAAACTTCACAGCTTGGCTTGCCAATCCTATGAAGTTTAGTGTATGGCCTCCAATGACATTTTCACGGGTAGCACTTTGTTAGATACCCCATCCAAGGTTTTACCTATTCATCTTTTTTACAATGTTACAAGAGGAGGGGTTTGGGCCCTAATTGTAATGGTGGAAGTACTAAATTCTGGTCTCGAAAGGGTTGGATTGTTGTCAATCCATTTGTTTTGTTGAGTTTCGGTCCAATTTCTAGGGGTTCTTGTCCAACTTTATGGGATTTGAGTCTGGTTGGTGGGGTTCTTGTCCTATTCTGTGGGGTTTCAGTCCTATTAAGTGGGGTCTCTTCCATGTGTTAGTACACACGATGCAGGAGAATGGAAACACTCTATCCATGCATGATTTTTCGCAATAGTTAAGGAAATTTCTGTTTCTTTGGAAAATGATAGCCTCTCCTAGCCTTCCTATTGCAACCTTCATAGCTCTACGGATTATTGGAATAAGGAATGATGACATGCATTACACTGCTAAAAATGAGGATGCTACTCTCGGTAATCAGGATCTTTTCCTCTGTTATTTAACTAAATAAATTATTGAAATTATGTTACACTTCACAGGTTTTTTTAAATCATATATAGGTGTTCGTCTAGCCATGGTTTCGTACTCGCCTCGACAGTGTCAGTGAATCCAATGATTGGTACTCCACCCGTAAGACAGAATGGTGAAAGGTCAAGCAGTGTAAAATTTTGCATAGGAAAAAGGAAATAAGAACAAGAGTAAGTCCAAAGAGGGCCCGAACAGGAGGGGAAGAAATTATTGAAAATATTTTTGATATCTACATGTCAGGTACTCCTTCTCAAGTAAAATAACTCATTTCAGGTTGGAAGCGTGACTGTGAAACCAAAGAGGTGTAGAAATTTGCTAAATAAATCACTTATTCAATGGAGATTAACTTGATCACACATCAATTTCGAATTGCATGCATAACACATAATCTCTTCTACAATTAATCGTCACATGCAGAAAGAATAGAAGCGATTCCACATCAATTCATCACAAACATTAACACAGTATGTATGGGGAAAGCTTATAGCTGAAAACCCCTCAGCTATTTTGTATATTATATGGAGAGAACATGCAGCAAATACATAGCACAATACTCCTCACAAGTACTCAGTGCTATCTCACAAAGCTACACACAAACTAGATTGGTTTTGAACAAGTCAAAGGTTCAAAACTCATCCACTAATTGCCTGCCTCTATTGCGCAATCAAGGCTGGTCTAATGAGAGATCCAAGTTCGAATCTCACTAGCTCCAACTACGCAATTCTCATTGGTAATTTCCTCCAAGTGTGGTGCAAATCTCATGCACAATTAATGTCACAACTGATAGCTATCTCAACCCTTTCATCTACCTCTTTCAATTTTCGCCACTGAACTGTCCATGCACTGAGTTAAATTGATGTGTTCTTTAGTTGAATAATGAGTTAATAATTAGTGAATTAAATAATATTTAATTTACACAACTCATCTCTAGTGTATTAGCCAGTTAAACTAAATACAACTAGTTCAACTAGTTAACTAGAACACCATCTCCATTAACTGTCGCATCAACTCCACCGAACTCCGCCACTTGAGCTCTAACTGAAGTCAACCATGCATTAGCTCAACTAACCCATAGGAAAAGCATAAATCCTTCTGGCAGCTGCATGCCCCACATCCGGGGGTCAAACTGAAGTGCTCCAAGAGAGTAAACTGAAGTTTAGAGTCCAAATATTATTAAGGGTAAATAATATTTAACTGTTCTATTTTTAGCCCACCAGTCTAAAAATAGACTTCGACCTAAATGCTAAAAATAGAGGTCCATCTATTTTTACCAACTCGACCAATCATCCAAGAATAGCATATTGCAGCTCCCGGTCCATGATCCATATGTCTAAAAATAGACTTTGCGCCAAAAATACCCTGCGGGCCCACTTGGTGAAGGCAACTTCATTTCACCAAGCTCCAACATCTTGCTGCATTTTTAACACTCCCTCTCAGCAAGATATGGATTATCTGCAACCCCTACCCTGCCTCTGTGAAACTCGAATTTGCTCCTGGTGAGCGCCTTCGTCAAGATGTTTGCATCCTGATCCTCCGTGGGAATATATGAAAGCATCGTGATCCTCCGCTGAACACAGTCTCTGATATGATGGTACCTGATGTCGATGTGTTTGGATCTATCATGAAATATTGGTTGATCCACATCCGGAGACTCATCCTTGGGAGCTAACAGCTCCTCCTCTGCATGCAAGTGTGGCTCCCTCTCAAGCGAACACTGCATGGCTTTCTCCTCCTAAAATTTAATATCCCGTCGCACAACAGTCTTGCAACTGTCTGACACATACACCTGATAGTTGTGTGGTGTATCAGTGTACCCCACAAATATTCCAACCTCGGCGGTTGGATCCAGCTTCTTCCTTGCATCCTTCGTCACATGCATGTAGACAGGAGAGCCAAAAATCCGCAAATGGGAAATGTCAGGGCTCTTGCCAGAATAAGCCTCCTCTGGTGTACTCATGCCAAGAATCTTGTGAGGACAACGGTTCTGCAAATATACTGCTGCGTTGCATGCCTCAGCCCAGAAGTGAAGGGGTAGGCCCTGATCATGCAACATCGCCCGTGCAACACCCACAATAGTTCTGTTCTTCTGCTCAGCCACCCCGTTCTGATGTGGGTTATGGGGTGCGATGAGCTCTCTCCGAATCCCTTCTGCGCTGCAGAAGTCCTTGAATTCAGCCGAGATGAATTCACCACCATTTTTGCTCCTGAGAGCCTTCACCTTCTTCCCCGATTCCTTCTCGACCAGTGCTTTAAACTCACAGAACTTAGCGAATGTATTGCTCTTCTTCTGCATGTAGAAGATCTAGCACTTTCGAGATAAATCATCAACAAATATCACGTAGTACTTGTGCTTTGCTGTCGAAGCTACTGAGAAAGGACCACACACGTCTGTGTGAACTCTCTCAAGGATCGTCGTGGCGCGACTATCCTTCTCGTGAAAGGTGGCTTTCACAAACTTTCCTAAAGTACACCCCTTGCACTGATCTGACTACACAAGGGTGCCCTTAGGAAGCCCAGTAGAAATCTGCTGCAGGATCTTCAAAGTTCCATGGTGAAGGTGGCCCAATCTCCAGTGCCACAGTTCGCCCTCATCATCCCGGCTCACCACTTCTCCTACTTTGCATGCCATTGCTGCACAGCCATCTACTTGCAAATGATAAAGGTTCTTGGTTCGAACCCCTATCTTCCGGGTCTCTCCAGTAGTCTTCCTGCGCAGGAAAGCCTTTCCTTCGCTGAAGACCACATCATACCCCTTGACTGCATGGGCATTAACCAGACCTTTCACTTTCCAAAAATAGCTTGCGGGCCCACTTGGTGAAGGCGACTTCATTTCACCAAGCTCCATCATCTTGCTACATTTTCAACAAGAGGAGGGTGAAATACAAGAGGAGGAAATGGAGTTTCTGAGGGATCCACGTAATACTAGAAGTAGACTGTCATTATTTCAATAGTCTATCCATACTTATTGGACATTGAAATATAGACTGGCAAATTCCATAGTCAATGTTCAGGAAATTGGAGGGGACGCAAAAGCTGCCTCTATTTTAGCTTAAATGAGAAGGGATATCTAAGAAATCCACCTTCTACAACACCACCATAACTTCTTCCTAGGCCGCAGGAAGTGCCAATTGAAAAGTATGAATCAAGTAGATATGTCTAGCTCCAATTTTAAGGACTCGACACATATCGATCGATCTGATGATTGAGTTTTATGAAATCCTTTTCTTTTTTGTCATTTTGACATGGATATTATAGGTAGCATTTAATTTCTGAAGTTCTTGTATGTAATGGACAATAAATTGGATATAGCAAACAGTATTAGGGTCAAACTTTATGAATTTTGGTTGGCCTATAACTCTTTAAGGTGGCCAACAGACCTGGTTTCCAGCATTATTCATTATAACCTACTTTTCTCTTTTTTGATTAATGGAAAATAGAAAGGCTCTGCTAAACTTAAAAAAAAAATCAAAGTAAAAATTTAATAATTAAAGATGAAATTATAATTTAATTATATAATTTTATAATTTTTTTAAATTTCAACAACTTTAAAAATAACATAATAAAAATTGTTTTGATAAATTAATGTTATCTAATTTTATCAATAATTAAATTTATATAATTAAACTAATCAAAATTCAAACTAATATCCAACTAATTTATATTAGAGAACTGAAATGGATATAATGTGAAGTTATATAGATACATCACAAAATCATGTCAAAGGAGGAGTAGAGTTTTTTTATGTCAACTCAAGAGGAGGGTTCAAGATTTTTTCATTGTATATTGTGTTGAATGCATAGAGCTAGTCATATAGCTTTGAAATGATGCTATGAAGTATAAATACAAATTATTTAATATTAGATGGCTTGTAATGGATATTTTATAACCTATATAATGCAAAAAATAATTATGTGTGAAAACATCCATTAAATCTATTGCATATTGAATAAAATATTTGGCCAAAACGTTTAAAAATGTTTAACATTGGATTTTAATAAATTATAGCTTTTTTTTTTCTAAGTATGACTAATTCTATTAAGTATAAAATTACTGGTACAAAACTGCCACAGTGTCAGCTTGGTGAGCCTGAGCACTGGGCTTGATAATCAAGCAAGTCAAAGAGTGTCTGGACTGCCCAGGATGGGAAACGAGTCCTTTAAACCACAAAGTCTGAACCGCCCATGAAAGGGAAACCAGTTTTAAGTATACACAAAACAAGCTAACATGAAAGTAAATACTAAAAATTGTACGGTGCTTATGCAGCAGAGCAGTAAAGCTTGGAAGCATATGATTCCGACAGAAACAGAACAAAAAAACCTCAGTGACTTTGCAGGTGCTATCCATGAGTAGGAGAGGGAGGTTCCTCAATGACTCTGTAGGAATAAGCATCGCTTCTGTCCTCTTGTACTTCGCTGAGAGCTCTCCCTCTACCGGTGCGCCCCATCGCCATGTTGTACTCGTGCTGAGAAGGAGGAGCAGAAGTGGCTGGAGCTGCGCATGGGGAGATGGAGCTAGGAGGGGAGAGAGGAGTAGCAGAACAGGGCGGAGCCAAATTGGGAACTTCTTCACGAAGTGTTACAGTGATAAACAAAGTGAGGGTAGCGTTGCAGGAGGTGCAATCAAACCGGAGCTCAGCACGCTGAGAGGTTTGTCTAATGGAGGGTCGAAGGGGCCGAGGAGCGACAGAAGGGACCGGAGGGAGAGAGACGCAGGGAGACTCACGAGCAGGGGGTGGAGGGGCGGGGGCGACGGGAGCAACGACGGAATCAACGCAAAACGCAGGTACAGGGGCTCCATCTTCTTCTGGCAAGGTAGGGACAGAGCCATGGCTAGGAGGAGGGCGCCGCTGGTTGGATTGCCCACGACTGGGTCCGCGTCTGCATCTCATGCGTTCGCGGAGACGAGGCATGGTGACAGACGCAGGACTAGGCTCAACGAAACAAACTGAATTGGCAGGGGAGAAATGAAAATCCGGGACGCCACTGGGCTGAGGTGAGGGAGCAGGAACCAGACCACTGAGACCACGAACAGAGGGAGGATTGACACTGCACCACGGACTGTGAGAAAAATGATAATCCGGAACCGGTTCAAAGCAAGCGGCTAACGAACAACGCCTCCCAGTGTTCATTTTAACACTTGCATCAGCGCAGCCTGGAGAGAAAATCGCGTGCAGGGGAGGAGGAGATCCATGAACGTCCGCCACACCAGTCGTGAAATTGCAAATGTAATCCGTCTCACATAGAACCGCCATAACCAAGCGCTTGGCGAACCAACCAAGAGAATTAACGTTCGCGCAGGGTGGTGAGTTAAGAGCCAATTAAATGCGAGTACGGGAGCCACATTGGCTGCCCAAGTGAACCCCATCGGGAAGTGCACAGGGTGCCACGTTCCCTGGTGTGCATTGATAAATTATAGCTTATTAATGTATATAATATTTTTTATTTATTTTAATTTCTAAAATTATTTTAAGTGGTTTTCTTCAAATTGATCAGATTTTTATCTTTGTGATAAGAAGTTGATTTTGACCACTAGTGTTTTTCTTATTATTTGTCGATTACTACCATTACTACATAAATGAGTAAATTAGAATTTTAGCGATCAACTTTTAATAATGAGTGCTCTAACAATAGACTTTTACAAAAGGATTGGTTTTTACCACATGGATTGTAAAATTACTTGAATTTAAAGAAGATAGACCACCTTAAACCATAAATTATTTTTTAACTTATTTTTTGAATGACGTCATATTAAAAGAAAAATGTCCTTTTTATATTATAAAATGAAAGAGAGGAATTAGAGGATAATTGCAACACTAAAATAGGACACATGGATGCCCTAAATTAACCTGGAAACCTTTATGGAAAAAACAATTCTTGATATTAGATTTATTAATCATTAGGCCAAATCCATCTTATAGGCCAAATGGTTGTGCTGGGAAGGGAAAATATTTGCCTTATGTGACATTAAATATAGCAAAATACTACCTCAACATTTACTTTTGTGGTATAAGGGGCAATAGAAACAATACCAAGTTGTAATAATGTTAAAGGATCTTCGTGAGCATAAGAGAGGAAAGGATTTTCAGGACATTATGAATCTGGCTTCAAGAATGTCCCATCAAATGTGGTTCAAATGAGTCATGATGTTTGGTCTTTACTTTAGGTTTTTGGAGGCCTAATGTGGTTCAAATGAGTCATGATGTTTGGTATTTACTTCAGGTTTCTGGTACAGTTATTCATTGAATATATCTTCAGTGCTTTCTCTTTCTTCCTTTGAGATATAACTGAAGATTGCAACACATGCAGTTATAACAATGGGGATTTGTAAAAGTTAAGAATCTCAATTTCGGAAACTAGAGTTTGTAGGTTGGGATGTAAAGGTGAAGGGAGGTAAAGCCAGGCTTGTAGTGCATTTTGCAAAAGAGCATCATTGTGTTCTTTCCCTTTTCTTTCATACATAGATTACTTGCAGAAATAGGATGGAAAAGAGTTTTGAACCATTCCACCCAACATTGGATCATTGATGACACCAAATTAACTGAGCTTACAGGTATTATCATCAAATTATTCATGCCCGAATATTTTGCATGTGTAACAGGGTGATTTGTGTGGAATTTTCTTCCATAAGACATACAAGAAAGTGTCGATGACACCAAAAGTGATATTCCATAGTTTTGAGATTGTGTTACTTCTCTAGCTTTCTCATATTCCATAGCCAATCAGTACAGTAATCAAAGAAAAGGGATCCTTCAAACAATCACTAAAATACCAATGAAATGTAGATTTACAAGCCTCCAGTAAGTACTTATAATTTGCTTCAAATTATTATCTAAAGACAGTGGAGTACAGTAATCAGAGAGAATGGATACATGAAACAATTATAATAATTTCCCTTCACAATGGCTTCCTACTTGTGAGTAAGTTGACAAAATTTTCACTTATAATTTGCTTCGAATTATTATCTAAAGACAGTGGAGTATAGTAATCAGAGAGAATGGATACATGAAACAATTATAATAATTGCCCTTCACAATGGCTTCCTACTTGTGAGAAAGGTCTTTGTTAAAATATAAAGGACCAATAAGTTTACAAACAAGGTTTTTGGAAGTGAGCAAGATTTAATAATAAGAAAACTGAATAATTACATAAATTTAAATTTTTAGCTTTTCATCAAGGCCGATGATTCACAATTAATTTAAATAAATTCAGCACCTATCATAACTAGCAAGAACACAGCAGCAAGAAATTGGAAAGAAATGAATCTAATAGTTGGTTTGAGGGTTAATCACTATTTACCCAAGTGGTCTTATAAAGCATATGCTAGAAATTCTCTTCTTTAACATCTGATCAACAGTGATAACCATCACACAATTTATCAAGTTATTCTACTTCATTGGAAGAAATTTCAATCCTTCCATAATGTTTGTATCTTGTTTAGCATGGAATGAAAATTCATTTATTTAACAGTGCATTTAACAAAACATTACATTCCCATCATGTGGTGATAAGAAAACCGGATCCGAAACAGTTTCCAAAGTGACAACTTCTAAGAAAGGAGGAGTCTTGAAGTGAGAACAGTATGTGGGGATCATACAAATATGGATGCATAACATCCCAAACAGATTGTGATTCCAGATAAAGAAAAATCAACAGATCAGCCCTTAATAAGGGGAAATGTTGCCATCTATTTCTGAACTCATAAGGATTGAAGAAAAAACATAATAATCATAGACAAAAACAGGCTCGCTTGATGTGTCTAATGCTGGCCCTATAGAAAGCCATAAGCCATTGCATCTTATGAGAATAAAAAATATGATGTTATGAAAGAAACAACTAGAAGAAACTGGCTCTCTTGATGCACAATTATGACATTCAGATGTCAGTCTTCAGATCAGGCTCGCTTGTGAAAACCAAGTGCGAACCCATGACTGCTCCAAAAGGTGCACAGTATTGATAATTACTGTGGATCCAACCAAAACGAAAGCCAGCTCATGTACAAAAACCAACATAAGAAAAATAAATTGTGCCAAATTCAAACAAGATTATCTAAATCACTATTGTCAGGAAACATCCACCGTCCAATTACAGCACGTTTCTGCAAGCTTGCCACCCTCCTATGCAAGTCTTCATAGTCCAAATAAATTTCATTTATCTCCATCCTGTGTTTGTAATAGTTCTTCTTGTTCTTGCGTCGTCTTCTTCTTCGGAGCTCGTGGTTTCCGGCTTCTTGTTACCAAAAGCACTTTGGATGATTAAATCATCAATATCATGTTCAATTGACTACTCCTCCTGAGTCGGTGTTGATTTTAATACATCCATAACTTCACTGCCAGGTGAAGGCTTCCAAGCCTGTTAATAACCTTGCCTGATGTTCTAATCCATCAGAAGTATAGTGATATATCAGTGCCGTCACTGTAAAAAAATATTACATTGATTCTGTAAGCCAGCTACATCAGGGGACACTCCTCAGGAGTTCGGCCAAAAATATGGAGAAATAGCCAAAACAAATGGTATTTTTCCGCGACTTAGGAAGGATAAGGAAAATATTAATATGGGCGAAGAAAACACGCTCTCATCCAAGATAGGAAAAGTACATCTAAAAGGAAAAGAGGAATAAAGAAGGTAGAAACATAGACCGAAATAACCCCACAATCAGGTGTTCAGATATCAGGTGCCACCACACCTCATGTCGTGGGTGAGTACTTAAAAGAGGACTAAATGAACAGGATAGGAAGAATCCGAAAGAGGAAAGTCTAATCCCAAGGGGACCCTCCCCCTAATCTTCTGAGTAGAAAAAATCCCAATGACCACCCAAAGACAGATTTGTCAGTCACTTAAAAAAAATTTGTCAGTGACTTAATAGACTGATGAAATCAAAAAGCCGCCACTACAATAAAATATTCAGGAAAAAACCATTCACATAATGAGGCATGACAGTCCCATAGGGGAAATATTCCAGCGGATCATCTGAGCACTCAATCTAATATAGTCTGGAAGCCCATATTTAGTAACTGTCAGTGTACATAAAAGAGGTAGTCTGCATACAACCTCCAGAGAAAGAAAAGCTATGTGATTACGAAAAACTCAAAGATGCCAAGTACAGAGCCTAATCCCTTCCATGTTCAAACGGCCATAAGTTATTAATATTTGACACCTCCTTACAAACCAATCAGGCTGCATTCAATTATCAACATCCGAATTTCATCCCCTAGAAGTATAACTCCAGACTGTCATCCCAAAAAAAAATTGAAATTAACCTGAAATGTATCACCGAAAATACAAAGATGGAAAGGAGCAATGGGAAAAACCAGGCAGAAATAGTATGCCATTAAAAATGACAACAACAGCAATAATAACACCCAGGAACAGCCCACCACCTTTCACATAATCGGAAACCAAAATTTTTACAGGGCCTAGATATGATTAGAGTATCTACCCACTTTCTCCATAGAGTACTCCATCTTGCAAAACACCACGTAGATTCCAGATTGTTTGAATCCTCTGATGACTCTTGTGATGAAGAGGGTTGGTGTAACATATACACCTCCTGGCTAATCATTCGACTTGTGTTGGTTATATATGGCAATAAGAATATAGATGGCAATGACTAAGAGAAAAAATATCATAACAATCTCAAAACCATCCATATAATTCATTCCTAACCATCTAAATCTATTACATCCACATAATCAAACAATAGCCAGATTCCAACCAATAGCACGACCACTCCCACAAGTCTTGCCTCTCCTCAACAAAGACGACGTCCGCGACTCCACTCTCCAAATTCAAAATCTCCTTCCTTCAGGGAGCCTCCTCATTCCTTGATAACTCCTTCAAATGCCCAGAATTTGAGGGAAGCAGAGATGGGAAATGGGATTCGCGAAAACAACCAGTGCAGAATGCCGCGCGAATGAAGAATTTTGGTTATATTATTAAAATAAAACTCTCGAACAAGAGTTATAAAAACTCTCGGCCGAGATTTTTATTTAATGTTATATATATAAGAGTTTTATGAAATGTTTCAATAAAAAATCGACGCAATTTTTCGGTCGACAGTTTTCTCACACGAAAGTTTGCACACAACTTCGACGAAAATTGCGGAGGTCCGAATTCTTTTCCTGTAGTTTGGAAATTTGCACATATGTAGCTTGTAAATTTTCCACATATAAAATTTTGGCTATGTTACTTATATTTTTCATTGAATTTTCCACATATAAAATTTTGGCTATGTTACTTCTAGGCTATAGGTGCTAGCCGATGGGGTTTTTTGGCCAGGGGAAATGACCAAAGGTTGATCTATCTTACCAACCTTCTTCTAATTAGCTCTCCCTCTTGAGCCTGACTTTTAGGGGTGACTGTCAATCTAGTGAGGGTGCTCCAATCTATTTTTTGTGCACAAAATTTTTTTTGGCAAAAAAAAAAAATTTCAAGTTTTTTGGGTGGGAAATATTTTTTGAAAGTTTTTGTGGGTGCAAATTTTTTTTTTGAAATTTTTTTGGGTGCATGCATGAAATATTTTTGCATAATGTCTCTATGAAGACATGGATTATTTTTGCAATCTTGCAATCTATGAAATCATGAAGTACTTAGTTTGAACTCTTTATGTTTTGTTAGGTATTTGGTCCAAATAGAATTGGATTTTAGGTTTCCAATTGTGCGAACATGGGAAACCAAAGGAATTGCATATCAAAGTACGATCGAAAAAGAAAATATTTAAAGGAGAAAAATGAGAAATCACAAAAAAAATGGCGAGAGGAAAGGGAAAGATTAAGGCATGAAAGAAATGTGGAGGTAGAGCATCGTGAAATAGATGTAGAGGTACATGACAATGACGAGGAAATGAGAAATGTTGAGGAACTTGTCAACGAGAATATAATTGATATCAATGTCACTAGTGAGTCAATTTAGTTTCTTCAATTTGAATTTTGTATTTTGTATACATGTCAATTTCAAATTAGAAGTTTTAATATTGTTTTTTTATGCAGGGACAACATCAGATCCACAAGAAGAAGCAACCACACATCCAATTTCACTGCAATTAATTGGAAGTTCCAATAATGTTGTATACAACTACAAGTTTCTAGAAAATATGAATGCAACTAAAATTGAAGAATTGGGACCACCATTGGCTAAAAGGACAGTTCGAGATAAAGTAAAATCTATATTGAAACATACTTTTGAAGGTTTATCTATCATAGCACAAGCTCAACTATTATGTGGACTTATAAAGCACAAATCTCTCACAAATGTTGTGGAATTATTGGGCATTAAAAGTGAAAAAGAGGTTTTAGAAAATGAAATGGTAACAAATAATGTGACATCGGCGCTTGGCATACTAGCCAAAGGGCGATCTAATGTTGCAAAGAATGCTCGTAGAGCACTTTTAACAGGTGCAGTTGCAAAAGGAACTTCATCAAGTCAGTTGATGTCAACAACTTCAAAATTGATTAAAACATCAAGAAAAAGTTTATGGAGGCATTCAAAATTTAGAACTCAAATAGATGAGAATGATGAAGGAGCATGTTGGGCTAATATCTGCAGGCGTCCATATCATGATAGACTTCTTGATGGTGTGAGGGATAGGGTAAAAGAGTTTTGGGATTCGAACTCTCGTGTGTCGCCAAATGAAAAGGATCAACTGTGACGCCGTATATCTAAGGGAGTTTATGAATCTCATTCCAAACATATAACACAGGTCAGTCAAGTAGAGTTATTCGAGAGCTTTATGGAGAGTAATATTGATGTGAAGATTTCCCTTAGCACATTTGTGAAGCTTAAACCATGGTATGTTAGGCCTATCACTGTTCGAGACACATGTTGTCGTCGATACCATGTAGAATTCAATTTATTGTATGAGACATTTGTAAATTTTGGCATAAAATATTGGTCAAATGACCCTCCTCCTTCAAGTGTTCGTGAATTTTTATCAAAGATATTATGTCCACGAGAGAATAATGAATTATTTTATAAAAAGGAATGTGTTGGTGGAAGAAAATGTGACAAATGTTCTCATTTGGCACTCTATGATGAAAAGTATCCCATTGATCCTAATGATCCCAAACTGTCAAATCTCAGTCTGAATTGGAAGAGATATGAATATGTTACTTACACTCGTGTTACAGATTCAAGCACAACATCAAAAAATCTCACTTTACTTGATGACGAGATTCTAGTGACATCTTTTATGGAGAAGTTCAGGGTGCAAATATACAAATATATTAAGCATTGTCATATAGCACGATGGCAGGATTTACAGTTCAAGCAATCACGTGAGGTGTTCCCAAAAGGAACAATATTATCAGTGGTTGATTTCGCTGAGAATTACATGTTTAGTCCACAAAAGGAGATACAAAGTGAGTATTATCATTCAGACCAAGTATCGATATTTGTGCATATTTTGTATAGACACGCAGAGCTTGCTGTCGATGGTTTTGATAGAGATGAAAATAATCGTGAGGTGATTAAGGAGTACCATTTCTACATCACTGATGATCAAACACATGACACGTGTTTTTTTCAACATTGTTTTAATGTTATTTATAATGATTTGTTGAAACGAAGAGTCACTTTTAAAGAACATTGGGTATGGTCAGATGGTTGTGCTGGTCAATTTAAATCAGCAAGATCGTTCTATTGGTTGTCTCGTCTTCATAGGAAAATCAACATTCAACATACATGGAATTTCTTTGAGACAGGGCATGGAAAAGGAGAGCATGATGGTGCTGGGGCATGCGTAAAACGTGCAATTAGGAGGTATCAATTGAATCACTCTGCTTGCCGACTTGCAAATTATTTAGATGTTGTTAATTGGTGCAAGGGCAATTTAAGTCATGTATCAAACCCAAGGATGGCTCATGTGCACAGGTAAGCATACACATTTAACTAAGAATATATTATACATGTGTAGATATATATATGTGTATACATATATGTGCACGTATTTTGTTATCAAAAAAATATTTAATATTTTTCAAAATTTGACTCATACATATGTGTGTGTTTTTCTCAAGTAGGTACTTTTGGAATATTGCAATGGGTGATGTTGATAGATCATTGCCATATAATGCCAGTGTAATCCCTAAAACAAGAAGTTTACACTCAATTAGGAGTAAGGACATGACAAATATACATTGCATTGAGAAACGAAAGTGCTCTTGCTTTTGTTATGCATGTATTGATCAGACAGAGTCCATCGATGAATGTGAAAACCAAATTAGGAAATTTGTTCAACCATGGAAACTCGAACAATTGACACCATTGACCCCATTTGGAAACGTGAGTGATAAGGAAATGGACAATGAAGTGGCTATGATTGACAATGATAATGATCATGTCTCTGATATGGTTAGAGAAGGTGATGTCTTTGCTATCATTGCACCATAAAATAATCAAGAAAAAGTGCATTATTATTTATTACGATGCACTATGTCTAAATCCACGTTGTTGCAAGAGTATAATGATCCATCAAATTATACATACCCAATCGGTTCAATGGTGTTAATGGGAAATTTCTTTGAAGAAGTAAAGAAATGTAAAGATGATATTATTTTTCAAGATTACCAGCGAGAGGTTATTTATGCCCAATATAGTCACTTGGTCATAGAAACTCGACTGCAGTTGAAGCAAGTGAAGAGTAGAAAAAAACAGCGACAATGGAGGTTATCGATAGATGATCATGATGCCATTTTGGAAAATTTTCCACTAGCACATTTCATATGAGTGGAACACATTGTTCAAGATGAACAATGAACTTTGATTCTAAGGTTAGAACATATAATTGCTACAATGCATTGGACTTTATATAGTTTAAGACTATATTGTGGATTGCTTGAACAAATAAATTGACATGTGGATGCTTAGATGTGTGTTGGTACATAATTTATGATGCAGATTCATTAAGGTTTTGATTCAAGATCAGGAAGCCTTTAACAAAATCCATCCGGAAATGTTGCTGTGCATGCCATTCATGTGAAGACACCTTAGTAGATTGCAATCTATTTGAATGAATGCATGTTGTAACAGAGCAAGAGGTCAGCACAGACATCTGTTATTTGTTTCTTCAATATTGTTTTGTTCATTTGTGTTATGTGCTTCAATCTGTCGTTATTTGTTCGAGTCTATTCCAAGTATCAAAAAAGTTTCTTTCCCCACAAACATATACGGATGTTGCTTGTTATATATTTCACATTCTTCAATGGACATTCAATTTTTGCTGTTTGCATTGGGAAACTCACAGCATACAGATCAGGAAGCCTTTAAAAAAATCCATCCGGAAATGTTGTTGTGCATGCCATTCATGTGAAGACACCTTAGTAGATTGCAATCTATTTGAATGAATACATGCTGTTTTACCTTGCTTTCTTCTAGAGATAATTAATATCCATGGTGGGATTTCAACCATCACAGCATACAGCCTCTCTCAGCATACAGATCAGGAAGCCTTTAACAAAATCCATCCGGAAATGTTGTTGTGCATGCCATTCATGTGAAGACACCTTAGTGCTGCTTGTTATATATTTCACATGCTTCAAAAGACATTCAATTTGTGTTTTTTGCATTGGGAAACTCACAGCATACAACCTCTCTCAGCATACAGATCAGGAAGCCTTTAACAAAATCCATCCGGAAATGTTGCTGTGCATGCCATTCATGTGAAGACACCTTAGTAGATTGCAATCTATTTGAATGAATACATGCCGTTTTACCTTGCTTTCTTCTAGAGATAATTAATAGCCATGGTGGGATTTCAACCATCACAGCATACAGCCTCTCTCAGCATACAGATCAGGAAGCCTTTAACAAAATCCATCCGGAAATGTTGCTATGCATGCCATTCATGTGAAGACACCTTAGTAGATTGCAATCTATTTGAATGAATACATGCTGTTTTACCTTGCTTTCTTCTAGAGATAATTAATAGCCATGGTGGGATTTCAACCATCACAGCATACAGCCTCTCTCAGCATACAGATCAGGAAGCCTTTAACAAAATCCATCCAGAAATGTTGTTGTGCATGCCATTCATGTGAAGACACCTTAGTGCTGCTTGTTATATATTTCACATGCTTCAAAAGACATTCAATTTGTGTTGTTTGCATTGGGAAACTCACAGCATGCAGCCTCTCTCAGCATACAGATCAGGAAGCCTTTAACAAAATCCTTCCGGAAATGTTGCTGTGCATGCCATTCATGTGAAGACACCTTAGTAGATTGCAATCTATTTGAATGAATACATGCTGTTTTACCTTGCTTTCTTCTAGAGATAATTAATAGCCATGGTGGGATTTCAACCATCACAGCATACAGCCTCTCTCAGCATACAGATCACGAAGCCTTTAACAAAATCCATCCGTAAATGTTGTTGTGCATGCCATTCATGTGAAGACACCTTAGTGCTTCTTGTTATATATTTCACATGCTTCAAAAGACATTCAATTTGTGTTGTTTGCATTGGGAAACTCACAGCATGCAGCCTCTCTCAGCATACAGATCAAGAAGCCTTTAACAAAATCCATCCGGAAATGTTTCTGTGCATGCCATTCATGTGAAGACACCTTAGTAGATTGCAATCTATTTGAATGAATACATGTTGTTTTACCTTTCTTTCTTCTAGAAATAATTAATAGCCATGGTGGGATTTCAGCCATCACAGCATACAACCTCTCTCAGTATACAGATCAGGAAGCCTTTAACAAAATTCATCCAGAAATGTTGCTGTGCATGCCATTCATGTGAAGACACCTTACTATATCGCAATCTATTTGAATGAATACATCTTGTTTTACCTTGCTTTCTTCTAGAGATAATTAATAGCCATGGTGGGATTTCAACCATCACAGCATACAGCCTCTCTCAGCATATAGATCAGGAATCCTTTAACAAAATCCATCCGGAAATGTTGCTGTGCATGCCATTCATGTGAAGACACCTTAGTGCTGCTTGTTATATATTTAAAATGCTTCAAGAGACATTCAATTTGTGTTGTTTGCATTAGGAAACTTACAGCATGCAGCCTCTCTCAGCATACAGATCAAGAAGCCTTTAACAAAATACATCCGGAAATGTTGTTGTGCATTCCATTCATGTGAAGACACCTTAGTAGATTGCAATCTATTTGAATGAATACATGTTGTTTTACCTTGCTTTCTTCTAGAGATAATTAATAGCCATGGTGGGATTTCAACCATCACAGCATACAGCCTCTCTCAGCATACAGATCATGAAGCCTTTAACAAAATCCATCCAGAAATGTTGCTGTGCATGCCATTCATGTGAAGACACCTTAGTAGATTGCAATCTATTTGAATGAATACATGCTGTTTTACCTTGCTTTCTTCTAGAGATAATTAATAGCCATGGTGGGATTTCAACCATCTTATACAGAATAAATTAAGCATCTCACATGTTTACAAGATTTTGTAACAGAGCAAGAGGTCAGCACAGACATGGGATTTCAACCATATTATACCTCGTTCGACTATTTTTTTTGTTCTTGAGTAATTTATTATCATATTTTGACTCTAATTATTATTTTAAAGTCCATAATGATGTAATTTGAAAGGTGGTGCTCTCATTCAGGTTCGTTTGATGAAATAATTCCTTCCATTTGTCTATTGCAATCAGAATGTTTGTTGGTGCTGCATTGACATCCCTCTCAGTCTGGCTTATTGATATACAAAGATTGGTTCTTGATGAAGAAGATATTCCTCAGCTTGCCAGCATAGTCACTGTGTATGGTTTGCTTAGCTAATTTATTTAATTAAGCTATGGTTTGGAGCTCACTTTCTTTCTTTCTAGTAAAATTCTGTCTTTTCTTTTTATTTTCGTTAGGATGCTTGCCATCTTTTAAATAAATTAGATTTTCCTACATCCTATGTATATTCATTTCAGACAAGGTGAATCTGCACAGGAAAAAAGATGCAAGAGGTTTTCCCATTTCAAAGGCAGTGTATTCATTTCTCAAGGACCTAGAAGCACCCGTTAGCTATGCTGCATGGAAAAAGGGCCACATTATATGTCATTAGATTCAGTTAAAGTGATGGCTTTCAAAGTCCTTTTTGGATGAATCTATTGCACTTGTAAATTCCTTGCTTCCAATTCCCAGTGCGATGATAGGGAGCAATTCCCAGTGAAATGTTAGTAGTTAAGAATGTGCCATCATGTTGGAGAAGCAGGTTTTTCTCTTTGGAAGCTGGAAATTTTATCTACATATATGCTACAATATAAAAGTTAATGTTGGTAATAATAAAGGTTTGTTGTGTTTCCAGAGCATGAATTCCACAATTTTTCATGTTTGTGATTGATAGGTATCTGATATACATGGTAAAGCAAGTATAAATAAAATTTATAAATATTTTAGGAGGCAATGGTTATTTTGATTAACAATACTGCTCCAACACCACAATGCGGGGGATCTCCTTGTTTGGTGTTATCAAAGAAACCCTTTGAATGTCTTTGTTCAGATCTGGCATTATTCGAACCCGAATTTTTCATAGTCTATGTTTCAACTTCCTTGACTTACTTTTCAATGAGGCCACTTGTATCTTAGAGCGTAATAAACTTGTGAAGAATGGCTTGGTTCTGGACCCACCATATATGTTGACAAATATGGCTAGACCCTTTTCTGTGAAGGATTTCAAGTATGGAGAACTCTAGCACGAAATTTTTTCTTCTCTAGTATTAACTTCCTCAGAGGAGTTTTGTTTTGCTTTGTAATACTAAAATGGCAAGTTATGAGTATGGAAAGGCAGAAAATCCTCACGTATGTACCCTTTTTGGTGTTTTAATGCACATTCCGGGGTCTTAATTGATACAGGAAGAGTGTAACTAATGGGAATAGATGACAAACTGGAATTTGTGATATTGTATCTAGTCCTTAAGGCTCAGCAAGATCTGAAAAGACAGTACTATGTATATTCTAATTTCAACCTTTGAAATATCAAATTAAAGTATTTTGATGGAGAAAAAAATGTCTCATTATTTTCCATATCATAACACATGTACCCAAAATAAATTTAACTAGGAATTACTATTTGGAAAATACAAAAGGACTCATGTTGGAATTCCTTGCCCTTCAGCAGAAGCTAAGGTAAGGGGGAAAAACTGATTGAAGGCAGTTTCTAGACATAGATAACCATAAAGCTTGGCATCGCACCATTTTAATTTTTGTACGAGCAAGAAAATGAGGACTTCTCACATGAATATCATCCAGGCTGTCCTTGAAAATTATAATGAGGCCGATCAAATGATAAATGAAGTTCACCATAGCTGAAGGAATGTTGAGGATATGCCAAAACAACTTCATGAATGTCACAATCTAAAACATTCCTTAACCATGCGAAAATAAGAACTCTACATCATTGGTTGAATAATTTCTTATCCCTGCATAAATATTCCTCAAAAAAGCATAAACAGAGGCTAATCCAGGAAGAATTCTCTAGATTCTAGAACATGACAATGACATGGACCAGAACTATAACACCTTGGGCTCCACTGTTCTCTTAGCCTTTCAAAGCCATTGACAGAGAAATGTGGGATTCGAAGGCAACCTTGCAAACCTAGCCCTGAAACTGAAACCCTATAAACAACACCCATTTTTTAGTGACAAGGTGAAAGTCGCTGCCAGTGACAACATCTAGTGTGTAACTTTTGGAGATTATATATCCCAAAGCATTAAGAGTGCAATTATATCGTGTAAATAATATATTAAAACGTTTGATAATATTTGGAGGTTGATTGCCAAAGAATAATCTATGGATCCATAACTATAACCCTTCTACTCTATATACTCAATATAATGTTTCTTGAAGTGTCAATGTCATGATGGTGACAAAAAAACTGTCAATTCTTAGCTTCTTTACTGGTTCAAATTTGAATTTAAAATAAATGTGAAACTAGATCTAAAAGAGTCCTCTCTTTTAGCCAAATTGATTTCAATATCTTGAAATTTCTGCTAAAATAGAACACTACAGTTATGTATCACTGAATTTATTCCCCAATAAGTTTGCAAGTGCAACAATACCAAAGAAAAAAAACAAGATGAGACTAGACAGTTGTTTTGGAAAGGATAACAGTGTAATATTTGTGGAAAAGATCATTTACATCTTCATCATGCTAGTACTACTATGGCAATGTAGATTGTGGGAGTTTAGTCTCTCACAAGAAAATTAGAAGCAAGAAATACATACAAGAGAAGACCATAGATGCTTAGGGAATTTAAAGCAATCAAAGATGAAAGTTTATTTTGCTTTTGCAAGAATATCTCTCAACCAAGACTAGAAAAATAAAGTTCCTTTGGACTTTGTCATCAGGCAGAAAACACAGATATTATTAATATAAAATCTATCTCAATTAATCTTTGATTCTTTACACTAAAACAAAATGATGGGGATATTTAAGAATTCTTTTGAAACAATGGCCGTGTAAAATTTTACAACTAAAATGTTACATCAGATGGGAAACACCCACTTTTAAAATGTTCTACTTAGGAGAACGTTTGATTCAATATTGTGTGCTAGATGTCAATTGAATTAACATTTTTCAACTTCTTGAACTATATTGTAACCACAACTGTTGTTAAAAAAATGAGAAACTTTGTGTAATTACAGTGAATGTGGCATAAATTTGTGAATGTGCAAACACATTCACTATAATTGTGTCGTGTACCAGAACTCTATTATTAAAATCAAACAAGCAAAGAACTTCCCACCTGTACCATAGTACATTGATCACAAATTTGACATGAGTAAGATAACCTATAACAACTACATGTTCTACTCGATTTGGTGTGGGATTTTGCTCTACGAGCGTAAAAGTCTCATCTCATCATCTAGTGCTCATCTTGAATATAATTTAATGTCGAGGACTAAGGAAATTGGACTTTTCTCCATCTTGAATTTGGCTACTACTATTCCAGGCTTCTGTACATTTCTAGTTGCTTCCATTCCTTATTGTTGCCATGATGCCTTATTTTATGACATGTTGGTCCATTTGTAAATCATGTAGGATCAACAACAATACTGCTATGGTTGAAGTCTTTTCTTGAATTGACCGCAAGGTGGATTTTGGTTCCATTTTGTCAAATATGATTTGCAATCCCGAGTGGATGGAACTAATTGATGATGGAATTGATGATGATTGATTAAAGTGTTTGAAATGCACATGGTGGGTAACACCTTTATAGTATATGAAGGACAATGTAAGCCTTAGACAATCTCATCTCCAAAGCTAGAGACATAAAATGAACACCTAGTTAGGTATAGGAAGATACCCCTTATACTATTGTCACCTTTATAAGAGTGACCATTTGGAAAAAATTTATTGGACATATTGAAATTCATGATCTTCTTTTTTGCATAGGTTAGCTTCTAGACCAAGGATGTAACAGAATATCCTCAAAATGTGAAGATTCTGGCTCATTTTGCTTCAATAAATTGAGAGTGATGTATGTTTGAACTTTGCACCAATATAAATATTTGGTTATGTTGTGGGAAACACAAGTACATGGTTGGTACCATCACCAAAAACATAGTGAAATGTGGAAACACATATGATATGGCCTAGAAACATGTTCCCTAATTTGGAAATTTGTTTCTTATTTTGGAAATGTGAGATGAAATGCCATGTTATGATAGTGTTTTTCAATACGTTTATCATGCACTTCAGAATTTTCTTTGGATTTTATTGGGTGGACCCAACTTGGGTAATGCAAATGCTAATTCAAGGTGAAATTAGATGAGCAGTGGAGGCATATTAAAGAATACTCACCACCATCAGATAAGCAAACTACAGGAGTTTTATGACATACAAATAAGTTGTAGTGATAGATGGGTATAGTAGGGAAAAGTTTGCCTAGAGAACTTGTCCACTTTCAAAGTGAGCTTTTTCCCTTGTGTACCCATCTGTCACTGGCTTATTTCTCTATCATAAACCTCCTGTCTTTATTGTGCATTCTCGGGCCAATCAACCCCGTTTTATTGCCTTCTTCTAGCCGACTTAGGACATGTGTTAACAGTCTCTTTCATCCACATATCAACTCCTGCTTTAGATTTTCGGTGAACATCCATGCATTAGCACCACTACAAGAAAGCACATTGCCTTCAAATATTGGCGCAGATTTGTAAAAGAATTATACTCAATTTCAACACAGTAGAAAATGTATAATAAACAAGAAAAAAAACATATATTTTAGTCACCTTATTTGCGATACTCAACAGTTGTCATAAATTAAAATGGATAATAATAAATATTAATATGAGGTTCATCACTACACATATTTTTCAATCTGAATAAAAGAAATCCATATTGTACTTCCGAAACTCGATTTCCAAAATATATCAAATATTTTCAGTCTTGGTTTCTGCCAATTTTCTAGCAGTACAGATTACAGCGATAGCAAGGCTACGAACTATTTATTAGGCTTATAGCCAATTTTAAATCTCACTAATTACAGAAATAGCAAGGCTACGAACATATTCCTCTTATTTGATCTCATTAGGCTTATAGCCAATTTTAAATCTCACTAATCTATTCACTAAACCTTCATTTGTAGAAATTTCGGAACCTTCAATAAATCTTTCCAGCTGTATCATATTGTCCGCTGCCAAGCCTGATCACATTTAACTCTGTTTTCAATTTCTTAAGCTAATCAAACAATCTTAAATCTTCCTCTCTTTCTTTGCATAAGGATTGTCATTGTTCAATCTCAGCTTCAAACTCAGTTTTCCTTGCTTCTAGTGTGGCCTTGTGATCATCAATGAGATTTTGGATCTCCTCCTGCAATAACAGCAAGATTATTATGGAATCCCATCAAAAATTAAAAAAATAAAACAATATCTGAAATCAGGAGATAATTACAATAAAGAGCATGATACTAAAAAAGAATAAGGAACTCGAGCTACTGGATCCTGGACAAAGTGCTTGCGTTGATTAAAAGTAAGCAAGGTAAATTATTCTCCTATTAATCTTATTTCACATCAGAATACAATAAATGCATGATGCTACAATGCTTAAAATAAATGTTCCAATTTAATAAATCATCCACACATCATTTTTACAAGAAACTCACATTCTCCATACTGACAAGTTTTTCTTGTAAGGCATACAGCTCTTCTTCTTTCTCCTTAATTACAGTTTCTCCTTTAGCAACATCCTGCACAGGGGAGGAACAAGTCACCATTGACAAAGTGAGTTGTGTCAAATTCAACATGCAAATTTAAATAAGAGTTGTGTCAAATTCAGCATGCATCGGTCAAGTTAATGTTGAATAGTCATGTACCTCACATTTAAACCATTTTCTTTGCTGCATCCTTGAGTTATGCTAATGAAAGGTCCAATGGTCAACCTGAAATCTTGTAGTGATTCTTGTCACAAGGGAGGTCTGGTCTTCAAATACCTACAAAATTTATTCCTTTAATGATGCTCACCACTTGCTATTCAAAGTAAAAAATTGATTCTTCTAGAAACTGAACAAGGATCGATAAGCACGATGCTAAGAAGATCAAATTGTGACTGTATATATGAATGTTGACACTATTGAAGGAATGTGATTGTGAAGAAAATCAATACGACCCAAAATGATCAAGATCATTGATATTTTAGATGGAGGATATTGCAGCTACCCCACTGCAACACCATTCTTGAATAGGATTCCTGACACCATATATAGGGGAATATTATTTTTTTGTATACAATGCAAAACTGAATGAATATAGACAATATGAATAGAGCAGAGAAGCCATATCTGAACTGATGGATGCACTTCCATATATTCATGTACTGTACCATAATTCATATACAAATGATGAAATTGAGGTCAATATTATACTATTGTAATAGAAATACCATATTGCAGCTGTTGCACAGTGAAATCCATACACAAATTTGAGAGTATATAGGAATGGGTTATACCCATTATTGCCAATATGGGAAACTCTACTAATGTAGAGTAATATGAGAAACACATATATGACTAAAGCAAGACAAAATGTCATAATGCAAAAAATCATACTAAAGAATATGTCATATGACATTATAGGCAACTGAATAAAGTTATCCATAACTTCATAGACAATTGGGAAAAAGTTCTTGATTGAATAAGAAAAGATACAAAAACTAGGATACAAATTCTACAAAAAAGGCAAGTGAATCTCCTCGTACACTCTCAGATATTTTTTGAATACCATAGCAATGAAGAAAGGGTAAGAGGTTACCATGGTTTAATGTAGAGTCTTAGACCCAGAGACTACAGGATCTCATTGAGGCTCAGTCTGCATCATGTCAATATCCTCTGTACCCTGAAAAGTAGAAACCAAAGTTAACAGTCAAGTTTACGAAAAGAAATATAATAAACACTATAAATATGCTTAACAAAAAGTATCAATACCTATGTCACGACTGGAACCTCAGAAGGAATAATCTCTTCAAGCATCCCTTCATGTGTAGCAATAACCTGGAAATTCCATAATGTTAAGACTCGTACCAATAAATTTGTGACATAAATTCAATTTCAATTTGACATACAAAAATATAGATAGATAGTAATGAGTAATGGCTGTGGCACCTGCACATGATCGTGTCCACGATCTACAGAATAAGCACGAGGGGAAAGGCAATGTTGTTCTAGGAATGTTGTAAACTGCATAAGTTAAATAAATATATTGGCGTCAGTTTTTTGAGACTAAATGTATATATACACCAAAAAAACATGTTAGATCAAAACCTGTATGTACATACCTCGCCCATGGTGTGCATTTGTATTGTCCTGGATTGCTCATAGTGGTCTCTACATGAGGCTGCATACTTAATAAGCTCATCTCGCTCAATCTCCCTCAACACATCATCTGGGACACTCACAAATGAACGCTCTCCTGCACTAGATGAAGGTTGGCTCGTCCCTAAGCCGACTTCCACCCCTCCTAAAGCAGCTGCAATATGTTCTTGTATCTTATCCCTCATTTTTGATGCAGCACTGGAGATAAGGGCTAAATCCTCTGGAAGTGTAACTACCCTAGGTGGTCGAGCTACTAAACGAGGTGCTGGAGGCCTAAACCCAACATCTCGCATAGCATCAGGTCGTTCATATGTACGACCTTTTCCAGCTCCATAGAATTTGGACCCAGTATCTGTATAGTTAGGGTCCATGTGGTCTCAGAACTGAGCAACCAACATTCTAACAAAATATTGCGGCACCTCATCATTATTTGGGAACTTCCCGTATGCATACAGGAACTTATCATAAATATGGGGTGCAATATTAGGATCATTGAATCTTGCAATCTTCAGACGTTTTTTGTCTTCAGGCCGCAAGTCAAATAGTGACAAGGCTGCTTCTTTAGTGACCTTCCTTTTGACTTCATTGTAGGAGTGGATACCAATCATTGATGCTCTCCTCCTACGCATCATGTCAAAAAAAACTTGGGTTGATGGTCCAACCCCACGATAAGTCTCTATCAAACTCTCCAAATTGTGCAAAACAATTTGGAGACAATTTCGACTAGGGGCAGAGAGATTGCAACTTTGCAATTCATTGCGCAATCTCATGGAATGCTCCCTCATCCCATCAATAGTAAGTAAGGAGATTGTATCTTCCCAAGGCATCTGCTCAGGAATATCACTGGGATGGGTGTAAAGGGGATCATAGCTCGGATTTCGAGAAAACTCATGAACCCTACGACCTGTAACCCTAGGAGGGTGACCACCACCACCTGTAACATGTTAAATTATTGCACGTATTAAAAATTAAATAATTTATAAGAAAAATTTGTATTTAAAAAACTTGTTTGGTAATTTGAAAATACCCGTTGGAAAAACTATATCTTCCTCTTCGTTCATACTATGCTCCCCTGACGAGGAACGAACGTGTCTATGACCCATTGTACAAAACATTAAATTGTTAGAATTTTGGCACATGAGTACCACAATAAATTTGAAATTAAACATACATAAAAAAATAAATTTTCATTTAGATTTTACCTGGAGAAGTATCCAATTGTGGGGTGAATCCCACAGGCTGAGACATTGTTCTCCTTTGCCCCTCACTAGCAATAAAGCCAAGCCCAGCTCCAACATTTGCACTTATGGAGCATAGTGTTTTCACATTAAACAAGTCATTTGGAAAAAAAATTCACTTGTTCAACATTGAATATAACGTAAAATTGAACATTTTAACTAGGAATTGATCTAATGTGTACCTATGTCGTGTATAAGACCCTCGTTCATACCATGGTCCCCTGGCGAGTAATGAATGTGTCTATGAGCCACTATACAAAACATTAGATTGTTAGGAATTTGGGTACATGAGTACCACAATAAGTTTGAAATTAAACATACATCAAACAATAAATTTGTATTTAGATTTTACCTAGAGAAGTATCCAATTGTGGGATGAATACCACAGGCTCAGACATTGTTCTCCTTTGCCCCTCACCAGCAACAGGGCGAATGGGAACATGTCCTTGGGGCACCTCTTGTTCGATTCCCTGACTGGGTGAACGAGTCGGACGAGTGCGTCCACCTGTGCAAGACAAAAAAATTCACATTAATCAATTTTTCACAACGAACAATAAATATAACCTAATTGAAAACATGACATAACTAAACAACCAATGTACCTGAAAATCCTCCTCTCATGGAGACGTCTCTGTAGGGCTCCCCTGATGCCATGGATGGGTCTCTATAGGGTTCGCCTGCCCCTCATAAACAAATTAAAAAACAAATTATCAATCGACAGTTGAATGTCATCAACCAATGGATAACAAGACAATATAGGTACTATGTGTGAACGCATAGGCATGTTGAAAAGTATAGCTAGATCGGTCTTCATGTTGACTATGTAATTATATTCTTATGTAAAGAATAAGTCAAAGTAATATTATCTAAAGACTAGGAACCAAGCTTTCCTAGGACTAGTACAGAAGAGTGCAAAAAAGAAGGCTTTATCATCATTACAACCAAGATCTAATCCTTACCCTTGAAGAAGATCATTCAAAGAGAAATCACCAACACATCTTTTCTCCACCATCGAAGAAATCAAGATGAAGACTTTATCTTCACTTATAAATTAAATATTTTGATTCTATAATCAAATTTTTTTTAAATGACTTTGTTTTGGCAGGGAGATCTATAAGCTGGTTGGGTTACCAAGATTCCTTGCATGAGAAGAATAGTCACAGTCCTTGAAGAAAGTAAGGTTAAATGTCACTTGGACCAGATTGTGACTTGGGTATTCCTGGTTGTGGCGTTAAATGTTGTACAACAATTGAATCGCCAGATAGGAAGAAATTGGAGAAAGAGGCGAGTATTGGTGAGGCAAATGTGGCAGCAAAATCAAAAAAATCCAAGACTGATTACCCCCTTCCATTCTTGAGGAAAAGCAGTAGCAAGTTCCCTTTTGAGACTTCTAGCAGGGGAGAATTAGCAAAGAGAAAGGCAACTGCAGTTGGTCCAATGGACAAGATTTTCCAAAAAGATAAAAGGGAAGAGCTTGACCTCACCATTGCATTTTTTTTCTATCAGAACTTCATATCCTTTAATGTTGCACGGTCACCTCTATTTATTGAGATGTGTCGAGCTCTTTGTCGTGGGGCTCCATCAGGGTATGTGCCTCCTGGGTTAGAGAAGCTCAGAACCACATTGTTGACAAAGGCAAAGAAAGAGGTGGACAAAATGCTTGAGCCTATTAAATCAGCATGGCCAACATCTGGGGTTAGCATTGTTTCTGATGGATGGACAGATCTAGCACGCCACCCACTGCTTAACCTCATGGTGTCATCCACGAGTGGTGTAGTTTTCTTGAAAGTAGTGGATGCACTTGGAGAGTACAAGGATGCACAATATATGGGTGATTTATTTCTCAAAGTTATTGAAAGTGTAGGTGTGGATTGTTGTGTGCAAATCATTACAGATAATGCACCTGTTTGCAAGGCTGCTGGCATGATTGTGGAAGCACAATATCCACAAGTATTTTGGACACCTTGCATTGTCCATTCATTGAACTTGGCACTGAAATCTATTGCTTCTGATGTGCTTTGGATTGGAGCCACTATTGAGGATGCACGACATATCCGCAAATTTGTAACAAACCATACAAATGCCCTCACTATCTACAAGGAGCACACCATTGAAACCACTTGAATAAGTACAAGGAATATGCTTATGAGTACATGGCATCACATGGCACCATTTTATTGAACTTCATGAGGGTTGCAAGCAGATGACTCATACTTCAAGCACCAAGCTTTAGATTTATAGCTGATTTATTTTTCCAAACCTTATATTCTTCATTGCAATGTGATTATACTTCAATTATGTGACTTATCTTTGGACACATGACATTAGATTAGATTCTACTTTTGAGTACAATGCCTTTCCTAATGATTAAAGTGATAGATTACATGCAATAAGGTCTCCAAGGTAACAGGAAAAACAGCTGGAAAATATCTCTCAGAATTCCCACTGTATCACAAAGATATACCGTGACTGGGGCTTCACTACTTCAACTCAAAAGTTGTAACAAAGACAAAAGAAAATAAAACCGACTTGTTCAATCTCCTGAGATTACTTGGTATCCGAGCTAGATTATGGTGAAAGAGTAGCCTTGAAGTCAAAATCATTTGGCCTAGTTCAAGAACACTTTTCATATGAAGGGTGAAATCATCTATTGTTTACAGTAGGTCGAAAATATGAAGGTGCCCTGCAACAAAAATACCATAAGAAAATATGTTACGAGGAATTTCCCTTTTTGATTTGTTTCTCCTTGCTGCCAACAATGAATTTGTCAGTTTGGGACTAGTGCATTCTATTTTTAGTCGGGTGTAGCCAATATTTTGATGTTGTTTGAACCATGAAAATTTGCAAGTATAGTTTTGAGTCACAATTGTACACTAATTGGTTTTCGTGGACATATGACTATTGAAAGAGTAGCACCAAATTTACCTGGATCCCGGCGACAAAGAAAATAGCTCTTCAAAATGACAGCTACAGTCCAAGAATTCGCGAAAACGACATCTACAGTCCTAGAATTCACGAAAAGGACAGCTACAGTCCAAGAATTCGATAGCTACAGTGCAAAAATTTCCGAAAACGACAGGCAGAATGCCGCGCGAATGGAGAATTTTGGGTAATTCGACAGATACAGTGCAAAAATCGCGAAAACGACAGGCAGAATTCCGCGCTAATGGAGAATTTTGGGTTTATAAGAAAAAAACTCTCGGACGAGAGTTTAAAATTCAAAAACAACTACAACATTGCACTTAGTGCGTTGTGTTTGTTGGTCTATGTTTTCTTAATTTTTCGTGGGCCGTATACCATTGACGCTATGAAAATAGATGTGCATATGTTGTTTGTGTTTCCACAACGAGATGTGTTTTAAAATTTTATTACAATGCAATGTGACATTATCTCAAGCTCTCAGCTCACTATGTTTTAAATTTTACTTACATTGCAAAGTATTTAATGTTTTTTCTTGTTCTTTTAATATTATAGTGTAATTTTATTCTATAATTTGAACATAATTATGAATTCTAATTATTACGATGATAGGTGTGGTATATATTGGAAGTGGGCTTGGGGAAGTTTAAATTTTCATAAATAAATTTTTTTTTGGATGGTCTTCATTTGAGAAGCCAGGAATATTTTCAGTGTGTCACAATTAAACTATTAAATTAAGGGTTTGAGGATGAAAAGTCACAGTTTTCAGTTTCAAAGGAAAGAATAACAAATTAAATTAAATTATTATTTCTTATACCGCATTTGACATTTCTAAATCCTCATTTGTAAGGCCCCAAGACTTCATGGGCGCTTTCGGTGGAACGGGCGCGTCGGTTGGGTGTTTGGGCGAGTTCGGGCGCCGTGCGACGTAATGGGCGTAACGACGCACCGGAGAGTCACGGGCGCGCGGGTGTAGCGAGGCGAGTCACGAGGGCGAGTTGGAGGAGAGGCGAGTCAACACGACGTTGGTGAGACGCGTTTATACCACCACGGGCACACCTTGGGCGAGCTAGACCGACGGATGAGTTGGTGGGTCGGCCAACATATTGGGCGTGGGCCGTCGCGACACTTCATGGGCGAACACCAAACGTGGGGGTCGGCTCGGGTCGGCCGAGCGCCCCACACCCCACGACACGGCACTTCGTGGGTGGATTAATAAACGGGTGGGTAGGCTCGTGGAAAACGAGCGACCCTCACTTCACTTGGCGTCCATATATATATGATGGCGTTGGAGAGTGAAGCAACCATGTTCGAAGAAGCAACAAGGACGAACAAGCAAGAAGTCAAGGGTAGCACACGAGTTGCCAACAACTCGTTGGGCGCAGAAAAGAAGACGAACCAAGCTTTGGTCAAGTCGGGTCATAGACGTGCACGCCGCACCGCAGGTCGGGTCGGGCACAGCTGAACGGTGGACGGGTTGAGTCAAATCGGTTATGGGCGCCGAGTAACGGCAGTGGCCCAGCACTAAAAACGCGATTCCGGGAGTGTCAGGTGTCGGATTGAGGTGCCGTAAAAACCAGATGGTGCGTAACTCTGAGACGCATCCAACATTATGGGTGAGGGATGGATTGGACACACAGTCAGCTCAGAAAACGCTCTGCACTGATTTGGAGCAACGGCTGAGTGACCCGAGTGACCAACACTTGGGCAGTTTAGGGCAGCACTTCCGCAGGTTGAAACTCTTGATTGTATATGATTGTTCTAGGCTAGTTTCATGATTGGAAAGCCTTAGAGCTTAGCCAAAAGGAAAATAGCCGTGCCAAGGAGTAGGAGTGGTTTCTGCTAGATTGGATGTTGTAAACTTGTATTTTTATGAAACATAATATCCGGGCGGACTCATTTTAAAAGGGAGTTGCCCCTCCCTTGTATGTAAGGGTGTACATGTGGTTTGATATTGATGTTTATGTTTATTTCCGCACATTGAAAGAAAATTTTTAATATAACTGACGAATGTTGCTATAGGCGTAGTCTGGGTATTTGAGTATTTAGAAAAAGAAAAAGTACAGCAGTGCCGCACCTGCCTACAAGACATGGTTGGAAGACACTCGTGGTGTAGGGGCATGACAGTTGGTATCAGAGCTGGACAGAGTTGCAGGGGTTGCATATGCTGTTGACGCTGACTTATATATTTGAGGTTTCTCTTGAGACATTAGCTGAAGCAAGGCATTTGTCAGGGCTAGAGCTAGAATGGAAGAGTTAATTCCGAAGGACTTCAGAAGCAGGCTGGTAAAATCTTTGAGAAGAACGGATGAAATCGTTGATGAGTTTCGTGAGTTGAAGAAGACCTTTTATGCAATACTTGTAGAAGGGATATCCGACATGAACCGGGATGAATTCAACCGACTTATGAAGACATTGGACAGCTATGGAAACGAGCTAAAGGAATTGGCTGAAGAGCAACGCATGCTTGAAGGGAAGCTTGTCAAGCTTGATTTTAAGGAGATGAAACGTGAGCTTATAAGGAGGTATATGGCTAGACCGAAGAATGTTGAGAATGTGGTTGAGGAGAAAGAAGAACTTGAAGAACAAGTTGAACCCGAACCAAGCACATTACAAACATTGTAGGTTGAACCACACAAGGATGTTGCAGATGGAGAAGATGTCAAGGGTGAACTTGATAACCAAGTCGGACCAAGACCGAGCACGTTGCAAGCATCAAAGATGGATGATTTGTTGAAAATGCAACAAGGTGATGGAGCTTAGTGAAATGAAGTCGCCTTCACTACCATGATCATGGAAATTATGCTACCAATTGTCCAAAGAAGAAGAAAAACAAGCAAGCGGGAAGATCTGCAGATGGAGAGGCTTTGGCTTCACAGTTCGAGCTTGACTTTTCACTGATCGCATGCCTGGTTTCAAGTGTGATGGGATCAGTGTGGTTCTTGGACAGCGATGCGTCATTTCATATGACGAGAGATCGGGATTTGTTCTCAGATCTGGAGGACAAAGATTTGGGTGTGCACATCGAGATGGGCGATGATGGTAGATACAGTGCGACTGGTATCGGTACCATATCCTTGTTGTTGTTGATTCTGTTGTTGATCTTGATGTTGATTCTGTTGTTGAACTTCACTCCCATTGTATTCTTTTTGTTCTACCAGTAACGGATTTTCAATATTCTCATCATTATTTCTCCCTGTTTCAACTATATGCCCAAACCTTAATTGAAGATCGTTACACTCCGTTAGTTCAGTTTCTACTTCAGGAGGTTCTGTTATTTGAACAGACTGAACTGGTCTATTGTTTGGGTTCGGGTTGGGTTGGGCTGGGAGTTAAGGTCTTAAATTAGTCTGGGGGTTTGGGTAAGGCGCTGGCAGTGTAGGTTTAGAGGGAGGGATAGCTCCTGCTGGCTGATTTGAAGGTTTTTTCCAGTTTGACTGCCAGGCCTGATTCTGAGAAGTAGAAGGGGACCATTGTGTAGGCCAAAATGGTGGCCAAAAAAAAAATCTAGGCCAGTTATTCTGATTTGTTTGATTGGGCCAACATGTAGGAGGGAATGGTAGTTGTGAGCAATTAGGAAATGGTGATTGATTCTGCCACATTCCGCTATACTGTTGAGCATTATATTGAGGTTGAAAAGAAAATGGATCATTTGACATACCTGATGGTCGTGGCTTCCACTGTCGGCGCTGGTTAAGCAGACACACCACTTCCGATTCCTCTTCTACCTCTTTATAAACTGCTTTTAAGCCAGGAAGCGAAGGGCATCCTTCTGTAGGGTGATCTCTTGTACAAATGGCACAGACTTTAACCACATCAAATGGGCATTCTTTGTGGCTATGTTTCTTTCTACACCTGGGACAGAATATTGCAAGATTCTGCTCTTCTTCTGCCTGCTTCTGCTTGGCTTGCATGATATCAAACTATGTTGTTAACGTCCCCAGTATGTCTGTCTTAAAATTTTCTAACAGATTTCCGATCTCTGCACGAGTCACACCTTCATTAGAGGGGTTATTCTCCCTTGTAACTATGTCACGTTCAACTGATTTCAATCTTGTATTACCCCTCGAGCACCTGATGCACAAATCAACAATGTCAGAATAGCTTTCTTGATATATATCACCCTTTCCCATAATATTTAATGTCTCAACCCACTGATATTTCATTCCCCTAATTAATGCAGTTTTCAAAACGTTATCAGGTAAGGGTGAAGACGCATAGGGTGATCTTTGAAGATTGTACTGAAATCGTTCCACATATTCTTCCAAGGTCTCACTGGGTTTGGCTGTCATCTGAAATATCTCATCTTTTAAGTCTAGTGAACTGTAATAGTCTTGATATTTCTTTAAAAACGCAGTCTTCATATGGTACCAATCTGTTATGACACCTCCACCTAATCCCATAAACCATCTTAGTGCTGCTCCTTTTAACGTAGAAGGGAACAGCTTTAGTTTTTGGGGGTTGGTGGTATAATCGTATCCTCTACACAGCACATCAAATTCAAACAGAAACACATCTGGATCTTCTGATGTTATACCATGAAAGGTAGGAATATGTTGGAGAGGGATAGCTTTCATGGGTGCGTTAACTGCAGTGTCTACTATAGGGTATTGCAGCGTAGAGGTTTGCTGCTGGTTCGGGTTTTGGTTCTGGGCCATTTGATAAAAAATATGCCAATACCCTTCTGGGATCTCCAGGGAATTTCTAGGTTGGTTAACAGGGGTGGAAATTATTTTTACAGCACTTCCTCTGTCCGGAATGGGTATTCCCTGTTGTCCTACTGTTTGAGGTGACTCAAATCCTTGGTTTTGAATAGGGTTAACAACACTTCCCCTATTTGGGCTGTTTATTGTCTGAGTAATTTTAATAGGTGATTTTGTGTTTTCTCCTGTTTCCCCTTCTCCTTCCTGGAGGTTGCTGTCGTTCCCTTCTTGCAGGAAACTTATGCAAGGATTCTCAATTTCTTGGAAATCTTGCTTAATTCCCTCAGTTGGACTGTATATCTCAGCGAAGGCCTCAGATGGTGATTCTGTAGCCTGAAGGGAACTAGTACGCTGTCTAGAAGTAGTTCTTTTAAATCCTACGGATGGCTGAGACTCAATTTTCTTCAAGATTTCATCAATAAAGGTCGTGCGCCCAAGGGTCACCGACCCCTTAGGTTTTTCGGCTTTGGGAGGGTTCTTGTTTCGCTTAATTGGTTTATTCATTCAAAAGAAACAAATATTCATTCCTACCCAAAAGAAAAGCTTATTTACCTCTACTGTGAAGCGAGCTGCGAGCAAGTATGTTTCTTGCCCAGTGCGCAGGTTCTTACCTTCCGTCTTTAATACCCAACTCTCCACGGGCAGAAGGAAATCAGCTATGCATTACTCCTGTAAAATGGCATACACTCTCCCCGGCAATGGCGCCAAAATGTTGAGTTGTAAAAAGGTATCTTTTAAACACCTAATTACCCCACATTAATCATCCATCCGAGAGCGTCTTTAGCACTTTGCTTCGAACTTCCTGCACTGTGGGGGCGCCCATGAGCATTGTATCATCTACGAATTGCTGATGCGTTCCTGTGGGTCCTTGGTGTACTGTTTTGATGCCTTTGAGTTGATTCTATTGTTTTTCCTTGGCTAAGGATCTTCCTAGCCCTTCTGCCATAATGACAAAGAGAAACGGAGACAGGGGATCTCCTTGCCTTATACCTCTGGACGGAATGAAGGGTTGAAGGGGTCCTCCATTCAGTAGCATTGAAAAGAAAGCACCTGAGACCACTTCCATTATCCAATTTGTCCATTGACGACTAAATCCAAAAGCCTGGAGGATTGCTCTCATATAGTGCCAGCTGATTTTATCAAAGGCCTTTGAAAGGTCAAGCTGGATAAGCATACCTGGAGTCCTTTTTGTTTTGAGAGAATGCAACACTTCCTGAATGAGGATTATGCTGTCAGTGATCTTCCTACCTTCAACATAACCAGTTTGTTCCTGAGAAATGATTGAGGGGAGGACAGATTTAAGTCTGCTAGCCATCAGTTTGGAAAGGATTTTGTAAAGGACATTACAAAGGGCTATGGGACGAAACTTGTCGGGGGAGTCAGCCTGGTCTGATTTGGGAATTAAGGTGAGGAATGTGGCATTGATGGCAGGCAACACTTTCTTGGTTCTGTGAAAGTTCCTTACTAGGTTGAGAAGGTCAGCCTTAATAATGGGCTAGCAAGCTTTAAAGAATTCGATTGTAAAGCCGTCTGGTCTGGGAGCCTTGTTCGAGGCCATGTTGAAGATTGTTTCTTCAATCTCCTGCTCATGAATTCTCTTAGAAGGAGGGAGTTTTGCTCCTCTATAACTAAGTTGGGAATGGCAGCGATAATTTCATTGATGGCTTGGGTTCTATTTTGAATGGGATCACTGAGAAGAGAAGTGAAAAAAGTGTTGAGTTCAGATCCTATATGCTCCCTTGTATACACTTGATCGCCATCAGCTTTTTTGAGGGAGAGGATGCGATTATGTGCTCTATTCTGGATGGTTGACTTATGGAAGAAACTAGTGTTGCGTTCTCCTTGTTTTAACCATTGCACCCTCGACTTCTGCCTCCACAGCAACTCTTCTTGTTTTAACCATTCTTCCCATTGCCTTTGCAGATTTGATTCTTGAGCTATTATTTCGTCATTGGGCCCTTCTTTGATCAAATATTGCTGGAGGTTCACCATTTTTTCCTCGATTTCTTTTTTGGCTTGAAATATGTCGCCAAAGGTGTTTTTGTTCCAGCGTTTGAGGTTGATTTTTATTGTTTTGAGCTTCTGTTGGAATATGTACATGATATTGCCGCTCCTTATGGTGGCTTGAGTCCACTAGCATTGTATGTTTTGCATGAATGATGGGTGCTCTATCCAGAAGGCTTCAAATCTGAATTGTCTGTTGTGGGGCTTATCCAAATTGGTGAAGTGAATCTGCACTGGCCAGTGATCAGATCCTCTGATAGGCAGAATGTTGGCCTCCATGTCGATATTTTGCAGCAGAATGGATTTCGACATGAGGAACCTATCGAGCCTTGATGATATCTGCCTGTTTCCTCCTTGCTTATTATTCCAGGTATGCAGACCATTGACTGTGGAGATGTCAATGAGTTTGGATTCAACAATAAAGGTGTTGAATGCTTCCGAGTCCTTATCCAATCTTCGTAATCCTCCCTTTTTTCCTGCGAGATTGGTGATCATGTTTTAGTCTCCGCCTAAAATCCAGTGGTTTGCCCCATGGTGTTGTCTGACTTCGTCCAGGTCTAGCAGCATCTTCAGCTTTTCCTGGATTCATTGGGGTCCATACACGTTGGTGATGTAGATTGATTGCCCTGAGTCTGGCATGTTGAAAATGTTCGATAACGAGTGCTTGGTGGACAGAGCATTCTGCAAGAAGAATTTTCTTTTGTTCCAGAACGTGAGTAACCCTCCTGCTTGACCGATAGCATCTATGCTTATGCAGTGATGACTGTTGGAAACAAGTTTTTTTAGTGTCTCTGTGCCTTTGGGAGAGCATTTTGATTCTTGAAGAAGTATGATGTCTGGGTGTAGCGAGAATAAGCGGTTTTTCAAGATCCTTCTTTTGGTGGTGCCATTGAGCCCCCTGATGTTCCAGGTTGTGATTTTCATTGAGCTACCTTTGGAGCAGATAGGACCAAGGCCCTGATTTTTCCTTCATTGATTAGGCATTTGCCTGGTTCTTGTATTTGGTTTCTTCTGGATTTGTACCCTCTTTTTATTCCTGGTCCTTGTGGCTTGTATTGATCGAAATACAGGTTGGCTTGAATGCCCGTTTCGCTTTTATTTCGCCATTGCCTTTTGGATGCATTTTGGTTGATGTATTCCAGCTGCAGGTATGCCATTTCTATATTCTCCAAGTGTTCTTGGGGAATGGCATCGACTCCCAGTTTGGACCATTGCTCATTGACCTTTTGGAGATCTAGATCGCCTAGGATCTCCTCCAGAGGATTGTTTGAAGTGGTTGAGGATGGCTGCTCTGTTTTCATTTCTGTGCATTGAGGAGTTTGCAGTGAGGTGTGGCTGGTATTAATCTGAATGGGAGAGGATTATGGTTTGTGTTGCGGTGCCTGGGCGTGGATTGAATTCGAGGTTGTGCTCGGGGCGTTGGTTGTAATCAAAGATTGACTTAATAATGACGGATCTTGATCAGTGGGGGCCTGGGAGACTATAGGGTGCTCCAATGAGTCAAGATTTCTCAGAACTTCAAAGTTGTTTTCCTGGGTCGAGGCAGTATTGGTGGGGGTTGTATTGGTGGAGGGTTTCGGAGGCTTTTTACCTTTCTCCCCTTTGTTCTTTCTTGAGATGGAGGTGAAACCAGGTGTCAACAGGCTTGCACAATGGAATACATTTCTTTGTCATAGGGTGATGAACTTGGTCTGATGTGACCTTTCTACAACAGCTCCTGAATCTGCCTCTTGATTTCATCATTCTCCAGAACAGAGCGCCGATAGATCGGTCCATTGGGTAGCGGCGCACCTGGGGTTAGATCAATCGGGTGCTTGACCTGACAGTGCAGAGGAACCCCTATGGGTGAGGTGAAGATGTCCCCGTACTCCTCCAAAACCTTATTCATTTGTTGTTGTTGTGTAGAGGAGCCCTGTCTGGAGGTCGTGGAATTATCTTAAAGCTATTCTTGAGGTGTTTGGATTTGATTTAAGATGGATCTATTGGATAATGCCTTTTATTTCTTCTCCTAATTACTTTATTCTTCTTAACGGAGTTCCTTCAAGTCCCTTTAATGCTACCTGGGGTTTAAGACAAGGGGATCCACTTTCCCCCTTCCTTTTCATTATTGCAGCAGAAGGCCTTGGTTGACATATTAAAAGTAAGATCCAAGGAGGTCAACTTAAAGGCATTAATCATTGGGGGGCAGGTTTAAAACTTTCGCACCAACAGTTTGCAGATGACATCATGCTCTTCTGTCAAGCCACTCTAAAAGAATCTAAGGAAATTCTATCCATTCTTAAAGATTTCATGGAAGCCTCTGGCACTCTTATCAATAATGACAAATAAAATGTGTTTATATTTAATACTAATATTCTCTCCCAAAGATTCCTATTTCCTACCTTTGGATTCAACATCGGATCCTTCCCTATGAAATATTTAGGAATCCCTCTCAATCTAAATTCTCTTCGGGTCTCTGGGTGGAAATATCTCATTAATCACATATAAGCTTGACTTCAAAATTGGGCATTTCAGGTGCTTATTGCTCTGAGTCGAGTTGTTATGTTAAGAACAATCTTACAATCCATTCCCATCTATCAACTCTCTGGATTGGAAACGCCTAAAATATGTTGTAATGATATGGCTAAGACGTTTAAAAACATCTTATGGCAAGGATCTCAACAAGCCTGTAAATGGGCTCTCCTTTCATGGGATAAGCTTACGAAAATAAAAAGGACTGGAGGCTTGGGGTTAAGAGATCCATATTTGCTAAATCAAGTTATGGGAGCTAATCTCTGGTAAATATGGATACAATGGGGTAGAGATTTGTGGAAAACAATCTCAGAATAGAAGAATGAAATTTCCTTAACTATTGTAAGGAAATTAAAAGTTCAAATGACCCCTAAAGGATCCATTATTTGAAACTTGATAGCACTAAATAGATATCTCATCCGAGAACACAATTTTTGGGAAATTAGAGGAGGCGACATTGCCCAGTTTTGGGAGGAATCATGACAACAACAGGAGAAAATTTTCAGTGAAATTGATTTAGGGGAGATTTTCCTATTCACTAACAGGCCTAATACTAAGACAATAGCACAATTTTTGGATGAAGGGACAGAGCTTCAATGGCGAAAATGGAAGCTAAAAGACCAGTGGAAGAATGCTCTAGAAACTTGTCAATGGGAAAACTATGTGAAAGAACTTAAATCTAGAAAACTAGCAATAGCAACACGAGAGGATATACTCATATGGGGGTATTGCACGAAATGCATGTTCACAATACAAGAAGGCCATTACATAAAATCAAATAACATTTATAATGTAGTTGTACCACTTTGGAAAAAAAATATGGTCGGAAAAACAATGGCCGAAAATTGAATACTTTTTGTGGCTACTTAGTCATGGAAAGATTCTTACCTAGGATCAGCTGCATAAGAAAGGAATGCATGGCCGACTGACATATACTATGTGTAAGAATAATGTAGAAACATTGGAACACCTATTGAATAACTTCTTTGTCGCTGAGACCTTGTGGAAAAAACTTTCGTCCCTCTTTCAATAAACAGATAGGGACAACAAGAGCCTCAGGCATACAATTGAAGTCTGGAGAAAAGGAGGGTATAAAAGCCTTGTTCTTAACATAGTGTGGGGCCTCTTTATGGGATTTCTCATATGGGTCGCCTGGAAAGAAAGAAATTGGAGAACATTCAGAGATGAGTATCGACAAATTGAAGAGATATGGAAAGTGGTTCTCGAGAATATCAAAGAAACTGTCCTCACCGAGAAATGGCATGAAGATGACTAGAAAGCTAATGGGCATGAGGATAGGATTTTAGATATGCTTAACTTGAAACCCCAAATGCTTGCCCCAGCCTCATGGAAACAAAAACCTTTGGGAAGACATTCGCACGATCCCAAGATTCCTTTGGGAAGCTTGGAATCTCTACCCGATTACACCATAAGAATCCAAAGCCCATAATGCCTCCACATGAAATCAGGTAGGAATCCATAGTGCACTACACTTTCACCTAATAAATTTCATGGGAATCCAAAGTCCACCCAAAGGATCTCCACCTTTGAAAACCAAGAGAAGTTCCAGTGTAACCAACATCTCCACTTGTGCAGGAATCAACAAATCACCCTACCTTATTAACGTGGTTGTTTTTACTTTTTGCAATGTTTCCAGACTAGTTGCGAGTGTGCACTAACAATTCTTCCACACACTCTTAATGCATAGTTTTCATCACTACGATGTGATTATTATGTCATTGACTTCCCTTTTCTACGAATAATGCTTGAATGCATCAATCATTGAATAACTCCCCTTGAGAGAGTGTGTTCTCTCATCTCCCAACTGTGTTGACTAGCGTCTACCATTCCACATGACCGAATTTTCCTTTATTTCTCTATTCCCATACAACATCGTCAATTCTTATTACAATGTGGAAATGATGTGGGTGACCGAATTTTGCTTTATTTCTCTATTTCCCATACATCATCATCAATTATGAGTACAACGTGAAAAGGACTTGGGTGGGAATAATTGCAACATTCAATACTTTCCCTACTTCCCCAAGCCATTCTATACTTTTCCTACTTGCCCAAGCCATTCTGAAGGAGCTTCCTCCTAGAGCTATAAATCTCTGTCCTTTCTCACAATCTAGTCATTTCATTTTATCACATTCAATTGCAATTACCTATGAAAATATTTAGATGAGGGAGCAACTAAAAAGTGTTCACACATCCATAAAATCTTTTAATATTTAGGATTAAATAATATTAACAAATATTTAAAAATATTTTAATGCAAAAAAATAACAAAAAGCATTTTAATATCTAAAATGTAGTGCATAAATAAAATACATTAATATACATATTATGCATTTTATTTTAATGTTAAATATATATATTATTTCCAAAATAAATTATATATGTACTAAATGAATTTGATGCTCAATTTCTAACTTGCAATACACACAAATGCATGTATATGAATTTGAACACACAAATACATGTATATGAAGTCAACCGTCAAAAGAATGAAAATCCCATAAACTAGAGGTTAACCTAATTAAGAAAATGAGCAACGAGAATAAGTGAGCTTGATGTTCTTAGAAAGAGGCCCATCCCTTTCTGTGCAAGATCTACACAATCCCATAGGAATAGAAAATCCAATATCAATCTAACCGGCGACCCTTGAGTTTATCGATTCCTCCAAAAAGATGTTGATGCCACTTGTTAAATATGAAGCCTTCTTAATGAAAGAGAAATTTGAGCTTCTTGTAGTCGTGATTTATACAATCACAATGGAATCGACCATCAAATTTCTTCATAAATGACCACCGCTCGCTTTTAAAAATCCCCAAAGAGAATTATGGTGCCTTTTTATTTTATATTACCATAGGAGAATATCAAGATCGAGCAATCAATTTGAGGACTTTCAAAAAGAAACAAGGCATATTGTAAGGCCCCAAGACTTCATGGGTGCATTTGGTGGGACGGGCGTGCCGGTTGGGCGTTTGGACAAGTTCGGGCACCGTGCGACGCAACAGGCGGCACGTCGCACCATTGGAGAGGCACGGGTGCGCACGTAGCGAGGCGAGTCACGAGGGCGAGTTGGAGGAGAAGCGCGTCGAGTTAAACCAACACGGCATTGGCAAGACGTTTATACCACAACGGGCGCCCCTTGGGCGAGCGAGCCGACGGGAGAGTCGGTGGGTCGGCCGACGCGTTGGGCATGACCGACGCCACACTTCGTGGGCGAGCAACCAAATGTGGGGGTCGGCTCGGGTCGGCTGAGCGCCCCACACCCCACGATGCGACGTTTCGTGGGCGGATGAATAAACGGGCGGGTCGGCTCATGGAAAACGAGTGACCACACTTCACTTGGACGTGCGTATATATATGATGGCATGATGGAGAGTGGAGGCATCAAGCGAAAATTGAAGATCAATCAACGAACAACATCAAGGGAGTTGCACCACGAGTTGCCAACAACTCGTTTGTGGAAGAAACGGCGAAGGCACGATAGCGAACGGGCGTTGGTCGAGTCGGTTCGAGCTCGTGCACGTCGCACCACAGGCCGCACCGTAGTTCTAGTCAGGTTAGGTCGGGCGCAGCTGCACGACGGTCGGGTCGAGTCGGGTCGGTTCTGGGCGCCGAGTAACGGCAAGGGCCCAGCACAAAAAACGTGATTTCGGGAGCGTCGGGTATCGGATTGAGGTGCCGTAAATTGCAGAAGGTGTGTATTTCCGAAACGCATCCAAAAATATGGGTGAGGGACGGATTGGATGCACGTTCAGCTCAGAAAACGCTCTGCATTGATTTGGAGCAACGACTGAGTGACCCGACTGACCAGCACTTGGGCAGTTTTGGGGCAGCACTTCCGAAGGTGAAATTGATGATTGTAAATGGTTGTAAAAGTCTGTTGTAAGCTATTTTGATGATTGGTAAGCCTTACAACTTGACCAAAAGGGAGATAGCCTTGCCAAGGAGAAAAAGTGGTTTTTGCTGGATTGGACATTGTAATCATATTTTTATGAAACATAATATCTGGGCGGACTCATTTTAAAAGGGAGTTGCCCCTCCCTTGTATGTATGGCCGTACTTGTGGATTGATATTGATGTTTATGTTTTATTCCACACATTGAAAGAAAATTTGTAATATAACTAACGAATGTTGCTATAGGCGTAGTCTCGGTACTTGAGTATTTAGAAAAAGAAAAAGTACGGCAGTGCCGCACCTGCCTACAATACGTGGTTGGAAGACACCCGTGGTGTAGGGGCGTGACACATATCAATAGTGGGTAACATGAGTTTCATTAACAGTGATACAAATCATGTTATAATTGGATTTGACAAGTGTCAACTTTTTTCATTTTATCATGCCTAGGTTGTTGCATGCGTGCATAATAATTTGTTTAGTTTTGTTCTCTCTTACCTCTTCAATGAGAATACTAATCACATTCTAGACTCTCGGCCGAGAGTTTAGAAAACTCTCGGCCGAGAGTTTTCTAAACTCTTGGAAAACTCTCGGGGTGAAAACTCTCGTCCGAGAGTTTTTTAACTTTCAGTCCAGAGTTTTCCCACGCGGTAAATCTAACTCTAGGCGAGTTAAACTAGTTTTAAATTTCTCGGCCGAGAGTTTGAGATATTTCTCGTCCGAGAGATTATATCATCCGAGAGTTTCTGGTCAACGAAAAACACAGAGAATTCTGCAGTTTTCAGGAACCTGCAACTTTGGAGGGGCAGAACACCTACAAAAAAAAAATTTATATGTCGGACAAAGTACCATTAGATTCATCTCTGAATCTAGTTTCTGATGATATGAGATTTGTGGAGTTTCATTAAAAAATTCAATTTTTTATTAATTTTTTACTAAACTGTGTCACTATGAAATTTCATTGTTCGAAAAATTGCACTGAATGAAAATTCAATAACTTTCAAATGAGGACACCGAAAAATTCAAAAAAATCATACTGCACTTCCTCTCCCTGTCTACTTCAAAAGGGTACTCTCATTTTTCTTATTGACGATCACATTGAAAATAAAATCAAAGGATGATAAAATGTACTGAAACATCACTATTTTTTTCTCGTCGTCCATTTCAAAAAATAATAAAAAATAGTGATTTAATCTGAAAATTACCGAAAAATAATCTGTGCACTAGCACAATATATGCAGATTATGATGCTATGGTTTTTTTCCAAAAAATGAATAACCTTCCCTAAAAAAAGTAAAGGATGATAAAGTGACTATTTATGTTTGCCTGAAAATTTCAAGTATATGCAGTTAGTAAACAAGAAATTTACCCCTCTATATGTCAATATTTTTTTTTTTTTAAATATGGGTATGGAGGTAAGGCAATTCTCTACAATTCTTGTTTTTATGTCAAAGCATAGTTTGCAATAAAAATATGAGTTTAGTGGAGTTGAAGTTGAAAATCATAGAAAATTACAATTTTCAACGTCAAAAAAGGGCAAAAAGTGTTTCCCAACTTCACATTTTCACCCATAGGGTCATTTATCAACTGGTCAAAATTGGGGAGGCTGAGGCCTGCCATGAAGGGGAGTAAGGGCGCGGCTGAGGTAGTTCCTATGGCGGTTCGGCTAGTAGTAGTCCCGGTATTAGGGCCAGGATTACTGCTAGCATTAGGCCCTGGACCAGACATAGTGAAGGTGACAGGGGGAGAACCGGAAGTAAGAGGAGAATCCAATGAATCAGGAGAGTAGTCGGAGTGTGGACTCGAAGGTGGACTAACTCAACGACGGCGGGATGGAGTAGGTCGACCGACCGGAAACTGAGGGTGAAAGCCAAGAAGTCTCCGGGACGTGCGCCTTGGGGCCGTAATGATGAAAACACAAACACGACACAAGGGGAAGAAGAACGACCAACAAGGGCAGGGAGGTGAAAAATCAAGAGATTACAATGTCGAAACAAGGGAAAATAGGTGCAGTGTCAATTGATTTTAAAGTCTTTTCCTGGCGGTGTTAACCAGGCTCTTCTTCGCTTAGGGTGAGTGTGTGGCGTGCGTTAATTTTAATTTTTAAACCCTTTTGTTTTGAGAGAAAAATAAAAAGTGTACTGCGTAACTGAAAATAATGCTGCATAAAGCAGTAGATAATGCTGAAAGAACAGAAAATTAATAGCTACTAATGCATCGAGCTAACCCAAGAAGGTGGGTCTCTCAAAACTAATCTAAAAGAGGGAAAAATCTAGTCAAAACAAACTAAAAAGAGGCCAATAGAGCTAAGGTCGGGAGGGACAGGGATCCAAAGGGGAAAGTTGCTGAAAAGAGGTGCAGATCACAGCCAAGAGGCAGAGGCAAGGTGGCTAGAAAAAAGGAGGAAATCATCAAAAAGCAGAAAGGACAGGGAGGAGGTCCTAAAAGGAGGTCCAAACAAAACTACACGGGGTGGTTTGAAAGGAAGAAGACCTGATTTAAAGGGATCTGAGAATGAGGTATCAGATCTGAGAAAAGGGGAGGCTGAAACTCTGAAAAATTAGACACCTGAAACAGCTAAAAATCTTCCACCAAAAGTGGAGGGTATTGAAGCCCTAGGGAGCTAGGTTCCCACTTGGATCAGCAAAAAAGATCAGAAATAGGTCCAAACGGGGGGAGACAAAGGCTGGAAAACCCTGACAGAGGCTTCAGCAAAACCTAGAAAAATTGCAGAAAAACAGCAGAAAAAAGCACAGGTCGCAGGTTCTGACCTGTTTTCCTGTTCAGGTCGCAGAAAAGGGGCTGAAAAGTGCGACCTAGAGTCCAGGTCACAGTTTTTGGGCTGAAAATTGCGACCTCCAACTCCGGTTGTCCCGGCGGCAGATTTGCAGAAAAGTTGCCGTCTCAGTTGCGGCTGATGTCTGTCACCTGCGCAATAGGGCCAGAAACATGCGGAAGTTAGAAATTTTAATGTTTTAGGGTTTTATAGGTGAAAAACAACATGAAAATAGGAAAAACAAAAAGCTGAAAAGAAACCCTAGGGTCTGAAGTAGCTGGACATGCAGGAATATGAAAAACGACAGCGGTCGTAATTGAAAACCCGTGTGGAGTCGCCAATTGTTAGTATGAATCTTTTGTCGAAGTGCACGAAAAAAGACCACTTTAGCTACACATAACTTATAGCCCTAACATCAACTGTGGCTGCTAACATCTTCAGATCTGCAGTTAGTTGATCAAGACAAGTGCTGTAAAAAACCAGATCTATGCATAGAAAGACATTAAGCAGTAAAATTGAGAGTTTGCTCCATACATCCAATAGACAAGACAGGAACAATGTTTTTTGAAAGAATTTTTGTATTAAGGGCACCTGGGAGGAAAACAAGAAGGTGTATCCAATTCTCCTCAATGGGATGGGTTCTTGGAAGTCCTCGGCACTTCAGATCTAGAATCTCTCTCTCTTGTTGGTGTAGAAAACCCAGACAAAGATAGAACTCAAAGGGAGCTCACACAGCAAATAATGTAGAATGTGACCAAGTGTATAGATCCAGAGTGATATAATAGGCAACAAAAGGTGAAGAATGATAGGAAAAGCCCTCCTATTTATAACAAAATATTGGGTCATTCTAGATCTTGGTGCATGATTAAAATAACATTAACCAAATCTAAATCCACCTTTTATGGAATATTTTATTATATTTGTTGGAGGGAAAAGGTATTTGACTTTGTTCAAATCCCTTTATTTGTGAATAATAAATAAATAAATGATTTATTTATCATTTTAAGGAAGAGGTTGGAGGATAATCAAATAAATAATGATTTATTTAATTATTTATGGGTGATTTGGTCATATTTAACAAGGAATATTACTTAAATAAGATTTAAATAATTATTCCTAGAAAATAATAAGATAAATAAAGATTTATCTAATCAATTTATTTGTTTTGGGTTAAACACGACTAGGAAAATCAAACAAATATAGGTTTGTTTAATATTTCCTTTTGGGGTTTCCTGTTTAGACCATAAACAACCTAATAAATGTGTTTTATTAAGTTATTTCACATAGTGAAAGCAATTTTACTTAGGGTAAAATTGGTCTTACATGGTGTACTTGGGTCCATCTAATGATAGTAGGTTAGATGACCAAAAAATGGTGTAAAAACTAGGTTCATCATTTAAAGGGTTCATTTTTTAATGAAAAAATTTATGAGTAATATGGAATGAATCATTGTACATTATGATAAATCTTGTATTTAAATGACATTTGATCTATGAATAAAAAATAAAATGCGATCATATCTTCATATATATATATATATATATATATATATATATATATATATATATATATATATATATATATAGATATATGCGTGTGTATGAGAGAAATAAAAAGCAAAGGTAATTCCACCAAGCCTAAAGGAGCATGTCCTAATACATTAAATTATGTTTTTTTTCTAGAAGCATTAATCATGAAGATTCATGAGATCCACATTTCGACCATACTATTTTCAAGTTAAAGGATCATGTCCTAATACATTATTATGTTTGGTTTCTAGAAGCCTTAATCATGACTTTTATTTGAGATCCACATTTCCATCATACTATTTGCAAGTTCAAATTTCCATCATGCTATTTGCAAGTTCTATATGAATATATGTAGTCTAATAAATAATTAGTTCAAATTTCCATCATGCTATTTGCAAGTTCTATATGAAGATATGTAGTCTAATAACTAATTAGCAAGTTGTGATGTCCTAATACATTATTATGTTTGGTTTCCATCATACTATTTGCAAGTTATATATGAAGATATCTAGTCTAATAACTATACAGTCTAGCCCATATAACATATAATAGCCTTTGACAGTCAAAAAAAAGAGAGGCCTCCCAGCAAAGTTCCACCTGTTCATCAGGGTAAGCAACATAATATCGGAAGTGAAACAATGACACCACTAAACATATGTTAATTTAGATATTAAATTGAAATTTATTGCGAATGACATGTGCATGGTTTATCTTAAAGTTTGACTTAAAAATTTTATGGTAGAATTCACATCTAAAATTAATGGGAGGAAGCCTTTAGTTTGTGGGAGAAATTACGTGCATGTAAACAGTTTACCTTAAAGTGGTTCTGTTTTATGGATATTAAAATGAAGAACTTCTATTTAGATCTATTCCAGAGATTGACTATAGGGGCATTTACTAGATATGTCACCTTCCATAAAAGATAAGATCTAGAGGCTACCTGGCCCTTTACAGACTCTGCCTATAAAACTTATAGAAGTTAAGAAATTCAAATTGACAAATTTACTTGTGAGAAATTTACATTGACAACATATAGAGATTCAACTAGGCTTGTGAAAAGTACAGTTGGACAATGTATAATTCTACTTAGAAGAGTCTTTGGTTTAATGGTTAATCAAGAAAGAGTCGTTACTTTCTCTATCTAGAGTAGAAGTGGAATACACAGTAGTTACTTATTTTTTAGTGTTTTGGATAAAATGGGCTTTACAAGATATTAAGGTAAATTTCTTTTTGAGTGAGTAGAAGTGGAATGTACATAGTAGTTACTTCTTTTTGATTGTTTTGAATGAAATGGGCTCTACAAGATATTAAGGTAAATTTATTTTTGAGTGAGTAGAAGTGGAATGTACATAGTAGTTACTTCTTTTTGAGTGTTTTGGATGAAATGGGCTCTACGATATATTAAGGTAAGGTAAATTTCTTTGAGTGTTTTGGATGAAATGGGCTTTACAAGATATTAATGTAAATCTATATATCTATTAAGTGTTTCAATAGAAGTGTAATAATAATTTCAAAAATAAAATATTCTACTTCCTTCAATCACTATTTACATATCATCATAAAGTACCACTTCCTCACACAAGAAGTCTTTGAGAAAATAGTGAAGATGGAATACATACCCACAAAGCGTCTTGTTTGAGAAGCATTTGAAATTATATGCGAGAAACAAATTAGGAATAGTTCTTGTAAATTATTGTCACTTATTTGACTTCAAAAGAAGAGCCTATGAAATTGAATGCAATATCTATGTGGTAGAGTACACAATATCTAAGGGGGAGAATACAATATATTTGACTTCAAAAGAAGAGCCTATGAAATTGAGTGCAATATCTATGTAGGAGAGTACATAATATATAAGCGGGACAATAGATACAAGGAAGGAATAAAAAGAGTAACAAAAAGCATATGATTGTGTCAATAATTTGAAGTTGTCAAGAAAGATAACAAAGGACCATCAAAATTGAGTGCAATATCTATATGATAGATTGTCAATAATTTGAAGTAGTCAAGAAATATAACAAAGGACCATCAAAATTTAGTGCAATATCTATATGATCAAGTGTCAATAATTTGAAGTAAATAAAGATAACAAAGGACCATCAAAATTCAGTGCAATATCTATATAATTGTGTCAATAATTTGATAATATGAAGTAGTCAAGAAAGATAACAAAGGACCATCAAAATTGAGTGCAATATCTATGTGGGAGAGTACACAATATCTAAGGGGGAGAATACAATATAAGGAAGGAATAAAAACAATAACAAGAATCATATGATTGTGTCAATATTTTGTAGTCAAGAAAGATAACAAAGGACAATCATCAAATTCAAATTGAAAGATCAAGTAGTCTTTTTCATGAAGAAGAAGCATTAACTAGGTTCATCATTTAAAGGGTTCATTTTTTAATGAAAAAAATTATGAATAATATGGAATGAATCATTATATAGTATGATAAATCTTGTATTTAAATGACATTTTATCTATGAATAAAAAAGAAAATGGGATCGGATTTAACTAAATAATTTACACGAATACTTGCTGCGCAGCCTTGCATGCGCGCTGCTCACGGCCATCGTGCTGCAGCTTCGGCCCTCACGGCCTTTGGAGAGCCCGATCCAGCCATCACAACCTTCTTCAACTTGGATCCGCCCCTCAGACTTCAGATCCCGCCTCTGGCCTCCCCAGAGCTGCGCCTTTTGATCTGTGGCTCGACCTGCTGCCCAGAATCGAAGCTGCGCCTTCTCAGCTCGGTTTCGGAATGACTCTTGTCTGGAGAAGGAAAACTGAGCTTCTGATCTAGACTATGGAGACCCAAGGCTCGCCTCTCGGGCCCTCACAGTCTTCTCCTCCGAATGACTCTGCCGCTTTCTCCTCATTGATTGCTTCGTTGCCTAAGAAGAAGAAGCCTGACCAATCAAAGTTCGTCAAGAAGCTCGATGATGTTCCAGAGGTAAACCTACCTCCTGAGGGGCCGATCCAGGTCGCCTTGTCTCTTGCAGATCGGGCCCTGGTGGGTCAATTTACGGGCCTCTGGCCCTCTCCTAAATCAACCGAAAACTGGGTAGTCAGGAATTGGACTCCGCTGATCAAGAATAAAGTCACCTCGTACTTTCTTGGAAGAGGCTACTTCCTGTTCGAATTCAACACCAAGGAGGATAAAGACCTGATCTTCAGGAATGGACCCTACTTCATGGGACCTCAGGGCCTCTACCTCAACAAATGGACCCCAGATTTTGATCCGGCTGTAGACGTACCGTCGGCTGTCCCTGTTTGGGTCAGACTCCCCAACCTACCGGTACACTGTTGGAACTGGGAATCTCTCAAACACATTGGCAACTCACTGGGCAAATTCATAGATAGAGCCAACAACAATGATCAATATGACTGCGCCCGGATCTGTGTCGAGGTAGATCTCGAGGTGGGTCTTCCGGAGGCCATCAAACTAAAGGTTGGAAGCTGGACGCATGTTCAAGTCCTGGACTACGAACAGCTCCCCTTCAAATGTCGTAAATGTCACATCTACGGACATTTTGCTAGAGGATGCCCAAATAAAAGCGATCCAGAAAAAGGAAAGGAGGAAGGCTGGAACCAAGTCAAAAGGCCAAAAACAAACCACAAGAAATCCGGGGCACAAGGATCTCAACCTGCCGCTGCCCAGAACGTATCCTCATCAAGAAGTCAAGAAAATAGATACGAGATCCTAAGCTCTGCAGAAGAAGCCCCCAGGGAAGAGGAGAGAATCGACAAACCAACAGAAAAATCGACCTCAGCAGGAACAAGACCCGAAGAGAGTACCATGGCAAGGGACAAAGAAAAGCAAACAGAAGCCTCTGAGGAGGAACATGACTCAGAAGAGTCCGAGGAAGAAGGAGAAATCGGAGATACGCAGACTTCGGTCAGAAGATCTGCAAGGGGACGCAAATCTGCAAGAGAAAAGAGAGACCAAGAAACCTACAAAGACAAACTTCAGGGTAGTCAGCCCACGTTGGAAAAACTTCTCAGCAAAAATACGAAAACGGTCAAAAATCAAGAACACGGCTCCAGGGGAGCCTCCCATCAAAGAAATAAATGATGAAGACCATCTCCTGGAACTGCAGAGGAATGGGGAGTGAAGTTAAAGAAGAAGCAATAAGAAGCCTAATAAGAAGAGAAACCCCGGATATTCTTCTGATCCAGGAGACTAAAATGGAGAACAAAGAGTTTCTCCAAATCAGCAAAAAGCTTTGGAAGGGAAGCAGTGGACTAGCAGTCTCATCAAGGGGAGCCTCTGGGGGTTTGGGCTCTCTCTGGAACCCCCTCAAGTTCAGATTGGTCTCTGAGGTACACAACAACCATTGGCTATTTCTGAAGCTACGATCGGAAGAAACAAGGGAGGATATCTGCCTGTTCAATGTCTATGTTCCTAATAATATAGGCGAGAAAAGGGAGTGCTGGGACTCTATCAGACATCTGGCGGAGACTGAGAACCTGGGAAATCTCATTATTGCAGGTGACCTAAACATTACCCTACGCTCGGAGGAAAAGCGAGGAGGCACAATTGTTAGGGACCCAGCAAGGGAGTGGGTGGAAGACCTCATGCAGGACTGGGACCTTCTCGACATCCCTCCAGACAACGGTAAGTACACCTGGACCAATAAAAGAATAGGCCCTGGTTATATTGCTGCTAGACTTGATAGATGTTTGGTGCAGAGTTCTTTTCTTTTGCTTGGATTAGAATCCAGGTTACACATCCTCCCTTGCAGTGTCTCAGACCATAAACCAATCATGTTAGAGATGTCAGGACCCAAGGACCTGGGTCCCATCCCTTTCAGGTTCAACGCTCTTTGGGTTAAGGAACCCGAGTTTATTAACTTGGTTCAAGATAGTTGGAAAATGCCAGTGAAGGGCTCTCCCTTCTTCATTTGGGAAGAAAAGCTTAGAAGGCTAAAAGCTGCCCTCAAAACATGGGCCAAAGCTCTTCCCACCCCTGCTCAAAAGAGAAAGCAGGCCCAAGACAACCTTATTCAGCACCAAGCCCAAAGTGAGGATGCAGAAATCACCGCAGAAGTTTTAGACAAGGAGGAGGTCCTTCAACAAACCTACCACAAAGCCTGCCTCTCTGAAGAAGAGCACTGGAGACAAAAATCCAGGAGTTTATGGCTCAAAGCGGGTGATAGAAATACTGCCTTCTTCCATAAACAAGCTCAAGCAAGGAAAAGTATCAATTCTATAGCAGAAATTAAAGATGGCAATACGATCCACAAAGACAATGAGAGTATAAAGAAGGCAACCTTCAATCACTTCCAAAATCTCTACAAAGAAGAGGGAGAGACTGATCCAAATTCCAAATTTTTGGAGGCAATTCCTACAAAGATCTCCCCCTTTATTAATCAGCAGCTCGAAGCAAAAATCTCCATTCAAGAAATAAAAGATGCCCTGAACAGTATGGAGCCTGACAAAGCCCCAGGCCCGGATGGCTTCACGGCCAGATTCCTACAAACTTGCTGGCAGATTGTGGAGAAAGATTTCTTCAAGATGATCCTGAAATCACAAAATTGCCAAAAAATTGGGGGCAGTACGAATTCTGCCTTTCTGGCCCTTATCCCCAAGGAAAAGGGCGCAAAAGATTTCAGTTGGTTTCGCCCAATCTCTCTTTGCAACATTGGATACAAACTAATCACAAAGGTAATAGCAAACAGACTAGCAGGCATCCTTCCAATGATCATTCCTGAGAATCAAGGAGGTTTTGTTCAGGGGAGACAAATTGTTGATAACTACATCCTGGTGCAAGAGGCGATCCATTCGAGTCAACTTAGAAAAGAAAAGGGTATGGTAATTAAACTAGACCTGGAAAATGCCTTTGACCGTGTCAGACATAGCTTCCTTTGGGAAGTTTTGAAAAGGTTCGGCTTTGGATTAGGTTTTGTAAATTGGATTCGAGCTAGCATTGCCGACCCATGGATTGCCCCCTTGGTGAATGGGAGAGAAGCTGGCTTCTTCAAAGCATCAAGAGGGCTCAGGCAAGGCTGCCCCCTCTCACCGCTGCTTTTCGTTCTTCAAGTCTCTGCCCTAAGCTTCTTCCTAGATCAGAAATTGGAAGATCAGGAGATTTTGGGGCTTAATATAGCCAGAGGTGTGAAAAATGTAAACCACACTCTCTTTGCAGATGATACCCTCCTGCTGGGGGCTGCCACAGCTCGATCTGCCATAAGGTTTAAGGAAGTTCTAGATGATTTCAGCGATGCAACAGGAAGCAGCCTAAACAAAGGCAAATGTAAAGCCTACTGCTGGAACATCTCTGCTCATTCTCTCTCTGCCATTTCCAGAATTCTGGACTTTGCTGCCACCCTCAATTGGTCCTCCTTTATATACTTGGGACTCCCCATCTTTCGAAGTCTGGTATATTGCAGAGATTGGATCCCTCTTTTAGACAAATTCAAGACAAAATTTCAAGCCTGGGGCTTCTCATGGCTAAATCTTGCAGGCAAACTTTTTCTAATCAAATCAGTTTTAAACAGTCTCCCTATTTTCCAATTTTCTGTGCTCTTAGCACCCTCAGGCATCATAAAGAAAATGGAAGCCTACATCCGTAAATTTTTCTGGAAAGGTGGCAAATTAAATGATAGAAAAATTCCGCTGATCAGATGGGAGAAAATCTGTATGCCTTTGATGGAAGGAGGACTAAACATCAAAGATCTCTGTTCCCAAAACATTGCCATGGGGGCTAAACTCTATTGGCGTATCATTGCTCAACACCCAGGATGGGCGCAAAGAGCCCTCTGGAAAAAATATCTCACGGGGAGTAGGAAAAGATCTTTGGAAAACACTCTGCCCACAATAGGAACGCACCTGGTGAAGCGTTGCCACAAAACAGTGGCTCTCATCAAAGACAATTTGTATTGGATACCAGGCAATGGTAAAAACGTAAAGATATGGGAGGACAGTGTAATGAAGCATCCACCCTTAACATCGATTTCCTCTTTGCAAACGCTGAGACACTGGATGGAAAGCGCTGGTTATAAAACACTGTGGGACATCTCACAGTTCTCAGACAGAGTATGGCAGCGCTGGCACTTACCTCCCGTGCCTCCAGAGTACGCGTAGGCCAGAACTCACCTGTTATCGATGCTTCATGGTAAATCTCCCCTTCATTCAGGCAAACACGATGTCAGGGGCTGGGGAACAGGTCCAGGTGTCTACACAGTAGCACAGGGGTACAGGTATACACAAGAACGCCCATACGTCGCCCCAAATCCCACTGTGTGGAAGGCGCTGTGGCAGTATAAATCTATACCAAAGGTTGATTTTTATTGCTGGCTGCTTTTCCATAAGGCGATTCTAACAGAAGATAAACTTAAAAAAAAAGGCTTTGAAGGCCCTTCCAGATGCCACCTGTGCTGTGAAATGGAAGAGAGTGCCCAGCACATTACACTGGAATGCAAATTTTCTAGAGCAATTTGGCAGATCATTATGAATTATTGGAAAACAAAGTTTAACCTCCCTGTCTCTATCTCAGACTTATTTGCCAATTGGCACAGCTTGTATCCAGGAACTCTCCCAAAAAATGAAAGATTCAAAGCAGCATGGCATTCCTTGCCAAAATTCACATGCTGGCAAATTTGGCTCGAGAGAAACAGAAGAATTTTTAGAGATGAAAAACTAAATCCCCATCTCATCAGCATCAAAGTAAAAAACCTTTGGAAAGAAAGATTGGTTGAACAGATATCGGATTCCAATTTAAATCAAAAGGACCTAGACTGGGGAGCCTCAATGGGCCTTCACTTCTCTGATGAAACAAGGCAGAAAAAGAACTTAAAAGAGTGGCAATTCAGAGGAAACAAACAAGAACTATCATATTTACTCATCAGACAAGATAGACATTGCTTATTCTTCGATGGGGCTGCGAAAGGCAATCCCGGTCTCGCTGGGGCAGGAGGAATTATAAAGAACAAGGAGGGAAGAACAGAGATTAAGTATGCTTGGGGCCTCGGGCACTCAACAAGCATCCAAGCTGAATCCTTGGCACTTCTGCAGGGGATTAAGCAAGCAAAGGCCACCGGCATATCAGACTTAAGTGTCATAGGAGATTCCCAATCCATCATCAAAGTTCTAGTGGAGAACTCCTCTCCTTCAGATCTTCGACTAGCTAGAACAATCTTAAGAATTCGAAGCATCCTGAAAGACTTTCGATCTGCAAGCTTTCTCCATGTTTTGAGAGAAAACAATAAAGAAGCAGATTCGGAAGCCAACAAGGCGGTGCTGCTTTCAGAAGGCTCTCTCATGATAGATGAAACCGAGGAGTGGGACTCCATCCCTTAAAGCTGCCATGTTTTTTCTTCTTATTTTACAACAATTTGTCTGTTTATATAAGTTAGGAAAAATAACAAATATGGAATATCTAGTCATGTGTAAAACGGAAGGATTTCTAATACTTGGGACCTATGCCCAGCCAAAGGCAGAAAAACTAAGGGCTAGGCCCGACACATTGTAATCTTGGATGGCATTTGGCCAAGTTCTAATATAAATTCATAACCGCTCTTGTAAAAAAAGAAAAAGAAAATGGGATCATCTCTTCATATATATATATATGCGTGTAAGAGAGAAATAAAAAGAAAAGGTAAGTCCACCAAGCCTGAAGGAGCATGTCCTAATACATTAAATTATGTTTGGTTTCTAGAAGCATTAATCATGAAGAGTCATGAGATCCACATTTCTACAATACTATTTGCAAGTTAAAGGAGCATGTCCTAATACATTATTATGTTTGGTTTCTAGAAGAATTAATCATGAAGAGTCATGAGATCCACATTTCCATCATACTATTTGCAAGTTCACATTTCCATCATGCTATTTGCAAGTTCTATATGAAGATATGTAGTCTAACAACTAATTAGAAAGTTTTTATGTTATAATACATTATTATGTTTGGTGTCCATCATACTATATGCAATTTATATATGAAGATATGTAGTCTAATAAATATAAAGTCTAGCCCATATAACATATAACGACCCTTCACAGTATGAGAAAAGAGTCAAAAAACAGAGAGGCCTCCCAGCAGAGTTCCACCTCTTCATCAAGGTAAGAAAGATAATATCGGAAGTAAAACATTGACACCACTGAACATATGTGAATTTAGAATCATTTCAACTCTTTCTTCAAAGGAGAAAAAACCCCGTTTCATATATTGATAACAATTCATATACAAAATCCTCTTGATATACCCATAATAGGTTATCAAGTATAAAGATTCAATTCTGTCTCATACAGAAATACATTACAGCAGTATAAAAGACAATATGTATTCACATATAAAATACAATATGTAGTCACATTACAGAAATACATTACAGAAATACATTATAGCAGTATAAAAGACCATATGTAGGACCACATTAAAAAATATCAAATTCTGTCTCATACAAAAATACATTACGACAGTATAAAAGACAATATGTAGTCACATTACAGCTGTAGATCATTCTAGTTCAATCATTCCAGTGTTGAGGAATCTAGAGAAGGTTCAATAACAGCATAAGCTTAACAGTGGTGGTAAAATTTCATGCACAAGGCGAGAATCAGCTAGAGTGGATGAAATTGATGGATCCACAGGAACAGTAACAACTGCAGCAACTAAATGCATATCATACTACCATAAATTCAACATACACCTTATAGCAAAAGGTAATAAAATTTAAAGCATAAAATGAGTGCACAGCAGTCCAATGAGGCTTCTTCTAGCAAGGTGGTAGCCACCAAGTGGTGGAGAACTGGAATAGGAGACCGAGAAGCATTTGTTCCCTGGAACTTGTGATTCAAGAGAGGTCACAAAGTAGAAATTTTATGTTTCAACGAGGTTTTTTGATTTCAATAAATTTATTTTTTCAACAGTGCCCTCAAATATGTGGGACTGACTTAGGAATCCAACGTAAATTCGCGAGAGAAAGGGTGGCATGTAGTGCTCACGAGGCCTATCGAGTTATTGCTTACTGTTGGGGTTATAATGGGTCCTTCCACCTTAGTTTGGATATTCATGCTCTACATCTCCCATATTCATAATTGTATAAAATCTTTTCCTATTCCCCTAGCCTTCCTCGTGTAGGCAAGCACTAGAGAAAGCAAGTCATAAGGAAATAACTGGGGTAAGTAGCAGAGCACCAACTATAGTAATGGGGTTAACGGGTGAGGTCTAAACCTCTTAAATGAATTTTCTATCACTAAGAAAGTTAATAAATAATATCCTTGAGGATAATTTACCATCGACAAGTCCACCTACCATAAAGCAAATAATCAAAGCTACAGGGAAGATCCTCCGAGGTAAAATCAAGAATAGGAGAGTAGGAATGAGAGTTCTTCCTTAATGGTAGTGGCACTTCCGATTGACTCAATTAATAAGTTTATTACATATTTTAGGTATGTGCTAAGCCTAATTCTTTCCCCCTACTTGCCTACTTCTATTTCTAACAAGCAAGACATTAGTGATACCAAAGTTGTTGAAAACAATTTATATGAAGAAAAAGAACATTTTCATGAAAAAAAAGAAAATGAATAATTCATGCAGATTTCATGTGAATTTGTTGATAAAGGTGCAGAGGAGGAGGAGAATTACTTGGTAGTTCACTAGCTTGATGTCACCGAATATAATCACCAACAGAGCAGACGGAAGCAACCCCAGAGCAGCAGCAGCGCTGCAACAGATCACCGAATAGAACAACAACAGAAAATTGCGTGAAGAAACAATGCTAAGAAACACAGATGTGGGAAATAAATAGATCACCAAACAGAACAGCAACAAAAAATCACGTGAAGAAATAATGCTAAGAAACACAGACGCGGGAAAAAAAAAGATCACCGAACAGAACAGCAACAGAAAATCATGCGAAGAAACAATGAAACACAGACATGGGAAACAAATGAACTTCGCAGGCGATGTATTTATAAGAAGTAGTTTGGCCGAATTATTTTAAGAGTAAAATTTTGGCTAAACTAATAGTTCGACCAAAATTTTGTTGCTGGTTTTCCCATCTCCGTCAAAAATTTTGTTTGCCACGCTGTCAGTGTGTCGTCAATCTAAACAGAAGAACAAGTTTGGCTGAACTTTCTCATAACGTTCGGCCGAAATATTTCTGAAAAAAAAAATTCCACCCCCAATTCTCACAAAAGTGTAACCCAGCTTCACATGTGCGCCCAAATATCATCCAAAATTTTACAATTTACATATTGGGGACTAGTAAGTTTCGCCAAGGTCTCTAAAATTTAAAATAAACGTCCATCCTTGAAATTTTCCCTATCTCTCTCTCTCCCTTTTGATTCTCTCCCTGTCCTCCACTTCTATCTCTCTTCCCTTAGGATGTCCTCCATCCCGCTCTCTCCATCTTCCTTATCACTCACTGTATCTCCAAATTTCTCTCTCTATTTATTTCTTCTTACTGTTGTGTAGATTAATCCGTCTTGCGGACAAGACCGATCTCTCTAGTACTAAAAGTAACTAGCAACAAACAACCAATTATACTAATCTCTCTCTAAGCATATAAGATTCATAAAAACACTATATAGGTGTAAGGCCTACCTTATGTCGAGCGCTTGCTTGATTTCGTTGAAGTCCTTCCCGTGCACTGAAAGAACGTTCCTCTTGAATCTGCAGTCACAAACAAGCAAAAAGATTACGCAGCACCTGTATAGACATTATTATAAACCATACTCATCATAATGATCAAGGAATTTATGAAATAAAACATGGATAGACAGTTTAATGAGAGAAATGAGTATATTTGTATTAACTTCAAATAAAGAAAACCTTTACAACCTGTGCCTTGATGTTGTGCAGGTCCTCCTGGGGTCCGAAGCAGGAATCTCTTCTAATTTGACAAGAATTGCACTCTTTTCGAACCAAGACATAAAGAGAGAGTGATTAACTTATACAAAAGTCTTAGTTAACCTAGTCTTAATTCAATGTGATTTAACTTCAAATATCTTAAGCTTGAACTCCCTTTGAGGCTACCCAAGGCCTCTTTTTATAGTGGAAAAGAGGAGGTTTCTTGTTCCAAATATGAAGGGATAGAATCCTCCTTCAAAGGGATTAGCTCCTTACATCAAGGGGTTAACTCCATCATGTGAGGGATGCATGAACCTTCTCAAAACGTATCCATTCCCGAAAATTCCCATCTAGAATCTTCTAGAATTCATCTGAAATGAACTTTTTATCTTTACTTTCTCGCCTTTTTATGTTTTACAGAGGTCCGCACCCATAACACAAAGAACGTGCGGTATGGTTCCGCAGGCAGGCTGAAATTTAGGTGCGGGACCGCAGGAAATGAACAGAGAAAGTACGATACCAATGTTTAGGGGATTTTTAGGAACTTTTCTCTAATTTTGAAAGCTTGACATGAGGAGCTGATATGTTAGACTTGCAAAAGGAGGAAGTATGAGTAATAATGAGCTCATACCCATAGTAAAATGTCAGGATGAGAGATTTTAGTGTAACAAATTGCCCCCTAAAGTGCAAAGTCTGGAATAGATGAAGCTATAGTCTGTCATATATGAAGAGTGCAATACTTTATCATTTCAAAGATCATCCTGTGGACACCCCAGTTGGAACCTGTAAAAAACATTCGATGCAAAATATATACATATATATGTCATCACTGAGGTAGGCATTCCCATACTCAGATAAAAACTAACTATAAACTAACTGAAATCGTTCTGATACAGGAATGATTTTGAATACATCATAGTACAGATATATGTAGACACAGTATGGACGTAGCCATCTGTTTATAAATAGTCTAATGTATAGATGACAACAAAATTCCTCGCAACCTGGATGGTGGAAACTAGATCCAGGGTCTTGATTTCCACATCTCGAACTAGTACGATTCTATCCATGTGAATAAATGTGTTGAAGTCGAACATGGTAGAAACCACTTGATTACCAGTCAATGATGTGAACTGTTAACAAGTGTGAGAGAAACCACCAGTAATGTCAATGGCTCTCAAAGTACTCAGTACAATCCGTGAAATGTGAATGAATGAGCTGAAGTCGAACATCTCACGAAATCATTCGATCGAAGGTCAATGATGCAACCTGTCGTCGAAGGCGAGAACCTGCCATTAAGGCATGCAGATTTCAAGGTACTAATGATTTCTGGATCAACTTCCTAGATAATATGCTGATGTCGATAGAAAGCGATCTGTCGTAGGCAAGCCCACAACTCGAAATCACAGATCAAGTTTTGAAAATATATTGGCAAGGACTGACTCAGGGATGTTCAAAAGATGGATGACAGATATTTTGCAGATGAATGGTTTATTTGAACTGTTCTCTTGGACACATAACGACACTGCAGATGGATTGGTAACAATTGACCCAAATCTAATACCCAGAAACCGGCTGGAGACTTTCAATGTGGTTTGATTAACTGCTAGGCAAAGGTTTTCCCAACCCAGGTAAATAAAAGTGTCATGTCCAAGAGTGGTTGACTGAGTTTTCGAAAAATTTAAAATACAACAAACACGCCCATTTTTCTCTCTTTTTCCCCCACCATTTCTGGCAAGTACCTCTTTATTTTTGACAAGCTTGAGGAGGATAACATTTGCTTGATTATAAGCTCATCCTTCGGATGAGTCCAACTTAGTTTAAAATTCGAACCCTAAGAAGGAGTGGTTCGTTCCTGTTGAAAAATTAAACAGGTCGTTTACTGTTAAGTTTTAACGAGTCCAGTATAGGAGAAACTCAGTGTTTTTCAGTTTTAGGGAGTCAGAAGAAAAACTTAAAAAAACTCCATGGGTGTACTTTCAAAAATACCCTTTTTAAAGTGAAAAATAAATAAATTAAAAATTCATCCATTCGAAAAAACTTATAAAAAGGACTTTTTCAATTTCATTTTTACCGTTCAGTTTCAGAGTGAAAAGTAAAAATCTTTTGGATAAAAAAGTTCCCGTGAAGATTCTGGAAATTTCGTCCATTGGAATCGAGAACCGTCAGTCCCAGGTAATCCACAACCTCTCTATCTTGTTTTTCATCCATTTGAAATTTGTTTTTAGGCTTTAGTTTGAATTTTTGGTGCAAAAAATGGTTTGAAAATGCGCCCGCGGGGTCCGCAGGTGAGACACACGTTACCTGCGGACCCCGACTTTTTCCTATAAGGAAAAAGTCGTGGGTTCCGCACCTGGCGCACAGCCCGCGTGCGGACCTACGCTCTGTTTACAAAGAGCGGGTGCGGTACCCGCGCGGTTCATTTTAAAACAATGATTTCTCATTTATTTCCCAAAATTTTTCAAATAAAACTATTCTAACTTGCCTTTTTCTGTATTGTAGGAGTAATAAGATGCTTATCTGGCGAGAACGTGAGCATGAGGAAGTGGATGAAGCCGCCATACTTCATTTTCCCACACAAAGGGCATTAAAAGCATGTGGTTTATACAAATTTTGGGCCATCTCTGGCATGAGGGCACAAGTGGAACTCTTAACATGGTTGGTAAACAGATGGAACGTAGAGGACCAGTGCTTCTTCATTGGTGGCCACCGGCTCGAAATTGAGCTAGAGGATATATATTTTTTGACTGGTTTGTCCAAGATGGGCGAACAAGTATCCTTGTTTGGGACTAGGCCAGGTGGCCAGACTGTCGCTAGTCTCCAACTAGAATTTTGCAATGATCAGGCAAATCCTCGGGAGAAACGGATTGACATAAAACACATCGTCCATCCTGAGTTGAAATTTATAGCTTTTACTATTACCAACCTGTGTGGGAGTGTTGTGCTTCATGTAGCTACTGGTTCCCAAATGCGTGTTGCAGTGGACTGTTTTCGCGGCACCATCTTTAACTGGTGTGAAGCTGTGTTGGCCAATGTAAAAGGCCAACTAACTAGACCAAAAAATGGGAAACTAAAAAACTTTGGATACGGATCCATCGTCGTTTCTTTCGCTCTGGAGAGGATCCCCTTATTAGCTCCACAGAGTATCGCTGTTGATGCCGGTCGACCTCGAGAACCGAGAATGGTTCGTTGGTCCGCGTTGATGGACCGTCATGCTATTGAGGGTACTGAGATCGTGCAATTCCCTTCTTCATATTTTCGTTGGCTGGATCGCCAAGTTTTTATGATAGAGGATTTTCCGTATGCTGGGATAGATCTCCGCGGCGATAGAGAGATGACTCTCCCTACAGGAGAATAGTGGGATGATTCAAGTAAAATTATTTTTCAACGTTTGCTAAGTTCTAATTTTTTTTAATTTTTTATCGTCTTAGAAAACTAATAACCAAAAGTTTTTGAATACAGACGTGGGTCCACATCGACCAGCTCATCTCTAACCTTTCGAGAGGAGACAACCAGTTGCGCCCGCACCAGCCCCAGCAGGCCAATCAGTGGAGATTTTGTCTGATTTGGAGCATCATCTAGAGCGTTTGACTCTAGATATTCCAGAGACCAGCATAGATGACATTCCTCTCAGGCTGCAAAGATATGTGATTGGAGTCCCAGGACCTTTCAGGAGGTTCCTATGTAGGGTGGCCCGGACAGTGGTTTCTTATCTTGATCACCATCAGTGATGGGATGATCATGTAGACTCATATTTTTTGACTCTTGTATGATCATTTTGGCCGATCATAAGGTGTTTCCAACCTATGATCGAAGACGATGTATATTTTTTGAAAACTCTCCTATACTATGATATATCACTATTTTGACGGCTATCTGTGTACATATGTGAATGTTGTTTGTTTTACTGCTTTTGATTATTGCAAATGTCTATTTATCATACTAGAAGCAATCGAATCTGCTAATGTATTTAAATGTCTTGGAATATGCTGATATTCAATGTAATCAAACTCACGTTCCAAGAGACGAACTCTTAAAAACAACCTTAATAACACTGGATTTCTAATGGTATAAACCCTGTTAAGCTGTAATACAACAAGTTCAAAATCCAACCTTACAATCAAACTCCGAATTCCAAATGATATGGATTCAGACAATAACTCAATCACTGCACTATACTCGGCAATGTTATTTGTTGTTTGACCAAGGCTTACCCCATGCATGGATACTAACTCGTCAGAGGGTGAATAGATAACCCAAACTGCGGAAGAAATGTTCCGTGTACTACGACAAGCACCATCAGCAAAACCAATGTAGGTTTGAAGAGACGTCGACATCTGCAATATCAAGAGTAAAACTCAGATAAGCAGGAATAGTGACAAAAACACACTTCTAAACTAGGCACACTTTTCTAATCTAAAACACATCAGCAGTAAAGAAATCTAAACTAACAAAAATCTCCACACCTCGTTTTAAGCATAATATCGCTTTAGATAAAGCCCATTTTTGGGTTTATCCAAAGGGACACCGTCAAAATCTATCAACTCATAGGCCCCTTTTGCTAACTTTCGTTTCACAATGTAAGTTCCATGGCACATAGGCACGAACTTCCCAGCTCCTAGCTTGTCATTAGCTTGATCATAAAGTAAAACTAGGTCTCCTTCTGAAAAATTTCGAGGGGTCACATTTCTATCATACTGAGCTTTTATCCTTTTAACATGAGCCTCGTTTGCTATTGCAGCATTTCGTCGATTCTCATCTAATTGGGCTAAGTACAAGAAACATTTCTCCTCTTCAAAAGTAGCTGGAAGTAATTCTACGGCTAATTTTAGTGACGGTATTTCGCATTCAATGGGCAACACAGCTTCCAAACCGTAAACCAGTTGAAAAGGAGTGAAACCCGTTGATGTTTTGACTGAGGTTAGATATGCCCAAAGCACTGAAAATAACATGGAATTCCAATTCGTCTTGTGAATACCAATGATTCGTTTAATCATGGTGACTAAAACTTTGTTAATGGCTTCAACCAAACCATTGGCTTGCGGATAGTACGGAGTGGAACTATCGTGGCGTAGGCCAAGTTGTTCTGTCAGTTCAGTCATCATGACATTCTGAAAATGACTTCCATGATCCGTAATAATAGCTTGAGGAACACCGAACCTAGAAATTATGTGATTAAATACGAATGTTGCAGCAGTCTTGCCGTCAGCTGACTATGTAGGCATCGCCTCGGCCCATTTTGTAAAATAATCTACTGCGAGAATAATATAGGCATGCCCCCCATCCGAGTGAGGGTTACATGTGATAAAATCGATACCCCATTTTGCGAAAGGACCAACAACAATTATAGGGTGAAGAGGAGCGGGTGGCGCGCGCATTTTTCGAGAAAAAATTTGACAGTTGTGGCATTTCTGAACCGCATAAATGCAATCTTTAAACAACATTGGCCAGAAATAACCTACACGCAATATCTTTTGGGCTGTGGCATACCCAGACATATGACCGCCACATGCTCCAGAATGGCAGTCATTAAGCACCTTTTCAGCTTCTTCATGAGTTAGACAACGTCGGAAAATAGAATCTGCTCCACGTCGATAAAGTGTATCACCAATGATATTATACTGTTGGGATTGGAAGCGTATTTTCCGTCGCTGAGTTCGTGAAATGTCAGGATGAAAAGATTGGGTTTGGAGATACACAATAATATCCCCATACCATGGATCAAGTGTACTGATAAGAAACAAAGATTCGTCCACAATGGACTCTTTTGCCACTGTTTCAGTATCAGTAGAGGGGAAATCGCACATCAGTTCCACAAATACCAAAGATTTCTTTTCCTTGGATTTTTCAAATTCCAAGTCAAATTCCTGCAGGATAACTATCCATTTGGAATATTTCCCCCCTAGCAATTGTTTGGTCAAAATATACATCATAGGGTTGCAATTAGAAATTACCATGGGTTTACGTAACAAGATGTAATGTCTAAAAGGTTGAACAGCTTGAACAGCTGCCAAGGCCAATTTCTCCACATGTGTGTATTTAATTTCAGTCGGATGCAGATTTCGACTAAGATAATAAATCACATGTTCATTGTGAGATTCATCTTCCTGAACTAGTACCATCCCAATGGTGGAATGAGAAGCAGTGAGGTACAAAATGTAATCTTGGTTGTAGTTGGGAGGATGCAATAACGGTGCATGGGTCAACGCGTGTTTAAGTGCATCAAAAGATCGATCATCGATCTCATCCCAAAAGAATGGAATGTTCTGTTTCAACAACCGGGTAAAACCCTTTATAAGCTCGGCATAGTTAGGAATAAATCTACGCAAAAAGTTTGCTTTCCCCTGCAAACTTTGGAGTTGGCGCAAAGTCGAAGGAGGAGGCAATTTAACAATAGCTTCGACCTTCGATGGATCGACGCGAATGCCTGTTTTCGAGACAACAAATCCTAGTAATCGACCTGATTCTACGTAGAAAACACATTTATGCGGATTCAGCCTTATCCGATAATGCCGACATCTTATAAAAATTGCTCGTAAATGAGTGGGATGATCGGCCCTACCTAATGAATGAGCAGGTAAATCATCGAGATATGGCTGGACAATGTGCTTAATTTCATGAAATGCATAAGACATAGCCCATTGAAAAGTTGCTCCAGCGTTCTTTAGTCCAAAAGGTAGTTTACAATAAGCAAACGTTCCCCACGGACAAATAAAAGCCGTTTTGGGTTGATCTGCAGAGAGTATGTTTATTTGATTGTAGCCAGAAAAACCATCCATGAAGGAAAATAATTCACTGCCAGCACAATCATCGATTATTTGATCGATATAGGGAGTTGGATAATTATCTTTTGGACATGCTCGATTAATATCCCTATAATCGATACATACTCTTATCGTTCCTTGTTTTTTAGTTACAGGAACAATATTCGATACCCAATCCGTTAAGGGAATTGGATAAATGAATCCTGCTCGAAGTAATTTTTCAACTTTAGTTTTTATAGCAGCAGCTTTTCTAGGATGAATTTGACGTAATCGTTGACGAACATGTTTAGCATCCGGGTAAGTCTTAATTTCATGAACAACGATTGATGGATCAATTCCTGGCATTTCTTCATAAGACCAGGCAAACACGTCATAGAATTCTTGAAATAAGGCTTTATAAGTCTGAATTTCTTCATCTGTACAACAAGCACCTATATGAATGTTTTCAATTATTCCTGGTTTTACCGAAATGTCAATTGGAACCGTTCTAGATATATTTTCCAAATTTAACTCAGAATTAGGATTTTGCAATGGATTCTGAGGTTCCTTGGCATATTCAGCAGTAAAAATTGAAGCGAAATCATTTTCAAAATGATCTAATTCAGGTAAAAATGAAGATCGGTGATGTAGATCTTCCCATGGTAAATCATCAACAGACAAAAACTCACGAATTTTCTCATCTGTATGAACAAGTTCAGGAAATGTCGTTGTAGCTGAACTAGATATAGAAAGTGATTCCTCATGGATCCTATTCATTGGATCGGTTTCGGTTGAAGAGGTGTCGGAAAATTACTGTACAGCCTGGTACGCAATTTCAAATGGACTCAAGGGCATCATGCCATCAAATGAATCTATCTCGGATTCTGAAGGTATAATCCAAGGATCATCAAACATAACAGTGTCTGACGAAATCATATGAATAGTTGCAGTAGAAGGCGATACATTAGGAGGAGGAAAGGAAAAAGTTCCTAGTAAACCAGAATCTTTAATCAAACCTACTCCAACATCCTTATAAGGGATAGTCGTTTTACCAACGTGCTGGATTGTTTCTGTAGAGGCTGGGTCAGACGAGAAATAATTTAACTGATCTATTGTCATGATATTTCCTTGATATGGAAATTTTATGAGCCGAAAGACCGAAGAGACAACAGCAGTCATAGCATAGGACCAACTACGACCCAGAAGAAGGTTGTAATCTAGAGGGGCATCAACCACTTCCACATCTAGATTAACGATTTTACCTTCGACCCCTATGGGTAAATCCTGCAAAATACCATAAGGTTGAAAACCTCTACCATCAAAAGCCTTGAGAATTGTCGGGGATTGATTAAGTGTAGGAGATCCAAGTGATTTCCAACACTGAATCGACATAATACACGTTGAAGCTCCATCATCAATCACAGTCCGAAAAATAGGTCTGTTTTTTACTAACACTGGAATCTGGAAAGCCATTTGGTGAGGAAGACGTGGTGTACTATTTTCTAAATCGAAGATTATAAGGTTAGAATCCTGAACATCGACAGCTCTTATGGCAGACAATAATAATTTACGCTGTGCTGGACACGATTGCAGCACTTCCAAAGCCGACATTGCTGAAGGAGAAACAGCTAAATCTTCAACAATATTGTAATTCTGAGGAGCTCTCGCATGTGGATTGAAAGCTGATTTACAAAGAACACCTTTAGTAGGTGGTTTGATTATCAAGTCTGGATTTTGTTTTTCGACCTGTAGCGGACCGGAAACAGGAGGAGTTGTATTTGATGTATTCGCATTAGAAGACTCTGCTTCTTTGCCATCAACAGGATTCTTAGAACCGTAATCTTGCGATCGCATTGCAATCCTTACATGAGACATCATCATAATAGGCTCTTCTAAAGTAGTCGAGGAAGAACCAATCATTTTACTATCTTGAACTGGAAAAGGATCCTTCAAGACAGCAGGTTGTTGTGATCCTTTAACGAGTTTGGTAACTTCGTCTCGATATGGACATTCTTTCGTGAAATGATCTTGTTCACAAATGAAGCAAGGATAGCGAGGTTTACGTTTTTCGTCATTGGATTCATCTTTATCTGTTTTCTCTTTCGAATTCTTTTTGTTTTTATTCCTCCCCTTCTTTTTACCACCGGTTTTTTATTTTGTCGTAGATGTTTCAACAACATGAATGTCGGCGGAAACTTCGGGAGAAGATTCTCCTTTCGGGGAATCAGGTAAAGTTATAATTGGAGAATAATTCTTTGAGGATTTCTTCTTACTTTTAGAATTGACTATACCAATCATACCGTCAGCGGCATGAGACCTTGAAGGAGCATCAGCTATTTGACCTTGTTTTGGAAGATCGGGAATTTTCTCATGTAGAGTACCTGACTACGTATAGACGAGGTCCAGGTACTGAGCCTGAGCAATTACTTGCTCTTCAGTAACAACACCAACCTTAGCTACATCTTCAGTGATCTTGGGTAACAATGATTTAACAAACCATTCTGCCAAAATTTGATCCGGAATATAAATTTTCACCAAACGTTGTCTACGTCGCCATTCATGAATATGATCAGAAATATACGTGGACGTAGATTGTTTTAGTGAAGTTAATAATTCTGTGCCATTGTCGTATCTGACATGCAACTGAAAATGAGTCAAGAAAGATGTTGCTAACTGACTGAAATTATGAAACGAGCTGCGTGGTAACTCAATGTACCATTTAGCCGCAAGACCTATAAGGGTTCTTTGGAAAAGAAGTAAGCGAATCGAATCATCAATGATCGAATTAGATGCACACCAAAGGTGATAAGTCATAACATGATTGGATGGATCCTCTCCTGACTTACCTTCAAATTTTGGTATATCACTGGGAAACTTATGAGGCATTGGCGGCCAGTTCTGATAATAAAAAATAGGATCATTTGTAAGGCGCGTCAAATCAGGTAAGTCCAAAGTTGCGATGAACGGTAATTGACGGTTAGGGTCACGAAAAACTTGAGAAGCCAAAGCAGATCCAGGAGGCGGATACCCAGGATAACTAGGAATCGGATTAGCATTAGATATTGTGTAACCTCCCGGAAAACCAGCATGAACCGGACCATACTGAGGTTGCTGATAAGTATAACCAGGGTACGGTTGATACTGATAGCTTGGATTCTGTACATAGGGACTGAATTGTGGCTATCCCTGGTACGGTTGATACGTAAATTGAGGTTGACTTGTAACAACTGTACTCATACCGGTTTGTCCTATAGGTATCTGAACTGAAGTCTGAACTAAACGTCCTGACTGAGGTATAGAGACTTGAGGAATTTGCACGGATACAGGGGTAGCCGAACCCGGGGCTACAGATACTCCAGAAACAGGTGTGACAGGTTGAACAGACGTTGCAGCAGTTGTAGCAGTTTGAGGCGGAGTCTGAGGTGTACTAGGCCCAGCTTGCTGAACTGAACTAGGTGCAGGAGTTTGAATAGCTGGCTGAACAGGTTGCTGAGTTGAACCAGAAACCATTGGCTGGCTAGGTTGATAAGGTAACTGCACATTAGGCTGCAAAGGCTGTTGATATTGTGACAGATCCCACGCCATCATTCTGGGGTATTGTCCCGTAGAAGGTTGAACGTAAGGACCAAAACCTGGTTGAACGTAGGGTTGATAATTAAAAGGTAAATTTCGAGCTCCTTGAACAGATGGTTGACTAGAAGGCTGTTGGTAACCTTGCATTGGGTACTGCCCTTGAGGTTGATAACCTTGAGGCACATACTGAAGTTGGGGTTGTTGAGGACCCTGAGGAGAATATTGAGTTTGGGGTTGACCTTGAGGAATGTACTGTCCTTGGGGTTGATAACCCTGAGGTATGTACTGTCCTTGGGGTTGCCCCCCAAAATAATATGGATCCACAGTTTGTCCTGGGAAAAAGCTACCTTGAGGTTGTGCCCCGGGTGGTAACTGACTACCTTGAGGTTGCCCCCCAGGTGGTAATTGACTACCTTGAGGTTTCCCCCGAGGCGGTAATTGAGTTCCCTGAGGTTGGCCCCCAGAAGGAAACTGACTGCCTTGAGCTTGAGGATTGGGAATATTACCAGACATCATAAAAATTTGTTCTGCGTTCGAAGTTTCAATTTTAAGTCCATCAAGACCAGATGATAACACATTTTCGATGGGTTGAGGAGTTGCTCCTGAGAAAGTACCAGAAAAAGACTGATATCCCGAAGGAACAGAAGGACCACCATGTAAAAATGATTCCGGCGCTTTAGAAAACATGGATGACTCTCCAGCCATAAAAGATGATGGATAATAACCTCTGGGTGTAGGATGAAATGGAACTCGAGGTGGATAAAAAGAAAGACCCGGATTCTCTAAAAAGTCTGTTAAAGAGAGATACCAAGGATTATTTCGAATGGGGCTGTAGAAAATAGATTCATGCTCCCTAAGATTTAACGATTGAGGGGAGTTGGGAAGAGATATGTCTTCGTCTGGATTAGTAAGTTCTTCAATAGAAATAAGTCCAGAGGGAAGATTTTCTGTAATGATATTTCTTACCCTAGGTGAACCTGGATCGCTAGAAGTTGGTCTAACAAATCCTGAAGATGTTTCTAACACAGAAGATTCAGTTTCAGGCTCGGAGATTTCAAGTTCGTCAGATAATTCACCGGAAGGAGAAATATTTTCAGTAACTTCAGAAACTGAAATTGGTTCTTGAATGTATTCTATTGTAGGTATTTGATGATCAGGATGTATAACTATAGCTGAGCTTTCAACTTCTGTTGACCTAAGTCTACGGCTACTGTGTGGTATCAGAGCTCGAAGCCCTTCAAGTTGACTTGGTGAATATTCAGGGGGTTTCCCTTGTATTCTCCGAGATTGTCTCGGCAATTCCGCCACGATTAAAAATTATCTAATCACACGCAAACAAAGAAAAATTTCAATGAAAACACCTAAAGTCTCTAAGAAACAAATAATTGAATCATTCGCTTAAAAAATCTAAGAGTTCAAACCACACACAAACAGGTAACTTTCCGTACTAAAATCACTAGTTGGTGATGAAATCCAACTTAGTAGAATTTTAACACGAAAAGAGCGGTTGGAACAGTTACCCCGACAACCTGCTTAATAAAACAGACTGGCACAAGTTTCTTCACATAACCATCTCGAGTGAAGAGAACCCCCCAGAGAGTCCAAGTGAGTCTAGTCGACGTCTGTTCCAGGTACAGTGGGATCTTCCCTCCACCGTCACCTTAGGAAAGAACCCTAAAGATTATGGCCTCTAAGGTTACCAACTGAAACAAATATACCTGGGGGAACAGTCTACGATCCGACACACACGCAAGGGCAGAGTAACAAAGCTCAATCCCCTTGAAGGCTCCTTGAACAGAATCCACGGTTTACCGACAAGTGACCCCTGGCTCCTCGACAATGGTCTATCCGAGGTTTACCGTTTTTAATACGTGTATATCTTCTATCGTTCCCAATGAGGAAGGATTGATTACCCCACTGGTTCGGATATGATCTCGTGCTTAACTCCTTTAAGAGGAGCTTCCCAGAGCATACATGCAACAACTGGAATTCTTCCTACCGCAAGATTTGTCTACTTGTTTGTTTTAGCTATCTTGGAGAGTTAATTACTCCCTACTCCAAGATACTAGCCTAAGCTATGTTGGTGATAAGAGCCCTAGAAATAATAAGATTACTAGATGAATTTTATTTAAGCGTTACTTTTATGAGTTGTTTCTTAAGTCAATGGGTGCGGAAATGAAACTTTGGATGATGTGAAGACTCGACTTCCAAAAAACACTAAAATGCACCTATGATGATATTCAATTCTTTTTCTTTCAATGAACTTTCTATTTAAAGAAAGAGTTAGAGAATGCGATCTTTTAAATTCCCTCTTTAAACATGAAAAATGATTGAAAGAAAATATTGTCTTTTTAATAAACTATCAAAGCTCACGAGAAAAATCCTTTTCTTTTCCAAACTAGAAGCTACAAAACAATTTTCTTTCGAAAGAAAGTTACAAAACTAAAACTACTCAAAACTACAAAATTTAATGTCTGAGATCTAAAATCTAAATTGAGTAAAAGCTTTTAAGATTTTTTTTATGAATGTTTTCCTTAGTTGTTCAACAAACTAAGAATCTATTCATTCAGATAACAAACAGATCAAAAACACTCAAAATATGTTTATATAAAAATGAAATTCAAAACTTTCAACCAAGTTTTTTCGAAGATTTGCAAAGAAACAAAAGGCTTAATTTCTCAATATAGGATGTTTTCACAATCAGGTCGGATTCAAAAGACCAAAAGAGATCAATGTAAACTGAGATACTGCAAATTGTCAAAAGTTCGAATCGCTACAAAGACCAAGTGGAAAAACAATCCAATCAGCAAAATCTTCTAGAAAATCATCAAAACATTAACACTGTTGGAGTTCATTCACAAAAAAATCTTGACAGAAACAATTATCAGTCTGGGCAGACACCAAAAAGCTAAAAACAAACTAGAAAAAGAAATCTAGAGATTTTCTAAAATTTTAACAGGGTCCGCAGGCAACCAGTATTGACAGGTGCGGTCCCGCACTGTATTCTCTAGAGAAAGTACGAACCTGCCCGCACTGTCAAAGTAGGCCAAAGTGCGGTCCTAGGAAAAATTATAGAAAAACTTGAAATATTTCTAAATTTTCAAAAACAGGGAAAATCTAAATTACCCAGATAGATATGTATCAATCAAAAACCAGGAAAAAATGTTTCCTCAAATCAAAAATAAAAGAGAACCAAAAACAACAAGTTCTTTCCCCAGCGGAGTCGCCATTTTGTTGTGTAGATTAATCCGTCTTGCGGACAAGACCGATCTCTCTAGTACAAAAGGTAACTAGCAACAAACAACCAATTATACTAATCTCTCTCTAAGCATATAAGATTCATAAAACACTATATAGGTGTAAGGCCTACCTTATGTCCAACGCTTGCTTGATTTTTTTGAAGTCCTTCCCGTGCACTGAAAGAACGTTCCTCGTGAATCTGCAGTCACAAACAAGCAAAAAGATTAAGCAGCACCTGTATAGACATTATTATAAATCATACTTATCATAATGATCAAGGAATTTATGAAATAAACCATGAATAGACAATTTAATGAGAGAAATGAGTATATTTGTATTAACTTCAAATAAAGAAAACCTTTACAACTTGTGCCTTGATGTTGTGCAGGTCCTCCTGGGGTCCGAAGCAGGAATCTCTTCTAATTTGACAAGCATTGCACTCTTTGAACCAAGAAAAATAGAGATGAGTGATTTAACCTCACAGAAAGTCTTAGTTAACTGAGTCTGAATCTCAACAGCATTTAACTTCAAATATCTTAAGCTTGAACTCCCTTTGAGGCTACCCAAGGCCTCTTTTTATAGTGGAAAAGAGTAGGTTTCTTGTTCCAAATATGAAGGGATAGAATCCTCCTTCAAAGGGATTAGCTCCTTACATCAAGGGGTTAGCTCCATCATGTGAGGGATGCATGAACCTTCTCAAAGCGTATCCATTCCCGAAAATTCCCATCTAGAATCTTCTAGAATTCATCTGAAATCAAATTTTTATCTTTATGTTCTCACCTTTTTATGTTTTACAGAGGTCCACACCCATAACACAAAGAACGTGCGGTATGGTTCCGCAGGCAGGCTGAAATTTAGGTGCGGGACCGCAGGAAATGAACAGAGAAAGTGTGATACCAATGTTTAGGGGATTTTTAGGAACTTTTCTCTAATTTTGAAAGCTTGACATGAGGAGATGATATGTTAGACTTGCAAAAGGAGGAAGTATGAGTAATAATGAGCTCATACTCATAGTAAAATGTCAGGATGACAGATTTTAGTGTAACACTTACCTACCTCCCCCCTATCCAATTACATCTCTCTTTCTCTCCCTCTCTCCACTCTTTCACATCCACTCTCTCTCTTACTTCCTCTTTCTTCTTTTGTCTACCACCTCTCTCTCTCTCTCTCTCTCTCTCTCTCCCCAACTCTGTTACTATATCCCTTCTCTCTCCTTATCTCTCCTTCTCTCCCTCATTCTCTCCATATCTCATTATTTTTCTCTATATTTCACCCCCAAAAATAGAAACTTTCTCCCTTTTCACTCCCTCTCTCTCTCCACTTCGCACTCTCTCGGTCTTTCTTCTTTCCTCCCTCTCTCTCCTTGCAACTCCATGTCTCAGTCTCTCCCTCTATCCTCCTCTCTCTTGTCCTTCCTCTCTCTCCCTCTCTCTCTCTCTCTCTTCCCTCATCACTCTCCTAGTCTCTCTCAACTCTCATCTCTCATCCTTCCTCTCTCTCCCTTTCTCTCCTAACTCCCTCTCTCTCTCTCTCTCTCTCTCTCTTGCAAAAAACGTTACTATGTCCCTCCCTATCTTATTCTCTCTCTTTCTATCCCCCCTTATCTCTATCTCTCCCTCTTTCTCTCTTTATCTCACCCCTAAATATACACTCTCTCTCTCCATATATCCTTTTTAAATCCCTCTCTCTCTCTATTCCTTTCTTCTTCCCTCCATCTCTCCCCATCCAACTCCATCTCTCGATCCCTCCCTCTCTCCTCCTTTCTCTCATGTCCTCTCTCTCATCATTCCTCTAACTCCCTTTCTATTCCCCCATATCTCTCTCTATCTGTCTTCCCTCCAATCCTCTCACTATCTCCATCCCTCTCTCCTTCTCTCTCTCCCCCACACATCTTCGTGTCTCCCTGTTAATTTTGGGAAACTACGTACAAAATACATGTTTCATTACCTATATGATTATTATGATGATATTTTTGTTGGATTCCTCTTTTGGACGGGTGCAAGATTGATCTAAACATTGTCTTGTTTGGATGAGCATAAATTATATTTTGAATTTATTTTCTAGACATGTGCAATTTGTCAGGGTCAGCTAGAATTTTAATGTAGGCTCACAAGCCCAATGCATGTGTCACACACCCTCACTGATGGATATAAATAGGAGAGAGATAATGTTGATTTCATCATCATCTCATCAAACACATTCCTCATGATATAATTAGTTCGTACACTGTACAAGATACTTCTGTCTCTCCCATGTCGAAATATAGATGCCAAAAATATGGATGCCAGAAATATGGATGCCGAAAATATGGATGCCAGAAATATGGATGTCGAAAATATGGATGTTGGAAATCTGGATCCTAGAAATATGGATGCCAGAAATCTGGATGCTGGAAATATGGATGAGGGATCTTTTTGTTGACTTGCATTTACTATCTTGGGTGCTTTCTTTTGAGGTGTGTGTGAAAATTAAGGAAAGGTTGATCTTGTATGTTGTAAGAGGAGTTTGTTTGACCAGCCAAATTATTTTTTGGCTAGGGAATCCTATTGACTATTGTGACAAAAATTTATCTCTATATTTTTTGGACAATGATATATTATTTGGCTTGTCTTCTGTTGATCTATTATTATGTTCTATCAACATTTTCCTTTCATTTTTATGTGATTTCTAATTTGAATTGGGCCTATAAGAAAGATTTAAGTAAAATTCATTAAGCATAGAACATACCATGGTTATCTATATTTAACATGGAATCAAAGCCAAGGTGAAGAAAAATCCCAAGCTTGTGTGAAAATAAATCACCAAAGAAGTTTTCTTATCAAAGACCAATGGCCTCCTCAACCTAGAAGGGTTTCAAGTGTGATGATAAGTTGACTGATAAGTATGATTATCATTCCTGTAATATGTCTCTGGATTTGGTATTGGAAGATCAAGATGTCATGGATTATGTGTAGAGGAATATAAATGAGCCTCCATCAAATGTACCAGATGCAATAAAGAGCAAGTATAAAATAGAGGAATTCAAGGCTAAGATGATTATCAGGGATTCTATACATAAGCACTTGGTTTCTTATATCTCTGAGCTAGCCACATATAAATATATGTATGATAAGTTGGTTAGCATGTTTAGGGCTAGTAATGTTAATCAATTTTTCTTTTTCAAGAACAAGTTGAAGAATATCAAGAAGGGCAAAGAAGAATCCATCAAATATTATTTTATGAGGCTCATAGACATCAAGAATGATGTCTTAGCTATTGGAGAAGAAATAGTTGATCAAAAGCATGTTATCATTGCTTTTGGAGGACTCCCCCATGATTGGTATGTATTTAATAATATTATTCTTAATAATAATTTGATTCTGGATTTTAATGAAATATTGATGAGAAGCACTCAAGAGGAGACAAGGATGATGGAGAGATACCATCCCTCAAATGGGAATGGAGGTGACCCTACTTCCTTCACTACTCATGCAAAGTAGAGGAGCATTGGTGGTCCAAGAAATGAAAACCATGGAAGAGCAGGTCCCAAAGGAAGGAAAGGGAGATGTTACAATTATAACAATCTTGGTCACTATGCAAGAGAGTGAGTGCCCCAATAGAAGGAACTATCCTAGATATGATGATAACAACAAAAAATTTAGGGGGAATGGAAATAAGAGGAACAACAGGTTCAAAGGAAAGAAGAAGGCTCCCTTTGATCGAAGTGGACATGGTCAAACTTTCAAGAGGTAAAGGAATTCTTGGTATGTTGAATAAAATGATGATGATAATAATAGAAATGAATGTATTCTTATATCTTCCCTCTTTGTTGCATCTCCTCCCGACACCCTGGATGTTGATTTGATTGATAGTGGTGCTTTAAGGAACCTCACTGGATATAAAGAAGCCATTTCTGATGTTATTGAGAAGGATACTATCTTGGAGATTATCCTTAGAGATAATGAAACCTATGCCGTGAAAGGGACCCTGATGATGAACTACAATTGGTAGTTCGAAACGCTTTGGTTCCTAAATTTAATATGTGATTTCCTGGAAGATTTATATTTTAAAAAGGTCTATGATCCTTCATCTAACTCAAGGTCAAGTCCTTCACGTGCAAGATGTGTTGTATGTACCTGATTTGAAGAAGAATATTGTGTCCATTTCAACAATGGAAGACAAATGATTCAAGGTGGAATTCATCAATGGAAAGGTACACATTTGGAAGAAGAACTTAAATTAAGCTATCACTATTCTTTTTAGGGTTGATACACTCTATCAAGTTTGAGGAAATCCATTGGGAGCCATCACATGTGACATAACTCTTCAAACTGAGCTATGGCACCAGAGGTTTGCACACCTCCATTACAAGGGCCTTCCTGAAGTAAGGAAGGTGGTGACAAGGATGCTAGAGTTCAAAGATTGTCATTATGGTGTTTTTCAAGGTCATGCTGAAAGAAAACATACAAGGGGACCATTCCCCTCAAGTGTCATGCAAACATATGATATTTTACAATTGGTAAATTGTGATCTATTTGGTATGATTACCATAAAATCCTTGGGAGGATGCATATATTATATCACTTTTATAGATAACTTCTCCCGCAAGACTTGGATATACTTCTTGAAGAAGAAGGATGAAGCATTCAAGTGGTTCTATGCCTTCAAGTCCTTAGTTGAAAATCAAACTAGGAAGAAAATCAAGATTTTTTCGACCGATAATGGAAGAGAGTATGTGTTTAATGAATTCAATAACTATGGTAGGGAAGTTGGCATTAATATGGATACCACTACTATGTATACTCTTGAACAAAATGGTGTTTATAAAAGGAAGAATAGAACCATTGTGGAAGTTTCCTGTGCTATGATTCATGACCAATATCTTATGAAGTTTCTAAAGGGTGAAGTGGCCAAAACCATTGTATATGTTCAAAATAGATTCCCACATTATAGAGTTTTTGGAATTCCTATTTATTTTCATGTGTCGAAAGGAAAGAGAAGAAATTTGGATGCTTCTGGGAAGAAAGGAATGTTTGCGTGCTACAATGAAACCTCATAGGCATATAGAATATATGTGCTTTGTCAAAGAGAAGTGGATATATGCCATGATGTCACCTTCAATGAAGATGATGCCCTCAGGAAAGTTAGGAATCTTCCTAGCTCAAAGGAATACAAATAAGAAGAAGAAGAAGCAGGGAAGCTGGATGAAACGAAGGGTGAATCGTTGCCTAATGTTGAAGGTCTGATGTATCTTATTGATCCACCTCCTTAAAATAAAGGAAAACCCTAATGGCTTATGGACACCTTCCAAATTTCCAAGGGACATAATTCTCACAGAGGAACATTCTGTGAAATCAAGAAGTCGTATAGGTACCAAGGGTACCGAGCAACCATAAGCACTATTATAAAATCTGTGCCTGGAATATTTCAAGAATCCATAAAGCATAAAGTTTGGAAGGATGTTGTGCAAAAATAATATGTGTCTATTATGAAGAATGATGTCCAATATGTGGTTCAGATACTGAAGGAAAAATCTGTTATCACCTTGAAATGTATCTACAAGATTAGGCATGGAGCCGATAGAAGTGTTGAAAAGTACAAGGAAGGATTTGTTTCCCGAGGCTTATCTAAAAAGGAAGGCATATAATATGATGATATATTTTCACCTATTTCCCGCTACATCACCATTTGATCAATTATTATTTTTTTTGCATCGCAACGATGGAGTCTTCATCAGATGGATGTGAAGACTGATTTCTTACATGGTTCAATCAAGGAAGAAGTTTATTTTAAAAAACCTTTGGGGTTCGAAGTCCAAGATAGAGACACATATATATGCAAGATGAAGAAAGCCCTCTATGGGTTGAAGCAATCCCCTAGGGCTTGGTATGAGAGAATTGATAACTACTTGATAAATTTTGGCTTCACTAGAAGTGATGTTGATCCAAAAATTTATTTTAAGGTTGATAAAGAAAGTCCTATCATTCTAGTTCTCTATATGGATGATCTTTTCCTCATAGGTCTTGAACCTCTTATTCATCAATGTAACAGTGAGATAGCTTATGAGTTCAAGATGAAGGACCTAGGATTGATGCACTATTTTGTAGGCTTGGAGGTCTGGAAAAATATAGGTGAGATTTATATTTCTCTATGAAAATATGTTGTGAAGTTGCTCGAGACATTTTGGGATTGTGGACTATAATTCCGGGTCAACATCGATGGAACTCAACTTTAACAATTTTTGTGGAAGTGTTGTTGGGCCCGAGTTGCGAAATATGACCGAGTATCAATAGCTCGTGGGGGCGTTGATGTTCTTAGTGAGCTCATGTCTCGACATATGTTTTGCAGTGAACACATTGAGTCAATATATGGTTAACCCTAATCACATTCATTGTATTGATGCTGAGAATCTATTGAGATATCTTTAGGGAACAATCACCATGGGCTGCCATACCTTATGGGAGCTTGAGACTCCATGGATATACTCATGTCGTTTGGGTAGGCATTATGGTGGATCGTAAGAGCACATCTGGATGTTGCTTCACCTTGGTTTCTGCTTCGATATATTGGATGAGAAGAGAGAATAAATCAGCCTCTTTGAGCACCTTTGAGGCTGGATACATTGTAGTGAATATGGCTTGTTTTGAAGCTATATGGTTGACAAATCTCTTCAGCGAGATGTTTGGGCATGTGCTAGATACCACCATTATCCTTTGTGATAACCGGAGGAGGAATCTTCTTTCTGAGAATCTCATGTTCCACAATTGATCCAAACATATTGATATTATGTACCATTTTATCCGGGACATGGTACAGCAAGGCATCGTAAGGCTTGATCACATTGGGACTGATGAGAAGGTCACATATATTCTATTGAAGCCCCTAGGGAAGTTCAAATTCTTGACCTTCCCTGAGAAGCTTGGAATTGTGGATAGACCTTATTCTAAGGGTCCCACCTAAGTTGGACTATGAGCTCTAGGAGCTTTAGGGGGCTTTGGGATAACTTCTTCGAGCTATAAGCAACCACGAGGCTAGGTTCGCTGAACCTTGTTGTTGTGTTTCTTCCCCATCGTTATGATATTGAGTTTGTTCACCCTCTCTTTGATCTATGCCCCGCATGCATCCTACCCATGGATATTCAGACTCATTATAAGGACCTCTCATTTGGCCAATGAGGTGGTGAATTTGGATAGAGACCGATAGCATGACCGATGGATGCATAAGTGATTGTCGTACTGTATATTTATAGGATGGTATGTGTCCAATCACTTGATCTGGGATCAATTTTGGAGGATGTTCTTACCTCTGAACTAGCTTCGGTTAGTATGTGACTCTCTTGAGTCCAATTGGGCTTTTATCCTCTAAGTTGAATTCAAGTTAGTAGAGTGTGATGTATTTGTCACTCATTGTCATTGTACAAAGAAGAGTCATCAAATAATGTTACAAATGGATGACACAAGAGTGCATTTTGATATATGATAGTACACTATGAAACCAGGTGACAGGATGGCATAGGTGAATAGATGGAGTTCTTCCTAGTTGAGAGGGAGTGTTAATTTTGGGAAACTAGGTCCAAAATCCATGACGCATTGCTCATATTATGATGAGGTTATTTTTGTGGTGTTCCTATTTTGGATAGGTGCAAGATTGATCTAAATATCATGTTTTTTGTATGAGCAAAACTTACATTCTGAATTTATTTTTCACACATGTCTAACGTGTCAAGGTCGGCGAAAATTGTACTGTAGGATCACAAGACCAATAGATGTGTCACACACCCTAATTTATGGATATAAATAGGAGAGAGATGATGTTCATTTCATCATCATCTCATCACACACATTCCTCATGATCTGATTGGTTCATACAGCCTAGAAGAGGCTTCTCTCTCTCCCACATGGAAATCTGGATGTCGAAAGTATGGATGTCGTAAATATGGATGCTAGAAATATAAATGCCATAAATTTCGATGCCGAAAATCTAGATGAGGGATCATTTTGTTGACTTGCGTTGACTATTTTTGGAGTTGTCTTATGAGGTGTGTGTGACACTTAGGGAAGGGTTGATCTTGTATGTTGGAACAAGAGCTAGTTTAAGAAGCCAAATTCTTTGCTAGCTAGGGCATCATGTTAATTGTTATATCGAACATTTATCTCTATTTTTTCTCAACAAGAAGAACTACAAATTATGATATATTATTTTCCTTATGTTCTGTTGATCGATTATTTTGTTCTAGCAACATTTTACTTTCAAGTTTATGTGATTGTTAATTTGAATTGGGCCTAGAAAAAATATTGAATTAAACTCATCCACTCTATATCTCATTTATTCTCTTTCTCTCTATGCTTCTCATAAATCAGAAGTAAACTCAATATTCCAATCATATTTACTTCAATCTTTCAATGACTTTAATACCATTCAAAAAAAACATTATTAGCACTAACATTACTATTAAATTATAATTATTATTCTTATATTCATATTAATATATTATAATATTAATAATAATAAATTTAATAACTTTGGATTGATACAGTATTAAGTTTGTTATATTCTAATATATATTAATATATTATGATATATATTAACTCTAGATGTATATGGGAGGGAAGAACAAAGACATACAATGATAGAGGTGGAGATATAGGGGGAGTGAAAAGGGAGAGATTAAGGTAAATTGAAGGACAGGGGAGAGGAGAAATGATGATACATAGATAAAGAGGAGTGAGAGATGTAGAGAAGGGTATATAGAAAGAGCATAAATATTTAACCAATTGTGTTTTATTAGAACTAAGTGTTTTATGAAATATCTAAAGGGAAAGATATTTCCCTCCAATATATTTTTTATAAAAGTAGGAAATTTACTATAAATACAAATGTCCAAATTGTAAAATAATATCATTTATTAAGATATTAGGTGAGCTAGTGCTTCCCATGATCAACCTTTATAAAAATAAAAAGTGTGAAGAAAAGGCATTAATAGTTTGGAATATATGTCCAATTTATCTTTATTAGGTTAAGATATTTTATGGCTAGTAGGGGTTATATATCTATGTACAGTTAGAGCTTGATTTAGTCTCAACGACACAAAAATAGCTATAGAGCAAAGCTCAAGAAACTTAACGTATCCATTTTGAGAATGAGCATGACAACCCCATAGTTAAAAAACAAGGGTTGTAATATTCCTATGTAAATACATATTTATGGGTTATAATGGAATCTGATTTTTTGTCTATTTATTCAAAGTGTTCAATTCCTATACTTTTCAACATGTATTCATCCTGTATGTAAGGTAGGAAAGGGCCTTTGTCTGTGCATGTTCCTTAATTTGGATGAGGGGACAGAGAGATATGCGATGAAGGGAGACCTCATTTGAGGGTTCAAGGACCTAATTGAAATTAGAGCTGACCTTAGGAGTCACATTTACCATGCCTATTAGGGTTAATACTAAGCAACTTCGGATTCACAATAAATTTTGAGGACCATCTTATCATTTCCTCGAACCTATGGGACGTTTAATAAATCGGGATAAGCTTCAATGTAGAAGGACCAAAAATTGTAGATAGATAAGAGCACACATCATAAAAAATTCTAAATCCATTAAGTTTAGTACTTCCTGCCCCGCCATCGCGGTTGGGGTGGATGAAATTGGTTATTGGTGTTGAAAAATTTATTGTCATTTTATAGTGATTTTTTCATGAGAGATCAAAGTTTCAAAAGGAAACAAATAAAAATTGGAACGCCGCAGTCTTTGATAATGTTAGGGGGTCACCCTCCCCAACACAATCAATGAGAATAATTTATTTCCCTCGAAATAATTTCATTCATCTGGTAAATCTAGTGTAGCCTTGAGAAAAAACTATGAATGTCGACCCCACCACGAACTAGTGCCATAGGGGAAAATCCCACACACATTAGAGGAATTTCAAGGTCACAAAACGATCTCAAAAATAAAAGTGTAGTAAAAATTAAACTTTAGGAGAATCAATAGGATTGAATATGATGATGTCATCTCCATGGGAGAATATTTTCGGAGGGAAGAGAATAAAACTAATTTTTAGTCACATTTTTTACTTGAATCCATGTAAATTTAATAAAATTCAAAGTGTGTAAACTTGTTGATGCAGAAATACATTTTTCGTCCACTGGATACCCACTATGCATACTTTTGAGTAGAACCACACCAATAAAAGTTCAAAATATGTGAGAAAATGTGTTTGAAACATGTTTTTTCATGTATTTTGAACTTTTATTGGGGTGGATATAATAAAAAGTATTCATAGTGGGTACTCATTCGATATGGAATGTAATTCCACATTAAAAGAGTATGCACACTTGAAATTTGAGCAAACCCACAAGGATATAAGTAAAAAATACAATAAAAAATGTAGCTCTCTTTCACTTCTTTTAGAAAGTCAGAATTCTTATTTTATTATTTTTAATATTATTTTATTATTTCACTTAGGAGGCACATTTTAGGCCTCAAAATTCCCCTAATGATTCATATCTACCATAAATATATTCTGTTGAGTGAGGGTATAGGGTTAAGTGTCGAATATTGGAACGATGTATGCCACATTTCAAACATGGATTAACAAGAATTGATTGGGCCACTGAATTGAGGCCCATGTTATGTTAGAAAAAAACCTTGTTACAATGGGGCCATGGAAATTAATATCAACTCTAATTCCTAGAATGATTGCCCTATCATTGGTGATTATGTTTGGATTAAGTTCAGGGATTTAATTTCATTTTATGGTTCCCAAAAAGATATAAACAAGAGGAATGGGAAATATCGAACTTTAAATTGAGAAACATATATTGGTTGCATCAAGTCATATCTGAGAGTAACAACACTATTTCGGAATTAAGAAATAAAGGACGTAAGTAGAGATAAATTGTGACCATCAAAGGAATTTAATAATATTTCTCTTGAAGAAGAAGAAACACAGAGAAATAAGATCAAGGATAGTTGGTGGTATAGGTAGCAAAGAGTTAGTCGCAAAAAGAATCTTGAGAAGAATTTCAGGAAAAGAAGCCTTAGCAAGAACGCATGGAGATCTTGAGACACTAAAAGTGAAAATAGAGTGAGAGGATTTCGAGGGAAAATGATGAAATACTACGTAAGAAGTACAACTAGGAGAGTTTTCGTAGCATAGAATGCAAAATGTTCAAGGTCTCAGTTTTTGAAATACCTAGTAAGTGAAAGAAAATTGTCTTATGTTTCAATTATTTTAATCTATCAGAATGGGTTGGTGATTATAACTAGTACTAGAAGAGAAAAGAGTTGTGGTAAAGAACCATTGCAACAAAGAGGTTACAAAGAGAGAAGTTGTTTCAGCTAAGGTTGGAAGAGAACATATGACATATGAAATTCTCAAAGAAAGCTAAAGAGAACAAGATAATTTTTGATACGTTAGGGAAGTGTAATATCTAGAGGAGTAGAGGAAGTTTGAGAGGATACAAGGGAGGTGACTTTGCGATATAAAAAACCTAATCCCAAAGGAGATAAAATTAGTGATGTGTCTTGTGGAGGCTTATTTTAAGTTCACATTGATCATGGAGAAGCTCATTGATATGGAGAAAGAGATGACCACTGTTGATCATGTTATGGGTTCAGGAGGAAGGTATAAGAGAATGGAGAACAAAACCAAATAAAATTTCATTGGGAGTATAAAGATGATCTAAGAAAAGTTTGGCAAAGATATGGATGAGTTAGAAGAGATACTTAGTGTGATAAGCATGCTTATAAAAGATATTGTATAGGAAGACAAGAAATGTTGATGGGATTCGAAGAAAAAAATAAAATAGATTATTAAAAATATATATCCCAAGAAAGTAAGATACTTATTGACTCCTCAACATAAGGAATATGAATTTGGATAGGAGGAAGTTCACTATTATGAACCGAAGGAAGCAGAATTCCTTGGAGAAGAGGATGAGGAATATTTTGAGGAGAAACTTAGTCAGAGTCTCATGGATTGTGTCAAAATTTCACAATAGTAGAAGAAGCTAATGAAAGGTAGAGATGATAGAGAAACTTGTTGCTTTAAAACTAACAAAGTTTTTATGAATTCAGGTCATTGAGATTATTTTTGGGTTGAGGGTTTTGGGCCAGGTTCAAAGTTTATCTCACAACCAACAAACCCTCCAAATACTGGCCCTTTCAGAAATGTCGTACCTACATAGATCAAATTCCCACCTGAAGTAGTATGGGGGGTTGCTGGAACCAGGTTTCTGCAACCCGAGGAAGAAAATAATATAGTGGCCCTAAACAAATTGATTACAGACTTATACAGATATTAACAGATAGGTGCATTTATGAAATAATATTTATCATATTACAAACATAATCGTAGATCACTTAGTCGCAGATTTACCATAACAAAACTAGATCCAGATCTATATAATGTGTAATATCTTACACAGATTCATCAACCATCACTATAACTTCATTTATAAATAACATATGTACTCACACAGATACAAATAAGCATAACAGAAGTAAAGTGAGAACAATAAATAGATAACTCGGATTGATAGCAAAATGTTTTTTCCAAAATCCATCCTTGTATTAATTCAGATCAATTTAGTACATCAGAATTTCCCTTACACTTAACCCTTCTGCGCCCACAACCAGGAGAGTCTGCGCACAACCAGGACTAGGTCTTTGTGCACATAGCCAGCAGGATACTTTCTACCCAACACAGACTAAAAGCCTTACACAAGTATCACACACACATATACTTATATTGAAAATGTGCATAGTTCCATACCTCCTTAGACTCAATCTATCTATTTATATCCAATCTAGCTCGTATATACTATGTTCTCAAACCATGGTTTGAGGCCCATAGTTTACCCTTAAAGCCATTTTACATCAAAAGAGGGATTTTGACCCACCCCAAAGCCCCTTGACATATCCACGCAACATGCATATACAAAAATTATACAAACATATACCAAAAAATTAACCCTAGGGGACCCTACTCCAACAAGCCCCCAAAAAAAACATGTGACTCATCCTGAGTCACTATGGCATCTGCTCCTTCAGCTTGGCTTTGAGTGCACTGAAAAAATATCTGAGAGGGAGCACCATTTCTAGAATCTGGACAAAACCTCCTTGCACTTGACGAACCAACTTCTAAATGGTGGGCCCTTCAGTGGCCAACTCGATACTCAATTGCGTCTGTTGAATAGCCTTTGATGTAGTGTCCAAAGTCTCTGATAGCTAAAGAGCCTCCTCGGCCCTTGGTTGCAATATTACCTCTAGTATATTCTCTTTGTAACGCAGGTCCTCGATCTCTATTTGGATTATCTGACCCTCGTGTAGGTGGGCGAAGTGCTCTGGAAGAACAAAGGTAGGTGCCCCCATTCGAATCTCGGCAAACAGTTGGTCTCTTAGGTGAAACTTGTTGCACAACTACTATACTAAAAGATAATTTTGAACTAACATCCAGATGGCCATAGCCTCATCTAAAATCTTGTCACACTGCGTGACTGTGATATCAATACTTTCAATTTCTTGTTTCACTTTGGTAGCTCGCTTCGCACGAACCTCTGGAGGAGTTTCAGGCTGCAAATCAATTTGTAGATCAATGATTTCATGCTCGAACTGAAAACAGATCATTTTTACTTCGGAACGTGCAACCTTCAATGCGGCGACCAGTCCTTCTAGTTTTTATTTTGGGGTAGTTGTAGCCAGGATGCCTGGAAATTCACTGCAAACTTGGTCGTTATTTTCTTTGACCGCAACATGCTGGGCTTTGGCTGCATGAAAGGCTTTCTCTGCTACTTGTTGTTTTCGTTGTGCCTCTGCAGCCTAGTTCTTTGACTCTACAATAGTTGTGTGAGCATGGGTTTCATAGAACTAAAGTTCATCAAAAACCATACTATGCAACAAGTGCATCTTTCTTGTAGGTAAAATAGACAAGTTAATATTAATATCACCTGCACCTCTAAATTGGGCATGCTGGTTAGGGTCGACATGGATTTCCGGCACAGGGATCTACATAAGCCTAGAATATTGGGTCGTTGGTAAGGCTATGTCTAGTGATTGCACTCCGATTACATGTGCACTTGTATGTGTCTGGCTCGGCTGAGAAACACTCGCTTGTAATTTTAATTCATGGATCACAACTTGTACCACCTCCAGTGCAGTCTTATACTACACTTCCATATATGACCATCGATCCTCTATCACAGACGTGTCCATGTTTTCCATTTCATTTAATTCATCCTTAATCAACATCAAGAACTCCTCTCTACTATCCTTAGAACCTTTTCTCTTCTTCCTCTTTCCTCTAGTAGTCTGAGAACTGCACTTTGTTCCTTTAGAATTTTGTGCTTCTGCTTACTCCATGGTGTCCTTTGGCCCAGTACCATTTTTATCCAATTCAATTTCTTTCTCCAAGTCAATAGTTTCGTAGGATGTTGTCGGCATGGTTTCCTTCTCTATCGTCTTCTCCGTTGTTTTCCTTGGATGAGTACCAGTGCGTGGCTTCGTCATTTTTTTAGAAATGGATGTGGTTGCACCATGTTCTAAACATGCTCATGGCCATTCTGTAGTGATGCGGATAATATCATCTTCTGTGACTAAATATGGTAACTCATACCAAAATCCATCCACGTCCCCTTCGCACAGATGTGCATATTATGGAAAGTTGGTTTAAAGTATGTTATCATTTTATACTAATCATAAAGTGTTGGAGACAACCTCGTCTTAGACTGCACCACTTGATAGAGTGAGGCATCGAAAAGAAACCAGAAAATCTTATTCTCCATGGGGTCATATGAGTTCCATAGAGTAGTGTACCATGCGGCCTCACACATCTGTGGTTATATCTTAGGAAATTGTGTTTCCTCTGGGATCTTCCACCCAATTAATGCAATCAACAATAGCAGTCAAGAATAATGAAATTCCTTCCCTTCTTCCTGTGTTTCATGCATATTCTCCTAAAATTCCTTACACAAGTAGTTTGACCAGTTGTAGATCACTCCCTTTTCACATTGTCCCACGAGAGTAATCACCTCTGTGGGCACCTCCTTTGGTCTACATTTGTGCATCATCTTGCAGGCCAAGATGAACATTCTGAACTAAACACTATGGTCATTTATCTCACTCATCACAAATCTCCTGCTCTTGCGCGAGACATGGTTTTTGCCAAAATCCATCCTTGTATTAATTCAGATCAATTTAGTACATCAGAATTTCCCTTACACTAACCCTTCTGCGCCCACAACCAGGAGAGTCTGCGCACAACCAGGACTAGGTCTCTGTGCACATAGCCAGCGGGATAATTTCTACCCAACACAGAGTAAAAGCCTTACACAAGTATCACAAACACATATACTTAGATCGAAAATGTGCATAGTTACATACCTCCTTAGACTCAATCTATCTATTTATATCCAATCTAGCTCGTATATACTATGTTCTCAAACCATGGTCTGAGGCCCATAGTTTACTCTTAAAGCCCTTTTACATCAAAAGAGGGATTTTGACCCACACCAAATCCCCTTGACCTATCCACGCAACATGCATATACAAAAATTATACAAACATATACCAAAAAATTCACCCTAGGGGACCCTACTCCAACAAGCCCCCAAAAACAACATGTGACTCATCCTGAGTCACTATGGCATCTGCTCCTTCAGCTTGGATTTGAGTGCACTAAAAAAATATTTGAGAGGGAGCACCATTTCTAGAATCTGGACAGCACCTCCCTGCACTTGACGAACCAACTTCTAAATGGTGGGCCCTTCAGTGGCCAACTCGATGCTCAATTGCGTCTATTGAATAGCCTTTGATGTAGTTTCCAAAGTCTCTGATAGCTAAAGATCCTCCTCGGCCCTTGGTTGCAATATTACCTCTAGTATCTTCTCTTTGTAACGCAGATCCTCGATCTCTATTTGGATTATCTAACCCTCGTGTAGGTGGGCGAGGTGCTTTGGAAGAACAAGGGTAGGTGCCCCCATTCGAATCTCAGCAAACAGTTGGTCTCTTAGGTGCAACTTGTTGCACAACGGCTATACTAAAAGATAACTTTGAACTAACATCCAGATGGCCATAGCCCCATCAAAAATCTTGTCACACTGCGTGACTGTGATATCAATACTGTCAGTTGCTTGTTTCACTTTCGTAGCTCGCTTCGCACGAACCTCTGGAGGTGTTTCAGGCTGCAAATTAATTTGTAGATCAATGATTTCATGCTCGAACTGAACACAGACCATTTTTACTTCGGAACGTGCAACCTTCAATGTGGCGACCAGTCCTTCTGGTTTTTCTTTTGGGGCAGTTGTAGTCAGGATGCCTGGAAATTCACTGCAAACTTGGTCGTTATTTTCTTTGACCGCAACATGCTGGGCTTTGGCTGTATGAAAGGCTTTCTCTGCTACTTGTTGTTTTTTTTGTGCCTCTGCAGCCTAGTTCTTTGACTCTACAACAATTGTGTGAGCATGGGTCTCATAGAACTAAAGTTCATCAAAAACCATACTATGCATCAAGTGCATATTTCTTGTAGGTAAAATAGACAAGTTAATATTAATATCACCTGCACCTGTAAATTGGGCATGCTGGTTAGGGTCGACATGGATTTCCGGCACAGGGATCTACATAAGCCTAGAATATTGGGTCATTGGTAAGGCTATATCTAGTGATTGCACTCTGATTACATGTGCACTTGTATGTGTCTGGCTCGGCTGAGAAACACTCGCTTGTAATTTTAATTCATGGATCACAACTTGTACCACCTCCAGTGTAGTCTTATACTACACTTCCATATATGCCCATCGATCATCTATCACAGATGTGACTGTGTTTTCCATTTCATTTAATTCATCCTTAATCAACATCAAGAACTCCTCTCTACTATCCTTAGAACCTTTTCTCTTCTTCCTCTTTCCTCTAGTAGTCTGAGAACTGCACTTTGTTCCTTTAGAATTTTGTGCTTCTACTTACTCCATGGTGTCCTTTGGCCCAGTACCATTTTTATCCAATTCAATTTCTTTCTCCAAGTCAATATTTTCGTAGGATGTTGTCGGCATGGTTTCCTTCTCTATCGTCTTCTCCATTGTTTTCCTTGGATGAGTACCAGTGCGTGGCTTCGTCATTTTTTTAGAAATGGATATGGGTGCACCATGTTCTAACCATGCTCATGGCCATTCTGTAGTGATGCGGATAATATCATCTTCTGTAACTAAATATGGTAACTCATACCAAAATCCATCCACGTCGCCCTCGCACAGATGTGCATATTATGGAAAGTGGGTTTAAAGTATGTTATCATTTTATACTAATCATAAAGTGTTGGAGACAACCTTGTCTTAGACTGCACCGCTTGATAGAGTGAGGCGTCGAAAAGCAACCAGAAAATCTTATTCTCCATGGGGTCATATGAGTTCCATAGAGTAGCGTACCATGCAGCCTCACACATCTATGGTTATATCTTAGGAAATTGTGTTTCCTCTGGGATCTTCCACCCAATTAATGAAATCAACAATAGCAGTCAAGAATAATTAAATTCCTTCCCTTTTTCCTGTGTTTCATGCATATTCTCCTGAAATTCCTTACACAAGTAGTTTGACCAGTTGTAGATCACTCCCTTTTCACATTGTCCCACGAGAGTAATCACCTCCGTGGGCACCTCCTTTGGTCTACATTTGTGCATCATCTTGCAGGCCAATATGAGCATTCTGAACTAAACACTATGGTCGTTTATCTCACTCATCACAAATCTCCTGCTCTTGCGTGAGACATGGTATTTGACATTGATATTTTTTGTGACAACTTTCTCTTCTACTTTTCCCCCAAATTCAACCAATTGATTTGTGCCCTGATCAGGTAGGCTAGTGATCCCATGGATCAACACAGCATTAATGGGAATGCTCTCTCCCAACCACAGTGCATCATCACACATGAGAGTGAGCAATTGTCAAACAAATATATATTTTATTTGGTTAGGCTCATAGATAGGGATTTGCAGTAAATCCAATAGGCCTTCCTTCTGCAGACCCAACACCCATCACTTCAGCTCTAGGCACACGATTCCTCCCTCATATTGGACATGGTACATGTAGAGATCTGACACAAGTTTGGGAAATTTATCCACTTCTTTAATGTCCCAATCCTCCATTCTGAGCTGTGGCACATTTGAAAATATGTCACCTTCCATTGGGACATTTTTAGGGATGAAAGTCATACTCATGTTGGCTCTCACCTTGTCACGAACTTTGGGAACCCTTACTGATGATTTGCATGGTGTGACATAGGCTGGAAACTACAAGAATGGGGCACTTTAACCAAATCCTATTCTTCCCCCCTTATTGTCTCAGGGAGCTCTGTGATTGATCTTTTTATGCCCACAGCCACAGTGGAGGACAACTTCAGATTCTTTTCCCTCGAGGATTTCCTTGTGCCAGATGTTTTCCTCTTCTTAGAATTTATGGGCCTAGGTGTTTCAGCAATCGGCGCAACAGTGACCTCTTATGCAGTAGGGTCATATATGGGTCGTGTATCTATCATACTGGGTAGAATTACATAACCCAACCCTCTGTGGTGCAACTCTTCCTTGAATCTTGGATCCAAAACAAACATACACAATGAGTATGCAGTAGAAATCAAAGAGATCAAGGAGCAAAGGGAACTATTGCGACCGCATAGGTCATATTTATATGTGTGTCATGTCTTCAATGATTCCTTATGCATTAATGTGTCTCCATAAATGACAAAACTATACCAAATATGGAAACATATCTTCATTAAATGCAACCTAGGCACTCCCATAAGTGGTGATAAAGTTGTCTTTTCTAGATTTACCATTCCAACAGCTAGATTTTAGAACCTATATGACCTACTAAACCTCCTTGTGTAGCTACTGCATGCACGTCGCACCTTACTGCGCATCTCAAATTTGTATTGCTAGGATAACAACGACCATATGCAGATCGTCCCCCCCAACACAGGGTTTTTGACCAAGTATTTCAAAACAAAATTGTTGGGAACCATCTCTTTCTTTAATAATTCCAAAACTCACATGAAAATCCTCATACCAATGGAATTTCACATCCTTTCTAAGTAATTTGGTCATTGGAACAGTTATCAACACCTACCTCTGAGTGACCTTCCTATAGTACCCATTGAAGCCAATATTTAGTGCACATGTTTGACATCATAGGGGGAGAGATTGAGGGTCGAACAACTTTGCGTTGTCCCTCAGATTCCACAACTGTTAGATTTCTACAATTCACAAGATCTATGATCTGCGCATGCCATGCTGGTGGAGTGCACTCGATTGTAGGCTTTGTTGTATAGAAGATGTAATTTTTTAATATTATGCAATGATTTTCCAATATTATCAAATCCACTCTCAAATATGAATGTCAGGATAAAATATACATCAACGCAAACCATTCACTAGTGCCTCGATGCAACTCTCTCTCTGGATACCAATTAGTAGGTACCTTTCCCAATGTGTAGATAAACATGTGGACCCATTTAGGTCTTGGTTATATGCCTTACAGCTAATTCCATCTAGAAAAATGTCTACGTGGATCATCCTTTCCAGAGTATACTTCTTCCATTCTGATCGTTGGACACTCAAAGCGTAACCCCATCATGCACGCACATTTCTCCCAGCTTCCCAGGTTTTCTTTATGAGTTTCCCACCATCTTATTGGAGTATCATGAAATCTGAGATCCAAAGCATGGAATCTTTTCCCTTCTTCTACAGTTCTCTCAAGCTCTCCTATAAGCATGTTTACATATGTTAAACCATCATAAGGTTGTAATTACGTACCTGAGATGTTATACATTGAAGTGATCTAGTCATACGATTAAAATGTAGTGCTAATACTTCATGCAGTTGATTCTGCATGTTCTCTAATTCCTCATAAAAATTTGAGAAACAAGAGCTATCCTTCTCCCAATTAAGATTTCCATCTGTCATTAGGTTAATCCAATCTTCCTCGCGCAAATTCATCTTACAGATCTGATCAATATAATCATGAATGCACATAGGCTTTGTGTATTCTTGTCCTTCTCCAATTTCTATAGGAATGATGACCCTCATTCCATTTCTTTCAAAGTCCATTATTCTCTTATTCAGATTTATGACACCATCCATATCAGTATCCCAGTCGAATCCTAGGAGCTAAGGATAAGGATCAGTATCATCTACAATTTGTATAACTTCAAAGTCTGCCAACACCTTAACACCCTCGATCTTGACTCTGACCTGTGAAAACCTTCCTAACAGAATGATCTTCTATTGATTTTCCATACACAGTTGAATGGTAGACCACTCCAACTTGGGTTCTCCCATGTGCTGCCATGTTTTCTTAGGTAGGACATTGGCATCATACCCCAGATCTAAAATAACTTGATCCATCTCATAAGCACTGATATGAGCAGTCATACGCCTCTTTCTACCAATCCTCTTCTTATTCATATATATTTTGTTGAAAAATCTCTATTCTACCATCGTTTTTTCCTTCTCTTTGCTATTATCTGTCAGAGCCTAAAGTTTCACGACAACTTTTTTATTGTGAAGTAACTTAATGCAAGCTTGTAGGAATGGTTTGATCTCTTCATCTCCTTTTTCTTCCTTCATTGGTCTACCTGTTGTTGATGCGCCTATATCTAGAAATTATTTTCATGCTTCAAAAAAATTTTCATTTGCGTGTTGTAAAGAAAATCCTTCTTTGTTATCAGGTGATTTACATATCCACAAGTCAGTATCCGGTTTCTTTCCCTTATCTTCATTAGTGGTTGCACCGCTCCTAGTGACAACATTCACGCTAGGATCTTCTTCAGGGGTTTCTGCTTTAACCATCTAAAGATTCTATGATGGATTCTGCATCTTTTTCTCCTTCATTTTAGCAATAAAAAAATGACAATATTCTATCACATGGCAAAACTCTCTACAATACCTCCATGATTTTCGTGCTTGATTTGGGCAGTCGCGCACATAGTGACCATCATCTCCGCAGTTGTAGAAAATAAATTGTCCTCTTCCTCAACAAGCTCATATACCTCCTCGTTCTCTTCCTCTGCCCTGGAATCCACCATGCCTAGAGGGGGGTGCTAGTGAGTTAGGTTCAACCTGCATTCTATATATTTCAGTTTTTTACAACATCATATCATACATGCGACAATGCTTCTCATCATGTCCTAGTGATGAACAGAATCTACAAAATAGTTGCTTCAACTCAAGAAGATACTTTCTGACCCTTGGATAGAAATATGTTTCATGCAATCCGGAAGCTTGAAAAATTATGCACCAGACTATGCTCTTCAATGGACTAGGACCTTTGGCATTCGGATAATTATTGATGACAATAGATTGATCCTTATGGTGCCCAGTAGCTTTTAATTTTATGCACCATACCTTTGTGCAAACATCCTTTCCATTGTCTTTGCAGAGGCTTTGAATCTATAAATGCATGGATTCAAAATAATTCTTAATATGTTGAGTTCCAAGAACAATAGGTGTTTGGGTAGCTTCTATTTTCATGGAAATCTCCAGAGTCTCCGTGTGTGTGGTAATCTTCTGCTGACCCAAGGGTTGGTGCAAATGCAGGAGAAACGTAGCAATATACCATTACTTATGTTAAGTATCATCGATGACAAATCCAACATCTTTGATAGTGTGTTTTAGCCTCTAATTTGCCTCCTACATAGATTCATTAACCTCTTGATGAATCTGTTTCATTTTTGTAACCAACTGCATGTATGACTTAGGCTTCTTGACATGTTCTTTCAGGGCATATTTTATTTGGTACAAGGTGTAATTATGGTTTTCTTAAACATATCTAATATACCAATATAATGAATGATATTCGAAAACAACGTCTAGCTACACTTTCTTAATATCATCATTATTAACCTGCTAAGCCTGCCATACAACATGAGTCACAAACAAAAAATGCTCGGTATCTTCATTTCCAATACCTCTGAAATTAGGTACCTTCATCGATGCGACCATATCTAGACCTGGGAAAGGTGGAGGTCATGGTGGAGATGGAACCTGTGGTGCGGTAGGTGCTTTTTGAGATGAGTTTAGAAGTGGAGTGGATGGGGTTGGAAAAATGATCAAGGTTATCAGATCGTTGTAATTTGATGAAACTTCTTCTTCAGAGCCACTAGAGCTACTAATTTATGCTTCACCTTCACTATTAGATCTATGCTTCATAGTGTTATATATATATTTTTTGGATCTTCACAGTAAAGTGCGTGTATTCAGGCCTCTTCGCGGCATTCAAGAAATATTTTGACACATAGAGCCATGTTCACATAATAGTATTTTTAGTAACAACTTCAAATAGTGTAGGAACTTACCTCTAGTAAATTTAAAAAATCTTTTCTCTGCTTCAAAATATGACACAAATTGGTCAATGGAAAATTTGGTTACAAAAATTCCGAAGAGGAGATCTACCCAATGATCTACTATGATTGTGATATTATTTTCTAAATTCTATAATTTTTGAATCAATTCTGGAGTCCACTCAGTGATTGGGTCTTCCTTCACGCATGTATTGAATTCAGTTAATCGCAAAAACCACTCCTACAACTCAATTTCAAAGGAGAAAAATAATATCTCATGAAATTATGTATATATGTATTTATGTACCCACTTTTCAGTCAGATAGGTTAGTACTTCGATTACCTTGGAGTGCGAATTAAAGGATATTTCTATCCAGCAATATTGCAATTCATTCCGTGAAGGGTTCCACAAAATCAAATATCTCTCAAATTGATCTGGGTATCGACAACAAAACCATTTGTTGTGTTGAGGGGTCCTCACCTAGGTTCAAATTTTATCACATAACCAACAAACCCTGCAAATATTCGCCCTTTTGGCAATTATCGGCTTGCACAGATCAAAGTCTCACTTGAAGAAGTATGGGAGCGTGCTGGAACTAGCTTTCTACACCCTTAGGAAGAAAATAATGTAGTGGTCCTAAGCAGATTAATTGAAAACTTATAGAGATCTTAATAGATATGCACAATTATAGAATAATACTTATCAAATTATAGACATAATCACATCTCACTTGGTCGCAGATATATCATAATAGAACCAGATCCAGATCTATATAATGTGTAATCACTTAAGAAGATTCATCAACCATCACTATAACTTCATGCATAAATTACAAATATATTTGTACAGATACAAATAAGCATAACAAAAGTAAAGCTAGAATAGTAAACATACAACTCATATTGATAACACAATGTTTCTGCCGAAATTGGTCCTTTTATTAATTTAGATCAATTCAGTACATTAGAGTTTCCCTTATACTTTACCCTTCCATGCACATAGTTAGCAGAGTCTGCACATAGCCAGGACTAGCTCTCTGTGCACACTGCCAGCATGAGCCTTTCTACTCAACCCACATTGAAACCCTTACACAATTATCACATACGCATATACTCAGATCTCAAACATGAATAGTTCAATACCTCCTTAGACTTGATCTATCTATTTATATCCAATCTAGCACGTAGATACTATGGTTTCAAACCATGGTTAGAGGCCCACAATTTACCCTTAAAACCCTTTTACATCAAAAGAGGGATTTTAACCTACCCCAAAGCCCCTTGACCTATCCTCATAATGTGCATATACAAAACTTATACAAAATGATACCTAAAAGTGTACCCCAGGGGACCCCTCTCCAACAATTATGAAGGTCGACAATGATTGGTACTTGTCATGAAGGAGGAAGAGAAAGAAGAATTGTCTCCAAGAAACAGAGAGAATGAGACTTCAACCAATTAAATAAATATCAATATACATCTCATTGTAAAAATGAGTGTGATTCCCAGTGGATATACATAGAATAAAATTTAAAATGCTAATGCAATGGAATTACCTTTAGAGACTAATTTTTTTTTTGAATGAAATATTGCTAATGCGTGGCGAGAAAAGGGTTTTCCTTGAAGACAAGTAACAAGTTATAGAAATAAATTTGGAGGATGAAGATCACTCCAACAAGCAAGTTAGTGAATGAAACAAGTTGAAGGGAACATTGAGTGAGTGTAAGAGCTTCTTAGGGGAAATAAATTCAACGGAATCATTCCCAATAGCGGAAGAGTTGATAAGGTAAGAAATGCAAGGAAATTAGGGAGTTATATGCATTATTTAAACATGACGAAATTTTCTTGAGATGCATATAAGGGGTAGAAGAAGTACCTTCCAAAATCATTGGAGTAGGAAAAAATTTGAAATATGTCATATTCGAATATTAGGAAACATTATTTCATAAAGGAAATTAGAGGGAGATTCATAGCCACCATGAGAAATTGGTGATGCATTGAGCAAAAGAGGCTAAATAGCCTCATCTTTTGAAAACTAATTTTTTTATGTAAATGCAGGATTTGCAAGTGATAAGCATGGAAAGATTGTGAAAAAGGACAAGGCATAGGATAATATGCTCCTAGAAAGCCAAGATGAGGAGAAGTCGGCATATGATGGACATTCCCTAAATGTTGTCCTAAGGAAAAATAAGGTGTAGGAATTTCTTCTCGGAAGTAGAGATAAGAAAGATTATGATTGAGAAATAAACTCCACAAACAATTGAAAATAGTAGACATGACAACAAGTGAATAGAAGTTGGGTCAATACTACGCTCAGGGTGAAGGAAAAACATAAAAAGCTATCTTAAAAAGAAGAAAGGATGAAGAATATTTCATAATGAGTGTAGCCAAGGAACATGAGGATTTCAATGTGCTAAGAGAATCTCAATATTTTTCAATCAATTTCATGAAGTAATAACTACTAGTGGGGGACACTACGTCACCAAAAATATTTGGATAAGAAGCCTATTTTGGGAAATGACCAACAACCTGTGAATAATAAGTTTACATATTGTGTCAAGGACATTGATGGAGATTCTTGTAATAAAATCCTTTTTCATAAAAAAGTTTGGATTCCATATTTTCAAAAAGTGTTTTCTAATGAATGGAAGCAGAAAGGTTATGGAAGAGACGAGGTTACAATTGAAGCCATGAAAATTATGAAAATATTGTTCCAATCATGTAATTTTGTTCAGCAACGAGATGATTTGGGCATCAAGCTTAAGGAATTGTTGATGATCGACAAGGTGTCTAGAAAAGTGGTAAAGTGGAGAAGAGGAAGCATTCACCTATAAAACATGGGTGATTGAGACCATGTCAACAAAGCAAGAATATGGGAACAAAGGAAGGTATCGGATCTTAGAAAATTGAAGAGAACAATAAGGAAAATGGGTCAACAAAGCAAGACAATGAGCATCAACAAAATAAAGTATGAGATCCTTGAGGATGCATAAATTAAAGGAACATGATGAGTAGGTCATTAAAATTTTATTCTAAGGAGTTCAACTCAAAAAATCAACCCCTAACCAACTAATTTTTATCACACCCAAGGAAGGTCATGAAATCTTAGAAGAGAAAGACATTCCCCAACAATATAATTTGTAAAAGGATGGGAAATTCAAAGTCAATACATAAGCTGGTATTTCATCTTGACGAGTCTTTTAAAAAGCAAGTGTCAAGCTTAGGTCTTAATAGTTTGGGACAAATTTCCAATTTATATTTATTATGTTAGGATATTTTCTGGCAGGTAGTTAGATATATACATGTATATACAGTAAGAGCTCGATTGAACATCGAGGGGATTAGAGAAAAATGGATCGATAGAAGAGCTCAAGAAAATAAGAGAGAGGCAACTTGAAAGGGAGCATGAGACTATTATTGTTGGAAAACAAAGGCTATAATATTCTTTTGTAAAAACATCTTTATGAGTTATAATAGAATATGAGTTATTGTCCAATTATTATCTATGTTCAATTTTGTTTCCTAAACATATATTGATGCCCTGTGTATGGTGGACAAGTCTCTCTGTGTGTGGTCATTTCTAAATTTGGATGAGAGAGAGAAATGTGCAAAGAAGACATGCCTTCATTGATACGTCAAAGGATCATATCAAAAGAGAGTGGAGCTTGATGATCACAAGGCTCCTACATTTCAAGGTTTTCCTTGAGCAACATGGACTTATAATAAATTTTAGGACTTGCCTATCATTGGCTCAAACTCATGAGAGGCCAAATGAATTGACGTAATATCGAATGCACAAGCACGAATAGTGATCAACAGAGAAGAACCAACATCGATACTAGATTCAAATTTCATTGATTTGAGTATGTCTAGCCCTGCAATTCTGATTATGTTTCATGAAATTTATCACTAGTGAAAAATAATTTCTCATTAGCTTACAATTATTTCTTAATTAGAGGTAATTTTTTTGAAAGGGAGTGAAACCATGATTGTGGAACCACCTCCTCCTTGTTGATGTCAGGGGTCATTCCCACCACCGCAGTAATGAAAAAGAGTAATCAATAAGAGTAATTGATTCACCTCCAAGTAATTTTCATCATCTGATAAATCCAGTGGAACCTTGAGACAAAGCTAAGAGTTGAGACCACCCCCTATGCCCACTTTAGCTCACATCCTCAGGTAGAGGAACCCCACAATTCATATTAATTGTCAATATCTTTTGTTGATCATGGTCGTAGAATTTACGGCCCATGTTGGTAGGGACTTATGAATGTTTTGGAACGTGGATTAATAAGACCTGATCATGGCCATTGAGCTGCAGCGCACACCGATAATGCACTTTGTCGCAATGGGACTATGGTACTTTGGGTTAAGCCTTAGTCCTGAAATTGCTAGCCCATAGGTAATTATAATGTGCAGATTAAGGTCGGGATTTGAATGCCATTGTAAGGTTACAAAGTGAATTATAAATCAAAAAGATATGAAACCTATAGTGGCTACATCAATCTTTAAATATTTCTTCCACATTTTTTAGTATTATAAGGGTACATTTTTTCTTTACATAGTACAACTATACTCAACTATGTTTGCCATCTCTTTCTTTACCATCATCTTCATTAGAAAAATTACCTTTATTAAGTAAAGAATGAAACTTTTCTAAGCCAACTTTTAATTCCTTATTTTCAGCTAAACAATCAAAGTCATCTTTAATTATTTTTCAAATCTCATCTATTAGCTTTGTTTTTCCTTATTACTTATAATATCCAATAATATTAGCATTAAATTTAAGAAAAAATTCTTTTACATAATTATTATTTTAATTTAATTTTTTAAATCTTCCCTATTTAAAAAGCAACACTTTAATCCCAAAATAATTAACTGCGTAAAACTAAATATAAAATAATAATAATATTGTAAAAAAAAATTATAACATCTGGAAAACTTATGTTACACGACGTCAATGTAAATTGCACATACAACAACAGATTGATCAATTAAGAACATGCACGGCTTTGGACAACCTATACTTACCAAAAATCAAATCTCATATTCACCCACAACATATCATATATTTCACTCATCAAATAAAAAACCTTTCTTTCACCAAACAAATTCCTCTCGTACACTATCTTAGTTGAGTTATCTTAAAATATAACATTCCAACAGATTCCAATAATGTAACATTTAACAATGAGCATAAAGATACATACATTAAATTTTTTAGAATTCATCAGATAAAAGTTGAAAATGTTAGAAAATGTAATTTTATTTTTACTTGTTTTTAGTAGTGATTGTGTTTATTTAGAGGAGGTTGAGAGATTTCCTCAATCAAGTAATTTTATGTCCAAAATATATTTATGAGTAACATTATTTGTTTAGTTAAAATATATAGATTTCCTAATGAAAATTTAGCATGGCTGATCCGAATGGAAAATGGCATCAACTCATGTTATTCATCTACCCATATTATCCATCTACCCATGGAATTTACCCATGGTATTGTAAATGGCATCGACTCATGGTATTCATCCACCCATGATATTTATTCACCCATGGTATTATAAGTGACCCATGGTATGTATCCACCCATGGTATTCATCCACACATGGGATTTACCCATGGTATTGTAAGTGGTATCTACCCATGGTATTGGCCCATGGTATCTGCCTATGGTATTGTATCTCAAAAAATGCTATAAATAAGAAGCCTCACTTTGTAAAAGGACAGATTGTCTGCCACAATGTAGCTTCTACAGTTATTCTCTGCTTTAATAAAACAAGTTTCTTTGTGGATTTATTTTCTTTGTATTCTCTCTTTTTTTCTGGCATTATAATTTTGCAGATCTGGTCAGATCTATTTCAACTTATCCGGATCTTGGGGGGAGGCCCCCAAGATCTAAAAAGTTGAAATAGATCTGACAAGATCTGCAAAATTATAATGCCAGAAAAAAAAAAGAGAACACAAAGAAAATAAATCCACAAAGAAACTTGTTTTATTAAAGCGATGAACCTTAAGAACTACATTAGTAGCCGAGATGATATATCCTTTTACAAACTGAGGCTTGTTATTTATAGCATTTTTTGAGTTACAATACCATGTGTAGATACCATAGGCCAATACCATGGGTAGATACCACTTACAATACCATGGGCAAATCCCATGTGTGGATGAATACCATGGTTGGATACATACCATGGGTCACTTACAATACCATGGGCGAATAAATATCATGGGTGGATGAATACCATGAGTCGATGCCATTTACAATACCATGGGTAAATTCCATGGGTAGATGGATAATATGGGTAGATGAATAACATGAGTTGATGCCATTTTCCATTCGGATCAATGGCATCAGAGCCGGTATAGACGTGAAGCTCGGGCCAACCTCGCAGGAGAAAAATAAGATAATATATGCATTGTTTCTAGTTTTGTTTGTCTATTCATTTACGCGAAGGTTGTTTGAAGTCTGATTCCTGTGGAGAGGCCATGAGAAATTTGATTGTGATTGCATACGAAGGGAAAGCTTGAGCTCTGGTTTTGGAGCGGTTTGAAGAAGAAGCTCTCACTGTCTCCGCCGAGATCTAAAGGAGGCAAGAACCCGCACAAACTCATAGATTGTGATGCTATAGAATTGATTCTTGATTCTAGATTCCAACCAAAGGCCATCGTAGCTTGAGTGAGATCGCATGGAATATCGTGAAAGCTGTGGAGAAACCATTTGTGGAATGTGTGGATCTCATACTGACAAATGAGTGTGGAAACTCCGTTGCAAAGGCCGTGGTTTTCGGTCTACTGAATGAGGGTGAGAGCACCAGAAGCAAGCATTGGAGCGCACCCATTGCACCGAAAGGATCAGAGGTTTTCCGTCACCAGACCATGAACAGATCTAGTGGATGATGTGCAAGCTCTCAAAGCCGACTTTGTTAATTATCAGCGAGAGGGCTGACTAGTGCAACGAGTGACTAACATTGCGTATGGAGGAGATAAGGCAACAGTTATTGGCCACTAGAGTTATCGGATGCGTCATGGATGATTTCAATCCTCAGATAGTCATTCGTGCATTGATGTTCGGCTTGCATAAGCGTATCAACTCAGGAGTTGAACTGTTGTTTGCAAATGTGCAAGAAGTTCCAGTTTGTAGTGAATTTTGGCACATCGATCTGAGAGAATCATCGATGCATCCAAACAGGATTCGACATCCCCATGAGCCTATGCTTTCAATCTTGGCAATGCAAACCTTCACTAGTTGATTTGAATCGTAAGCATTGTGAACCATTCTCATTGAATTCTAAGTACTTTTCTGTTCTTAAATTTCTTTGAACAGTATTGGATCTCGTGATATTGTCCTCGACTCACGAAATCAGGGTTATTGTAATGAACAAAGATACATTTGTGGCAAGGGATTAAAGAGCATACGGGAATCGATAATAGTAAAGCGGAAAATAGCTTGTGACAAAGATTCATGACATCGATGTTGCTGCCAGAGCATATAGCTTTCTCAATTCTCGGTGCTACTCTTTTTGGGGATGGTTTCTGGTCCGGCCTATTGCGAGAGAGTTTGAAAAACAACTATGTGTTTATATTTTCTTGAATGGTGGTTTAAAGTCATTGGGGGTGGAGATAGAGAAATTTAATATTAGTCTGAAATTTTATTTTTTAGGTTTTTGGACTTATGAATTAAATTGTTGAGTTTTATTGAGCTTAGTTAATTCAATGTACTTAAAGTTATTTTGTTAGAATTTGTTACTCTAACAAATGACAGGTTAATCATGGAGTTCCAAGACTTAATTGACAAAGATAAATATTCCGAAGACATGAACAATTTTAAAATATGAGGTAAAAGCTTAGCAACAACAATTAAAAGATGATGAAAAACAAAGTAAATTTTTGTGTGAGTTAGTGTGGATTTATGAGATAGACTCATGATTGATAGTATCACATACATTTATTACCAAGTCTAGGATGTTTTGTAGGGGTCTTTGTAAAGTATGTACGTGGTAACTCGAAGAGTTGGAGTGTGTAATGGAAGCGTGAAGAGGCATATATATCCCCATGAAGTTCATGGTAATCTTAAAACCACTTTGTAATTGCAAGTTTGTGGTCAACTGGAAACCACTTTGCAGTGTCATTTTGTGGTAAGCCAGAAACCATGTGTAAGAGTGAAGCGGACAAGGATTCTTGTAGGCATGGTTTAGGGTCAGCCAAGAAAACCCTTAGCATAGTTGAGGGTGAGCCCAGAAAACCCTGGGCCTCGTTGAGTTAGGTCTTTGGTGAGCCTTAGTGGCTGGAGTGTCGTAGTGGCAGATTTGTGGCCCATGGTAGTCGGAGTGCTTTATTGGCACACTTGTGGCCCATGGTAGTCAGAGTGCCTTAGTGGCACACTTGTGGCCGATGGTGGTCGAAGTGCCTTACTGGAAGATTTGTGGCCCATAATGGTTGGAGTGCCTCGGTGGTTGATTTGTGGATCATTGTCACTGCAGTGCCTTATTGGTAGATGTTCACCCTTCAGGGCTGAGTTGAGCCTTCGTAGTTGTGTTGAGCCTTTGTGGGTGATTTTAAGTGTCTTAGCAGCGATGTTGAGCCTTGGTGGATGAGAGCCCTTGTTGGCATCGTTGAGGGTAATCTGATAAAATCCAGAGCATGGTTATGGGTAATCCGACAAAACCCACGATGATGGTGTTGGAGGGGGATTTACGGGTACATGTATATGTATGCAGTTATAATGATTGACATAACCATGTATGTGAAGGACATCCTACGAGACTGGAGGTTGTAGCGGTTAGCACCCATGCATTCCAGTGGATGGTTGCTCCTTTATATGGATGTCAACATATGTTTTTGTTATGTTTGACCACAACTAGACTTTGCAAATTGATATTGGGACAAGTAGTCATTAAAGGGTGTGTTGGAAAATGTAATTCCCACTTGTCTCAGTTGTGATTATGTCTATCTCGAGGACTCTGTTCCTATTATGTTTCCTAAAATGGTGTGTGGTTGAGAGATTCTCTCAATTAAATGAGTGATTGTGTGTCAATGATAGTTTCCCTATCTTAAAACACCACTTCATGTCTTTATTTGTAACATTATTTGATTAATTAAAATATAAAAATTTCTTTATGAAAATTTAACAGAAAAACAAATTATGTGAATCTACACAACATTATTATGTAAATCTACACAACATTCACATATTAACACACATATATATCCAGCACATTAACATTTTATATTTGATTTTTTTTTCTATTAGGTCAAAACTACAATAACAAAATTAGTAGATTAACGCTTTTTATATAATTTCAGAACAATATTCAAACTATAATAAAATGAAATTGTCAGTCTGGCGTTTTATACTTCATAACACCTGATTCTTTATATTTTCATAATACTTGACTATCTTAAACAAATAAAAGCATTAATGTAGTAATCCTGGATTATCACAAAATTCAATAATATTTATAAATCAGACGCAACCGATCTTATTTTTATTCCGCCAAGCGTACACAAATTCCTGACATATCGCAGAAACTCCACACTCACAACACAGGTCCACCAAATGCTATTGCTGCGTCCCAGTCTATAACAGTTTATTTATCTTTCCTATATATAACACTCACAATATGCTATGTCTATTGACTGGGACGGGAAACCGACTTATTCAATGCAAAAAATTCTCAATGTACTGATCCCAATGGTCCTCGCTGAAACGCAAGTCAGCAGCAAAAAGTTTGTCGGGAATAGGAGGAGAAGTCGCCCTTTGAGAACCAAGAGTAAGCGCTAGCTCTACAGCATCGCGTGGAGCTTCAGCTTCAGTTTCACTTGCTACGAGGCTACAGAGATCGTGGCAGTACTCGAATTGAGGCTGACCAGCTGCAACGAATTCGTCCTGTTCCGGTGCTGCCATAGTCCTGTTGGCCTTCTGTAGGGCGTTTGTTACATCACACGAGTTATCAGATTTGCTGCTTGAACCAACATCATTATTATTAGGTCCACAATCTACAATTTTTTTTCGCTTTCGTTTCGAAAACGATTGCCTCTTCAATTTGCCTTTCCCGTGTACTCTGAGCAGCTCTCCGGAGATGGCTTCCATCGGATGGATATGAGAAGTCGAATCTCCCTGCAAGATGCTCTCTACCGCCGCTTGACATACTTCCCAGTTCCCGGACCAGAGAAGTCCCAAAGATCCATATATAGGATTCACCATCCGGCCGCAAGCTTCATATAAAAGAGACCTGAATATAGCTGCATCATCGACCAGACAAAGCAGGTTTATGGATTATGAACTGTTTCTCTTCATGAGGGGCTTTTAAATCTCAACATGAGGTGCAATCTTGGAAGCTAGGGTGTGTGGGGTGTCTGTCTGTGCATTGAAAATAACCATGAGGTGCAGTCTGAGAAACTAGGTTGTGGTGGGTTTCTGTCTCTTCACTAAAACAAAAGAGGTTTTTAAACCAAAACATGATGCAAAATCATGGAAACTAGGTTGTGGTGGGTGTTCGTCTGCGCATTGAAAACAATCACGAGGTGCAATCTTGGAAGTTAGGTTACGGTTTTTCTTTTTCTAATTTGAAGATTGCTGCACTTTTTCATTCATTAAATAGAATCCGAGGTATAGAATCAAAGGTTACATATCTTATATATAATAAACTTAGCTTTTTCAAAAAAAAATTATGGACAATAAACAAAAGTTTTGGTGCCATTTTTTAAAGATTTTTTAAGTGGATTTTTTTTTTTTTTTTTTAAATCGAGTAGAAATTCATTGAAAACAGAAGTAAATCAGTTTAAATGACAAAAATAAGATTTCACTTCAGATCTTTTAACCAATTTAACAAATAAAAATTATAACTATTTTTTAGAATTTGTATATTAAACTACATATACCAAATATGTGCAGGAGTATTAAAGATTGTTACTGAAGAATAAACTGCATACTAACGAGCAATAACAAAACATTTATGATCCCCAAAAGAACACACAACTGACTAATATATCACTGTCGATCAAATCATTTATAAACACGGTTTAAACCTTGACTTTCTATGGGAAAGCAAACTGTAGGCTCAGTCCTGGCAAAGGAGTACTGAGACAGTGTGGGAAGAGGAAGCCTTCCCCTTCTTGTCAAAGAGGTGCTCTGCCATTCTTCATACAAAATGAAATCCTTTTCCGAAGAAAATGCCCTTTTCGATAGTGAATCTGCTAGTGAGTTCCATTACATGTCAATATGCTGAACGCAGAGATATTATTTTTTTCCCTCATATCTATAATCCCATCCTTTCCTTATAGAAGGTCAAATTTAACACATTTAAATCTGAAAAGCTTGTCAACCAATCATTTATACATTTAGAAGCATTGTATACTTTAAATAAAAAAAATCTTTTTGAAAGTTACATAATACAAAAGTTGCAGCTAGCAACGATTTTTAAGTTACTGTTTATTCCTTGTAATATATGCATCCAAATATTAAAGGTATGAACTCGAGAATTTCAGAAAAGATGTCCCACCACATAATCAAGCCGGTGAAGTTCCATCAAAGAATTGGATATAGGGAAAATATGATTACTTAGAATATCTTATATATCTCGGAGTTTTGGTTTTTAGCTTTTTCCAGTATTTCCTAAAGTCGCCCACAATCTTGTATATTAAATGTTCAAGTTTGAAGGGAAGATCTTAAAAAAAATTGATTTGTTTCCCGCTTTCAAAATTCTTTAGCCTATAAATATTTCAAGAGTTTATGACTAGCCACCTTTGTATCTCACAAATGTAGATAGGTTTCGAAAGGAAAAAAAAGCCTCGATAACATCATCCCATACATCCTTTGAAAAGGTGCATTGTACAAGGCGAAGGCCCACATAGTCTATTTCAAAAATAGAAACTATGCAAACATTTGGAAGAATAAATCCCTTTCTTTGCAAGTTATCCCAAGTGAGTATACGATTTTCGAGAGTGAGATAGCAAAAACATCTAAGTATTTAAGGCAGGTTCTACTTCAATAACTTCAGTTGCCACCAAGTATCTGTGTGACTGAGAGAGGAAAGGCAAGTTGGTTCATATGTTTTTATAGTTGTTACCTCACTTGTAAAAGTTAGGCTGTGGTGGTTTCTCTCTGTGTATTGAAAATAATATTACATTACAATGCTTAAGAACCCAATATTCATTTTTAAATTAAGACATTCAGGGTTATATATACAAGATTGCGTAAACAAAGTTCATTCCAATCAATCATAATAGCTCTTTTATAATAAAAAATATCTTAAATACAATCTTGTTATTATGTATAATTTAATTAGCATTGTGGATTTAAAAGTAGGTTTTTATCCCAAATATAGATGTTAAAAACACATGACAATGTGAATATAATCTAGGTAGTCGCTGAATACATATTATTCATAATGATATACATTCTATACATTGTCTAATGACCCTTGGTTTTCATATTCCAATGGTTTCTTCGACTCCATTGAATGTTCATATTCTACACCATAACCCTTTGTAGATTAGGTGTGCAACAATAAGTCCTTAACACGAAGGCGTGTATATGAGTATAGGAAGAGAGATGAAATACAAAAAATGTATGGAAGTAATTGGATATTTTTTCTCTCCTAAATGATGGAATAAGGTGGGAGAACTTGAGATCACAACCACTAGTGGTTTAAGGATGACCACCATCACTAGAACATTTAGTGTAGTTCCTAGAACATTTCCAACTATGACTAGAACCTAAAGTCTTTTGCTAGAGGAAGTGCTCACTAATTTTGAAAATGGTAACCATTAAGTTCTCAAACTTGAACACTTAGTGCAGTTCCTCAAACAATTCCAAATTTGGACACAAGATGATGTGTTTTGCTAAAGGATGTGTTTTGAAAAGGGAGACCATTGAGGTCTCAAGTTGCGCTGATTGAAGGAATGCCATCAACAAATATGCATGCTCAAGGGGCATTGCTCTATTTCTAAATCCAACTCTAAATATGGGTATGGCTGACTATGTCTTTAGGCTTAGCCATTATGTTGAAGATGTGGCTCAAGCTTGCTTGATGTATCTTTGAAGCTTGTAGATTACCATTAATTCCACCCCTATCAGATAAAATGTGAGAAGATGAAGAAATATTAATTGCAATATGTTTCAATATTCAAGAAAAAAACATGTGGTATGATCAAAATATCTTCTTTATTGTTGAAGCCCACTTGCATGAAGTGATAAATCTGTGGTGAGTGTTTGTTCCTATAGAAGGCTTTCTCGTGAAGCATTTGTTTGAATGAAGAGTGTGCTTACCACAATTCTCAAGAGGGTGAAAATCGAAACACTAATCTTTCACATGGACAACTCTATCACAATGTTCACATTTGCAAACTGGTGGTTGTGGATGAGGAGCATGTGAAGATGAGTTGGCTTGAAGAAATCTAGCACTTTGAAATTTGATGGGCTTAGAGTAGCTTGAAATATGAAAGGACACATCCTTTTCATTTCCAATATCAATTTTGTGCTTGTATATAATAAGCTCTTCCCAAGGACTAATCATGAGCTTGAAAGAATAGACTAAATTTCTGCATCTGCATGCAAATATGCTCATACACTAGGCATTAAATCAACCACAACCTAATTGATTTGATTACTTTGTGGAAGCTGATTGGAACCTATCTAAAATTCAAACAAAATATTATTCTAAACAAAACCTATTCAGAATGATGACTCTTTTTTTGTACCTCATCTCACCATAGTTGTGATTCAAGCTACAAAAAAATTGATATTTTCTTTTGCATTTTACAAATAGGTTTTAATGTCATAGAGAGATCGAATTCGTTGATTTTGATGGTACAAGGCTCAAAAGTGGAGAGGATGAGAGTATATTAAAACTTTAATAACTCAATAATTTCAGTCATTTAGTTAGCTCATTCCCAACAAATGATAAGATCATTAGGAAACAATATATGCTTTTACTCTCAGGATATCGAGGGGAGAAGACTCTATATATCAAAAATAATATGAACAATATCCCATATGGAATAAGTGTAAATATAATGACCAAAAAAATTGGTCAGAAAGAGAAAAAATGACACCCTATCTTTTCTTCCTATGCTTGTTCCAAATCAACTAATAAATGTTCTTAACAACAACATGTCATTTCTCCATTAACGAAAAAAACTATCTTCGTCATTATTAGCTACAAAATCGATACTATTTTCAACGATACTTTGCAAACATAGTATGTAAATTTGAAACTTACATTTCGGCTATAGAATAAATGATGAGAAACCCCATACATCATACCTCAATGAAACCTTTGTCGACTCTTGCAATTTAGATCATAAGGAGACTTCATAACCTAGGCTGGTTGAGCAACTAGCCATTAATTTCCTAACATAGTGATTTGAAATATGTTAATTTCATAGACATATGAAACTAATCACGAGAGTTGTTTGTCATAAAACACCGTCTCAATTTCCTTCACATGAGCAATCCACGTTGCATCGTTCTCATTATCAATCATAATCTAACGAATGGTTGTTGCCACTAGTTGTTAGTGAAGCCTCAAGCACAAAATTCAAAAGAGAGATTTTCACCGGTAGTTCTTATCCAATAAAATCAAACAACCCACCGTATGAATGAAAAATTTGTATTCACAGACTCCAACCATGTTGCTATATTGGCCTGTTTTCTAGACGCTTGATCGTTAATGTTGAATTCATCTTCTGTATTGGCACTAGCACCATCAACTGCAAAAACTGAGGATCATTGAAAGCTATTCAAATCACGTAAGATAGAGTAAAATATAAGAGTACATAAAATATCAAAATCCAAAGAGATGGAGAAAATTAATATCGCAAAGAGTTACCATACGATTGAAAGTAAAAGGGTGTATACTACTTTTCATTAAACATTGTGAAAATTGACGGTGCAACAATGTTTTATAGTCGCCTTTTGGTTTCTCTCTAGGACTAAACTTGTAATGGATTATGTTAAGGAAAATTCCATAACACTATGCACAGTAAAGGTTGCAGACGACACCAATATAAGTTATAGGTGGTGGAGAATATACTGTGAGTACTACGTTGATGATTCCATAAGAATTCAAACTAGTCCTATCGAGGTTCAAATTTCCAGCTCCATATAGTGGTCACTCAATGGAATATATAGAGTTGGCATGTCCCAATAAATAGTGATAGTTATCCTTAACCAATCGATGGAAAATTGGTTCCCACGGGGAAGGCCTCCAATCTAATTGATTTTTTTCTTGTCGGTTTCATAGGAAATCATGTAAAACTTTGAATTTGGCTGAGCAGTCAATAGGTTCACAATCCATGCATTTTGAGTGAGTTCAATATGAGATTCAAGTAGAGAGTTATATTGGTGCAACTCAAAATGTAGGAAATAATGGTCGCCCTACTCAATAATAGGCTATAATTATGTGCAAACACATGTTGCATATCTTGCATATCTAAGTATCACAAAGAATGCCAATTTTTAATTTTATTTTAGGACAATTGGCAGAGGTGCAAGACTTACATGCATAGAAATTCCACAAAATCCAGTGGCTCAAATTTGGGTAAGGAAGGGTTATGGTTACTATACCATATTAAACACAAATGAAAATGTGGACATAATTTAGATAATATTTAAATTCATATTATTTACAATGATATACATTTTATATATTGTATAACAACCCTTCGTCCAGTGGTTCCCTGGACTCCATATGATTGTTCATATTCCATACCATAACCCTTAGCGGATTAGGTATCTAATAATAGATATCCCTTATAAAAAAATTGTTCATTTTTAAGATTGTATCCCTTAGATGTATGGGTTATTGTTTCAAATTGTTGGATTCACAAAATTATTTTGGCCTCCATGAACATTTAGTTGTGGATATAATTCAACCAATCTACTATGAAAAAGGAGATTGAAACCACATCCTACTCTCCTTTCTTATAAATAATATCTTAATAAATGTCCAAGAATTTGGTTTCCATTTTTGTTGATCTAAGAGAAAAAAAAAATCATTATGGGAACTATTTCATTCTTCCATGATTTTTTAAATATGGGAAAATTTACCAAATATGGAGGGATGCTAGATATGCATTATATTTACCATACCCATCATTTAATTTTCATGAACAAACAAACAATGAAACTGATGAAACAAATTCAAGGTCTAGTTGGAATAGGCGAGTGACCACCAATATCCACCTGAATCAGTACCCCTTCCTTAGGAAGAAATGGTTGTCATTACATGCAAAGCTTCCATGAGGCGACGAAATTTCTATTGAACCTGGTCCCTCGTGAAGCACTTTCCTTGGTGAAACAATTGTCCTACTTTGATAACTCGATATGGTTGGATCCCCTATTGGCCAGTGTTCTTGATTTGTGAGTCCATGATCTAATGAGTTACGGTCATGTTCCATGCAATATGTGTTTAAATATATTGGTGTGAGTTTCTCTACAATGTTCAATTTGTCCACTTATAGTGGACATTATGCCCGAAGGCAGTCCACATTGAACACTAGGTGTAGGCCAAGGAATGGTGGAATGCTGAGCTCAAAGGAATTTTCCCCTAATTCCTTGCTGATGGTGTACGACTTATATTAGAGCGAGCGAAGGTTGCCATGGGGCCCACCAAAGGGCTCCTTATGCAAATGTACTAAAACTTTATCTCAGACCTGTAACTTGTGTGGCACCCGATGTTGATCGTGTCGATGCTTGTACTTAGCATTGACTCTATCCGTTAAGCCATGCACTTGGTGGCGTATGTGTTTAATGAAATCAATGAAGTGGCTACCCCTATCAACTTCAAAATGGACATGAGTCAAATCTTCCTGAGTATTGAAAATGGTATGACCACATCGATTGGACATAATGGCTAGAATCCCAACCCCACCTGAAAGGGGTTGTGGCCAATTGAGCTATGGAGATATTTGTTGGACATAACAGAGGCTTTCATCCCACGTGCATGGATGGTTTGAGTTGTACACTGTACAGGTGAAAATTTTGTGCGATCGTCAAGTTGGAAACCTTTGTTTGGCCATCAATTTGGGGGTGGAAAGTTGTGGATTTAGTGAGCTAGGTATCCAACATCGACCAAAAACATGACAAAAATGTACTTAAGAACCTATTATCCTGATCTGAGATAGTGGATTGTGGGATCCCTAAGTGTAATCACACTGATTCAAATAATAGCTTAGAAATGGCTTCTACTATGATACTCTTCTAGCAAGCCGTCAAAATGGACATCTCATTGAATTTTTTCGATCACCATGAAAACACAGTAATTTCCATGCTTAATAAAAGGAAGGCCCATCATGAAATCCATGTAAATGTATTCCCAAGGTTTACTAGGAGTAGGAAAAAACATTATATAGGCCTTTCTTCTTGATGGTTGGTTTGGAAACGACGTAGGAAGTGCAATATCTAATATACTTCACAACATCTTGTCGAACGTTTGGCTAGTAAAAATACTTTTGCAGTACTTCCACTCTTTTCTCTACCTCGAAATGTAAAATGATCAGACTGTAGTTTGCCTCCCGAATATATTGGCATGCTCGATAGAAGGAACATAGAGGTGTCCCAAGTGGAAAAACAATGCATCTTATAGGTGATAATTTGGAACTTAATTGCCATCCAGGAAGGTCTTTTATCCTTTTCTGAATTTAGGATCTCTTGTAAAGAGTTGGCGACCCCGAATTCTCTTTCCCACAAGAGTCGGGCACAATGGTTAATGCCATGACCGACAGTCGACTGATCTATTATGCAACATTTTTGGTGCTTCCCTTCTTTTCTTTAATATTTAAATTAAATTATTGCAGCTATGTAGACTATTTCTGATAGCGATCATTCTACAACTTCGCTAGTGTCGATATGAACTATAAGGGTCGGTGGTCTATGTGGATGACCGTTTCATTCCCCATAATGTAATGCTTCCATTGTTGGAAGGCGTGCCCAACGGAATACATATCTTTTACATAGTTGGGATACTTTCAGACTGTGGCTAAAACTATCTCACTTTGGTATGCCACTAGATGCCCCTACTAAGTAAGAACTGCACCAATCGCATAGTTGGTGGCATCTATCTCAATCTCAAATGGTTGTTGTAGGTATGGAAATGTGAGCACTGCTGTAGAGCAAGGGCGATGCTTCAACTCAGAAAATTCCTTTTTTTGGGATTCAGACCAAAACAAAATTTCTTTTGATGCACCCTTGGTGACTTGAATCAAAGGCCAAGTGATATGAGAGAATCCCAACATGAGCCTGTGGTAAAAGCTAGAAATACCAAAGAATTTGTGGAGCTCTATTAGACTGGTTGGGGCTGAATCCTGAATGACTTGTATCTTGGTTGGGTACACATGCACACCCCGCTTATCAATAATGTACCAAAAGTGAATTTCTCCAAATTGGCACAAAAATTGTGTTGCTGTAGGGTTTGGAGGACCTGTCGAATATGGAGGAGGTGCTCTTATCAACTATGGATGAAGATCGCGATGTAATCCAAATACACCACCATAAAAAAGGCAATGAAGGGTCCCAAGATATCATCCATCAGCCTCATGAAGGTTGCAAGGGAATTCTTCAACCCAAAAGGCATGACTTGTCATTCGAAAAGGCCCTCCTTGGATTTGAATTAGGTAATGTTCCACATATTAGATGGTTCGATTGGTACCTGATCATAGTCAGACTTGAAGTCAATACTTCTGAAATATTTACCCCCCTTCAGTTGTTATAGAAGGTCATCGATCCATAGGATTGTATACCTATTCTGGAACGTGATATTTTTCAGCGCTCGATAGTAAATAAAAAATATCTAGGTGTCATCCTTCTTCTATACTAGTACGATTAGGCTCCGACAAGGTGATGAACTTTGTTTGATGTTCCATTTCATCAATAACACTTGAATCTGCCTCTTGATTTCACCATTCTCCAAAATAGTGCATCAATATATCATTTCATTGCATAGTGGCATGCTCTAGGTCACATCGATGGACTTCTTGACCTGATAGTGTAGAGGTACCCCTGTCGGGAAGGTGAAGATGTCCCTATACTCCTCCATGAACTTGTCCATCTACTGCTATTGTGCAAGGTATCCTTTTCTTGAGGTTATGGCCATAATATTCTTCTTTCCATGAGGGCGAATCATAAGGAAAATAGATTTCCCAGTCTGGGAAATTATCTTACTACATTGCTTCGTAGTGATAAAAGGTATGTTGATATACGGTGCTACCTCTGGTATCCTTAACAAGTTATTTCCCAAAGTAATAATTACAGTGTCAAGACTAGAATCATACAAAGAAGGTTGCTTCCACAAGTATGGTTGGAATAATAATACATCAAAAACATCAAGAGGATTAACATCGCACAATACCTAATTTGTGAAGGGCTTGATGCTATATGGAAGGTGATATTACTAGCTAACGTAGAGATATTGTCCTTGGTGAAGACACTCAATGGTGTATGGATGTGGGTGTTTTGTGGTCAGTAGGTCAAGCTGCTTTACAACCTCTGCTGAAATGAGGTTCTATTGTCTCCCGCTATCGATAATGAACTATAGCGGAGAACCCCTCACCCAAATATGGGAATGGAAGAGGCACTCCCCCTCCTTTGGATCTACACACTCATCCTTCTGGACCTTGGTTGTATAAATGGTGGCATCGGGCTCCATGTCAATCATTTTCATCCCTTTATCATTACCCTTGTCGGGTTCTGACTCAGAGTTAGAAGATGAATCTGATTCTGAGTCCTTCATCTTATCCACCAGTGACTACCTGGTCCAACACTCACTTGTGTTGTGAGTGGGGTTCTTATGGAACTCTCACCACTTTCCCATTTCCTTCTTTATATTCAGGGTGTTTTTATTTTATTGTGAATTTGATGGGTTTTCACGGGTCACCTCGCGTTGGCTTCTTTCTTTGTTATGCGGTTTGGGGGTGCCTTTCCCTTGCATAAGATTTGAAAATCCAAATTCTCGCTTCTTATATTTAAATTTATGCTCGATATTGGTAGGATATGGTTATGTTGCACCAAGAAAGATATGTCGAGGAACTTCATTTCCTCTTGAATGTATCTATGAAAAAAAATATCATACTTGAGCACCAAATGTTTCTCAGAATATTTGACACCCAACTTTGTACGTAGGGTATGGAAAAGATTCATCAGCTCATGAAAATCTTGATCACGTTTCTATAGGATAATTGACCATTGCATGTAGTTTTCGTCATATCTCTCCATGCGATAATATTGTTCCTTGATGGCATCTCGAAAATAATTTCAAGTGGGTGTAGCTGAAAACAGTGAGGTTTCTCCCTCATCCCTGTATTCGCAGTATGATTCCCACAAGTACTTAATATGGGGGGCGTGTTTGAGGAGTGCAAAATAAAAACTTAAATAATAATACAACAGAATTCATATATAACCATGAATACAAATATGTGGAAGAAATAATACTTCTTTTCATTAATATCAAAGAACTGAAATATGCTTATAGACAAAATGGAAAGGAAATATCTCTAAGAAGATATGTGGAGGCTACATGCCCATGAATTATGTTACAATGAGGCTCAAGGGAATTTTTATTATTGAAAAACAAGAGAAAACCCCAAACAAACAAAACTGTCACCCAAAGAGATGGAACACCAAGAGTTTTCTAGCCTTGTTGGGGTTAGTTGGGTAGCCAACTTCTCGGGATCATAACTTGGTCATATTATCTCTGTTTGGCACACACGATACCTCATTGGAAATATCTCTTCGAGTACCACAAAATTTGAGAGAAGCCCCTTCCTATGTATATGGGCTTCTTGCGTACATTAAAATAACATTGTTTAGTGGGTGAAAATTGCTCCAAAATTTCATGACTTGAAAAGCTGCTAAAACTTGTTATTGCTTCTATAAACACACAAATTAATGAATTTGACAGGAGGTATAGGTGGAATAGGTGGGTGGAAACCAATATCCACCTAGACCAGTCCTCCATTTTCATGAAGAAATGGTATGCATTGCATACAAAGCCTCCATCATGTAATGAAATTTGTGTTGAGCATAGTCCCTAGTGAACCACTTTCGTTGGTGAAGGAGTTGGCCTGACTTGAAAACTTGATATATTTTGATCCTCTATTGGAAGTGTTATTGATATTCATTTCCATGATCCAATTAGTTGTGGCATTTTTCAGGCATTCTAGGTTTAAATTTGTTGGTGTGAGTTGCTCTGCAATTCCATATGTGTCCAGTAACGATGGAAAGTATGGTCGAAGGCAGTCCACATAGAACAACGGGTGTAGGACAAGAACAATGGAATTCAGAGCTTGGAGGGATTGAACCCTACCTCCTTGGTGATGGTGCATGACTGATTTGAAATGGGTGGCTGACTTGTTATGATATGGATCTTATACTTGATAGTGCAGAATTGAATACTTGAAACATGTGTATGTGTTTTAACTGTTTCAAGTCTTTATATGTGAGGAATTAAATATTTTTTTTTTATGATAAAATCATGTACATCAAGCATAAATTGTAGAAAATGAATCATCAACACATAATAGAAATTTTAAAAAAGGAGCTCACCCGTATGTCTTGGGCTACGTCTACTTGAGCCATTATCAATTGACTTGGCTCTTTGGGGTTAAGATGGAAAATTTATTTCACAAGTCTCCTACTCAAATCCAATGGTTATTTTAACTGTACAAATGGGTTTAAAATACCATCATACCACTGGAATGACTGCTAACTCTCTGTAAATGGACCTAGGCTCCCTTTGACTTGACCTCTTTTGTCGGTGCCCTTAAGCTTCCCTGAGCTTCTCTGTGGAAAAAAATCCTTGAGAAGTCATTTTATATCCCTGAAACCTTTTCTATTGTCTCTATCAGATATCATACATACAAAATAGATTTTTCGTTTTCTCCGAACGATCTTTGGCTCCCTAATATAGGCCTCCAACCGCTAGTGGCCCTGGGCTCCCCGAAAATTCCCTGTGGGTTATTTGGTTCTTGAAGTCTCCAAATGGCTCTCAAAATCCTTCCAGTGGATTTAAAATGTCCAAAATAGTCTGAAATGACTATTCACCTTCTGAAATTGGCCTCTGGCTGCTCTAGTTAAGACTCCAACACCTAGTGGCACCCTTCTACAAATCCTTCTATTGGATTAAGAAGGTTCAATATAGTCATAATATATTATTGGTTTGCTGAGAATGGTCTCTAGCTGCCCTCACTAGGCCTCTTTCTCCTACTATCTCGTCGTGGCCCTAGTGGCCCTTGGAACTTCTCAAAAGAAAAATCACACCCAGAAGTCCTCAACTAGCTCTACAAACCTCACCATTGGCTCCCGAATTCCGAATATAGTCAAAATTAACAATTGGCTTGCTAAGAATGGCCTTTGGCTGTGCTGGCTAGGCCTCATTCTCCTACTAGCCCTTGGTGGCCCTAGTGGCCCTTGGAACTTGTCTGAAGCACAATCACGCTTAGAAGTCCTCAGCTAGCTCTGTAAACCTCACCAATGGCTCTATAATGTCCAAGATAGTCTAGAATGACTTTTCACACTCGAAATTTTTGTTGAGTAATGCTCAACATATAGCATAATCAATTTTTCCCAATTTCTTCCACTAATTCTGGAAAAACTGCCAGTTAAAAATCCAAAAATAGCATCTCCGCCAACTTTGGCATGCTCCAACAAAAAGTCCGCTAACTTAACTGGATTTTAGTTAATTTCTAATGTGTGATTAGCCCTGGTGGGTAGCACTAATGACGTTATTAATATTTTCCCTTTTCCCTTGGTCTTCGCTCTTTGTCATGTGAGGAGGGGCCTAGCCCCATGGGGCTGGCTCCCTCCTCCCCCGTCGTCGGCATGACTTTAAACCTTTAAATAAATGTGGCAGCCATGGTCTATTAATACCAAATTTTGTGGCTTGGTGGTTAGGCTGGGTGCTATTACAGAGGAGGTCATGGGTTCAACCCTGACCTCTGCCCCTCAGTGGAAATACATTTTGGTTTGGTAGTAATGTCCCGAAGTTTTAAAACTTTAGAAATTCATTAATATGTGCATTGCAATATATATATATATATATATATATATATATATATATATAGCATTTAAACCTTATATTAAAATATATGCACCACATATAGTTTGAAAATGCCAACCATTTCCTAGGGGGGTGGGGGGGTGCCTACGTGGCAGCCCAAGGTTGTGCCACGTGTCTCTTCGCCATTGGCCCAAAAATCCAGCATTTTTAAAATTGCAAATTGCACCCAAAACTGAAAAAATTGACATTAGAAGGTCATTGGGCATTTTCACCTTCTCACAACCATAATGGAAAATATAAAGGTGCAACTTCGCACAATTTCATTGGCTGTTGCTGGAGGCTATTCTTGTAACTACTGACTATACCGTCCACGTCACCATTGTACTTTTTCTACTCATTTTTTGCATGTTTGACATTTTGATCAGAACGCGATATCTTCCTCATACGATGTCAGTTTTTCGAACCGTTTGCGGCACCAGAATCAAGAAGACGAGATCTATCCAGTCGCTCAGGTTTGGAACACTTTTTAACACTTTGAAATTTGATCTATCACTTAGTTCCTTATCCAAATTTGATCACTCCTCCCCATTGGGAAGCTTTTGGACCCCAAAATATTTGATTACCTATTCAGTATATGAGAGTACAATACCCTCACCTTTCCAAACTCCATCCACTTTTCCTTGCATGGCTTAGTGCCTTTGAGCCCCAACTTGAAGGTAGTAAACACTTCCCCTCTTTGATACTCTTATCCTCGTGTCAATAATTGTATATTATTTGAGCTCATCCAGAAATTTATGGTGATAAACTTCAATAGAAGGTAGTTGAACATCATTTCCATGATCATCGATCAAATGTGGCTCATACAAACATAAGTTTTCAATATAAATACATGCATACATAACTGAAATTGCATCTATTTACAAAGGAATATATGTCTAGGTAGGTCACGAAGTCAAACCACCTTTTATCACGCCACTTCCATGGAAATTTTTCCTGCTAAAAAGCTTCTTGTTGTGAGTCATCCAGACTCACATCAATGATGGAATCTTTTGTTCCATTTTCACTAGTATTTGTACCCTCTTTCTTCAAATTCTTGGGATGATTGTTTGGATGCAATTTTCATCATTGGGCAATGAGATGTCCCTTCTTCTGGAAATGTGTGCAACTTTTTTTAATCTTTTTTTCAAGTCGCCTTTGCCTTGACTGATTCCTGTATGCCTCGAATGTTGATTTTCATTTCCATATCTTTTACCTTCTTGAAGAGATGAACTTGAAGAGGTTACAGCTTTATTTTGAAGACCAACATCTGTGTTCATGTCTTAATAGCTGTCAGAACCCTCTTGTTCGCCATAAGATGCATGTCAACAAAAATCTTGCTACAACATAGGCTTCAAACAATTGAATTCATCTTGAATACAAACTTGACATGCTTGTGTGTTTGAACCTGCAAATTTTTTTTGTCTTGGAATTGTCTCAAGTGCGTTCATGGCTTTGGAGTTTTCTCCATAAGATTGAACATAGCCTAGACCAAAATTCTTATACCTTTCCTCAACCATAATAGGCTCAATCATGCCTTGTGCATGTTTTCCTAGACCCTTGCCTTCATAGCCCATTTTTAACATCAATTTGGACCCTATACCTCTAGTGTGTTTTTAAAATGAACCTATACATCTATCTAAAGAGGGAATTGAAGAAAAATTTGAATTATTTACCTGTGCTTCAAGCATGTGTTTGGTTAAGGCCTCTTAGGAATGATGGAGTTTCATATCCATCTCATGCATTCTTTGAAGAAGTCATTCTTTCTCTTGCTTCATAGAAACCAATTGCTCATGAAGTCTAGTGCTTTCCTTTCCATCTTCATATAGGATTTTCACCATATCCTTCAGGATGTAGAAGTCTTGATTCATCTCTTCATCAAAGAGTCTTGTAAAGTTGTGGGATTTAGAAACCTCACTTGATGAAGTTTTCATCATTACACAAATGAATTAAAAAAAATCAGCAAAAAATCACAAAGCTTCAAAAACAATTAACAAAGCTTCTTAACAATTTGGCTGTAGATTCAAGCTCTTCTCTATAGCTTGTATCTCTTCTTCAAGCAACCTCTTTTGCAAACAATCCCTCTTGTTCTTCAAGGGATTCCTTGAGGTCCTTTGGGTAAGGAGAATTATTCCATCTTTCTTCCTTCTTGTCCTCTTTTGGACTTAGCTAACATTAACTCCCTTCACCTCTAGCAATCTAAAACTAGTAAGGATCAATGAATTGGCAAACAGTTAAATTCTTTGCACTGTTAAACACCCTTCAATTTAAGCAAGCAAGCAAGCAACCTTGTGCTCCTTCAAGAAATAAAACTAGTGCTCTGATACCACCAGACCTAAAATGGGTAGCTAAATTTTTATACTATGCAAGCACCTTCCACTCAGTTAAAACAAATTAAGATCATTCTTATACTTGATAGTGTGTAATTGAATACTTGAAATAGGTGTATGTATTTAAACTATTTTAAGTATTTACGTGTGAGGAATTAAGCATTTGTTTCTGCTTATTAAAATCATGTACAGTAAGCATAAATTGTAGCAAATGAATCATCAACACATAAAAACAAGTTTAATAAAGTATTTCACTCGTATGTCTTGGGCTATGTCTCCTTGAGCCATTGTCAATTGACTTGGCTCTTTGGGATTAACATGGAAACATTATTTTACAAGTCTCCTACTCAACTCCAATGGCTATTTGAACTATATCAATAGTTTTATAATACCATCATACCTCTGGAATGACTGCTAACTCTCTGGAAATGGACCTAGGCTCCCTTTGACTTGATCTCTTCTATCAGTGCCCTTAAGCTTAATTGAGCTACTATGTGGCACAAAATCACTTAGAAGTATTTTTTTGTCCCTGAAACCATTTATACTATCTCCAACACATATCATACATCAAAAATAGACTGTTCATTTGCTCCAAATGAGATTTGGATCCCCAATCTAGGCCTCCAACCCATGGTGGCCCTGGGCTCCCTGAAACTTCCTTGTGGCTTCTTCGGCTCTATAAATCTGAAATGGCTCTAGAAATAATTCCAATGGATTTATAATGTCCAAAACAGTCTGGAATGACTATTCACTTGCTGAAATTGGCCTCTGGCTACTCTGGTTAAGCCTACAACACCTAGTGGCACCCTGTGACTCTAGGCTCATTGAAAACTTCTCTATAGCATCTCAGCCTTCAGAAGTCTTCAAATTCTTTTTCAAATCCTTCTATTCGATTCATAAGGTTTAGGATAGTCATAATAGACTATCGGTTTGATGAGAATGGTCTCTGGCTACCCTGGCTAGGCCTCATTCTCCTGCTGGCTCATGGTGGCCCTTGGAACTTCTCTGAAACAAAATAACGCTCAGAAGTCCTCGGTTGGCCCTGCAAACCTCACCAATCACTCCAGAATTTTACAATAAAAACTACTGTTGGCTTGCTCAGAATGGCCTTTGGCTACTCTGGCTAGGCCTCATTCTCCTACTGGCCCCTAGTGGCCCTAGTGGTCCTTGAAACTTCTCTAAAGAAAAATAACACTTAGAAGTCCTCAATTGTCTCAGAAAATCTCACCAATGGCTTTGTAATGTCCAATATAGTCAAAAATAACTATTCACAATTGAATTATCATTGAGTAATTCTCAATATAGAGCATAATCAATTTTTCCCAATTTCGTCCACTAATTCTGGAAAAACTGCCAGTTAAAAATGCAAAAATAGCATCTCTGCCAAATTTGGCGCACTACGCAAAAAATTCCGCTAACTTATCTGAAGTTTAATTAATTTCTAATCTGTGATTATTGTTGGTGGTTAGCACTAATGGCACTATAAAAATTTGGCCTCCACCCTTGGTCTCCATCCTTGGTCATGTGGGGAGGGGGTTGGCTCCCTTCTCCCTCACCATCGGCATGACTTTAAACATTCAAATAAATGTGGCGGCCATGGAATTTTAAGACCAAATTTTGTGCCTTGGAAGTTAGGCTAGGTGCTATTATAGGGGTGGTTGTGGGTTCAACCCCGACCTCCACCCCTCAGTAGCAATACATTTTGGTTTGGCGGTAATGTCCCAAAGTTTTAAAACTTTATAAATTCATTAATATGCGCATTGTAATATATATATAACATTTAAACCTTATATTAAAATATATGCGCCACATATATTTCCAAAATGACAACCTTTTCCTAGCGGGGTGGAGGGGGGGCACGCGGAAGCCCCTACCTATGCCAAGTGTCTCTTCCCCATTGGCCCAAAAATCCACCATTTTTTAAATTGCAAAATTGCACCCAAAACTGAAAAATTGACCTTAGAAGGTTATTGGCCATTTTCACCTTCTCACAACCATACTAGCAAATCTTAAGGTGCCACTTGGCATGATTTCATTCGCTATTGCTAGATTTTATTATTGCAACTGCTGACTGTACCTATCACATCAGCATTGTACCTATTCTGCTCATTTTTTATCTCTTTGGAATTTCGATCAGAATGCGATATTTTCCTCAGACGGTGTCAGTTTTTCGAAATGTTCGCAACGCCGAAATCAAGAAGACAGGATCTATCCATTCACTCAGGTTTGGAACACTTTTGAACACCTTGAAATTTGAGCTATCACTTAGGTCCTGATCCAAATCTAATTAATGACCCATATCAGAGAGGGTGAATCTTATGGTGGGGTCCATCTAGGCGCTCGTTATGCAAATGTAACCGAATTGTTTTTCCCCATATGGACCCTATGTGACACTTGATGTTGATCATCTCATTGCTTGTACTTATCATTGGATCTTTCCAATATGTCATTGACATGGTTACACATGTGCTGAATGTGCATACTGAAGTTGTGAGCCTTGTTAGCTTCAAAATGGACATGAGCTAAATCTTCCTAAGTAGATGCAAATGGTATGGCCACATCCATGGGACATAATGGATGGAATCCCTACCCCACATGAATGGTGTTGTGGCTAGTTGAGATATGGAGAGCTATGTCATAGTTGTGATGGACATAGAGGAGTATTTCATCACATGTGCGTGAATGCTTCAAGTTGTACATGCGCAAAATTTGTACAATCATGTTATTGACAACCTCTATTTGGCCATCAATTTGAGGGTGGAAAGTCATGGACCTAGTTAGATTTGTAATCAAAATCAACCCGAGACTTGAAAAAAATATACATAGGAACCCGTTGTCCCGATCTAAGATAATGGACAATGGCATCCAAAATTGTACACACACTCATCTAAAGGAGAGCTTAGAAATTGCTTCTATTGTGATAATTTTCTTGTAGGCCATGACATTGGCCATCTTAGAGAATGTGTCGATGACCACTAAAACACAGTTATTGCCATGCTGAGGAGAAGGAAGGCCCAAAATGAAATACATGGAAATGGATTCCTAAGGTCAACTAGGAGTAGGAAGAGGAGTAAATAGGCCTTCCTTATTGATGCTCGGTTTGGCAGTGGCACAGGAAGTGCAAGATTTTATCTACTTCCCAACATCTTGTCAAAGGTTTGGCCAATATAAATACTTCTATAGTACAACCGCTCTTTTCTCTACCCCCAAATTTCCAGCGACCCAACTGTAGTGCACCTCACAAATAATCTTGGCATGCTTTCTTGAAGGAACATAAAGGTGTCTAAGGTGGTGTTTACATCCAAACCCAAAACATCCTCAAAGATCCCTTTGGTGTTGTTAGGTCATTAAGGTGACTGTTACAGGCCACTTCAATCCTTCTCATTCAATTGTCAACCTAGGAAAGTCTTATTATTTCAAGAGTGCAAGCATAGTATATGCAAGTGATATCAAAGAATAGCTACTCTATATTATCATAAGGAGGACTTATATAATTCTCGAAGCTCAATCAATTCACAGGGAAATGGAATTATAAAATGTTGTTTAATTATTCTATCTCAGTAAGCACAGAAAAGAGAAACCTACGATTGAACAACACACTGATGAATTGAGCAGCAACCCTACTGAATTGAACAACAACTTCAATAAATTGAACAACAATTTTTTATCTAATTTTGTAATGGAATTCTCTTTTAAATTAAATAGATGAAATTTTTCCGAATCATTTAACAACTAGATACTTTGCAGTAATGATCAAAGGTTCCAACTTTGGCTATATACAGAATTGAATAGTAGTCATGCTAAAACTAATGAATTGCGCATAAAGCATCAGGAAATGATGGAAGCATCTAAATAATTATGAAATTATTGACTGTAAGCAAGAAGGAATGAATGACGAACTATTCTAATGAAAGAGAAAGATGAAGTATCTTATGTTCACAATTCGACCAATTAAATGATATCTCGCGAAATTTATTAGACGAATGAAATGTAAATTCTATAATTGAAAGTATAGCACAGATATTAGTACAGAAACTCCCAGGGCTAGGCCCAAACCACCAAAAGTCCACCGCTACAGAAAAATCAAAAATTGACTATAAAAAACACCAAGACCTTTATTAAGCTGAAAGTTAATACATTGATATAACTGGACGATTTTTTCCTGATACTTCTATTATAGAAGAAAGTCTCTATTCCGATCTATCTATCTTGTTCATTTTCAGCCTTTTAAAGGCAATTTCAACAGTGGTAACGGTTTTTTCCATATGCGATCCTGCTACTTGTGGATGTTGTTTGAGTTCTTTAGATGTGGAGGTTCCTTTTCGTTTTCCGCCTGCCCATGGGATTCATCATGATATCGTTAGTATTTATCTGTCAGCTATCTTCTGGTTATCATCGATTCAGCTGCTTTGTTTCCCTGTAAATAAAGATACAACAAGTCAATTTCCCGTTTTTAAACATCCATTTTACTGTTAGTTCATTTTGTCCTGATTTTAAATTAATCTTCCTTTCCTTTACTATTATGATGAGAAAAATTCATTAAGTTGCATAACAATTAGTGGTAAAGTTAGGGTGAAAACGTACCTTATTCTCGGCCCGACATACTCCCTTGCTTACCTATTTGTAGGTCCTCATGCAAAAAAATTATTGAGGTGTAACTGGGTTAAATAATAACGAGGGTAGACTTCTTATTTATAGGCTCTGAAGCCATGTATCTGTTTGAATTTTTCAAAGGCCAGTGTTTGTGTGCCCCTATGGTAGCTCATAATCATGATCATAACCCTCAGGGGGGTACCAGATGAGAGGGCATATGTACCTTCATCTTATCCATGTAGGACCCATTTTGAAGATCAGATTACTATATAAAAGGAATTTGGAGGCAACCGTTTTGAAGTTTATGTAGCCAAATGGCTCTCTGTTTTTCACATTATTCATGGAGGCCATCCGCCTCTATTTGGCTACTGCCAGAGCTGCTTCCTGAATATCTTCGAAATACTCCCACCCATGTTGTATAATGTCCTTACAGAAAGGTCCCAATTTAGTCCTTACTCCTTTTCTCTCCATGAAATTCTTATGTTGAGTGAACAGATGCAGGGGTCTAGTAGGCTCCCCTCTAACCCACAGGTCTAGGCCATGCTCCCTCTCTTGGAAAATGTTGTAGGCTTTAGTCCACCAAGTCTGGTTACTAACAAAAGAGAGGAAATCCTAGAACTGAATTTCTCCTATAAAGGGGCTAGGATAATGTCCCTCTCCTCCTCTAAGAAGAAGTTGTGCATGTATAATTCACAAAAAAGGTATTGGACCTGGTCATTTTGTTCATTGCAGCAATTGAAAATTCCTCTATGGTTTTAAACGATGTGGGATTCCCAGCCCTGACGGCCTTGATCTTTAGTAATAGATACCATTCTACTAAAAATATGACATAGTTGGTGGTTGGTGCCCTACATGTTATCACATCAGAGTACATGGAGCAAACCATACTAGTTTTCTTCTTGTCTTGTTCCACCTGATCCTGTGCCTTCTTTACCTTTGCCTGTTCTTCTTTGAGTTGAGATAATGTCTCATCCTCTGTTGCAGAAAGGTCTGTGAATTTCTTTAACAGTGCCTAATACTCTTGTGTGGGCACTACTTCCTTTCTGCATTGTGCTAATTCATGATGTGTTCTAATTAATTAATTATGAAATTTTTTATTGGAAACCTTTTCTACGAGAGGAGCATAGGAAGGTGCTTCCTTCGTTTGGCTTTCCTTTTATTCTGTAAATTCCAACTTAGTCTACACAGAGGATTTAGTAGTGTCCACTAGGTCAGTCTGTATCTCAATATCAACAATGTTTTCTAACTCAATCTGTACCTCAACCTTAGCAGTGTTTATCAAATTGGTGACAAAATCTGTTTAGGTTTCTATGGTGACCAATTATTTCTTAAGCTTTTGAGCCTTGCTTACTTCCTTCAACTATTTCCTCAAATGTTATATCATTTTTCTTAACTTTTTGTAGGTCTTGATCATTTTCTTTAACTTCTTTTCATCTAAATTCTCTTCTGGCTTAGTTTTGGCAAGGGATGGAGGAAAAACAACCTCATTTCCAGGAATGGTGGTGCCAGTTTCAAGGCTGTCAGTGATGATATTTTCTACCTGTAATACAGAGTTTACTTATGCATTAATGTCTCGACTGGGTGAGATATTATTCCCTTCAGGCGTTAGAGGGACTATTTCCATGCCTGGATTTTGTTCTAAGGGGATGGTGTCTCTTGATTGGTTTTTAGATTCGGCTATCCCTTCTGCCTACTCTTCCCTATTCAGCCCATTACTCTCGGGAGGATACAAGGCCCTAAAATCCAACGATTCATCTTGTTTGGGTATTATTTTAGTGCGGCCAGAGCTGTTGGTAGTGGCAGATTGGTTTAACGGTTCATCTTACTCCCCATCTTGTTCAGATGGGCTTCTAGTTTCACAGGATTCCCTCATTTGCTCCAAGACTCCTACCATATCTTCCTCATAGTCTTGTAAGGGTATGTTTTTAGGGCTTGAAGGTTGTGTATGGGATGGCCCTACCTCCTCTAACAATTCTAAGGTTTCTTGTTGTAATTGCATTATTTTGGACTGTCTTCACTTCCTTGGTTCTGAAATCGAACCATGGATCCTTTTCCATGTTGCTCCTCTATGTATGTTCATTCTAGGGAGCTCAATTTTGGTCTCGACGAGGTTTTCCTCATTGATATGCACGACAGGGTTAACAAAATTGTCCCAGGATGTTTTTTGTTTGCCTAACTCATGAATGATGATTAAATTGATTAAGCCATGGTGGATGACCACTAATTGGGGCTTTTTAGCCTTTATAATTTGAACAATAGTGTTGTGTAATACATAATTCAAGAAAGAAGTTAGATTAATTCAAATATTTTTCTTAAGAACGGCTAACAATCTGACTTAACAGAGTTTGACCACGTCTTGGCGTCCATCACATGTGATGTATCTCTGGATGAGTGCTACCAATTCCTGTCATGGCTGTTATAGGAAGGCAGGGTTAATCGCCTTTCCTTTTCGTTCCAATGGTTCTCTTGGATCCTGGTATGTTGCGATTGCCTCTCGTAGAAGAAGGTGTTTTCGGTCCATCTTTATCCCTCTGCTAATATTCCAGAGACTTTAATAATGATATTCTCTGTGACCGGTATAATCCTTCCCGTGAGTCTGGTATGTCTCTCTTGTAGGTTCTGCAGGAATTCAACTGTCATCTCTTTGTTAAACCCTTGTAATTTCTGTAAGTATGGCAGCCAGTCAGCTTGCTGAAGAATGGTGTGAGTTGCGTCTGAGATTGGGAACGTCGTAGGTTCATTCTGAAGAGAGTTTCCTCCCATGGATAATGCGTTACCCTGAGATAATTTCTCCCTCATTTTGTGTTTCTTTTTGGCCTTGTTGTTTAGAATAAACACGACATGCAAGAGAAAAATAAATTGTAGCCTTCTGTCATAAATGTAGGTAGCTTCATTGTGTAATTGGAATGATTTTTTGGTCTTATCAGCAAAGGTCACCACTCATAAACAGATCAAAAATCCATACACCACTATAATCATGTGGTTAAAACCCCCAAAGAGGGAAATAGTCCACGGCCTGAGCCAGCATGGCCACTTCAGGAAATTTATTAATATAAAAAGAAAAGTTACATATGTTTCTCTCATAAACGGTTACCGGACAAATGAACCTCCATGCTCTTTAGATAGAGATCATGGACCAATCGGGTGCTAAGCCACAGATCAAGTGTCGTTAATACCGAGGTGAGAGATAACTATCGGATCACTACAAATCATGACCGTCGGATTATAACTTACAAATGTACATGGAAAAGAAACACACTTTACCTAAATCTACACTAGACTAAGTTATTCTTAACTATTTCCTATGTTTTAGAATATCCTAACATCCCCCCTGTTAGAGTCAGCCCTTGCTGCCCTCCGTCAGTGATCATTTCGTCTTTTGCATTTTCATTATTAGGTGTCTCACTTGTTTCACTTCTTTGCATATCACTAGGATCATGCCCTGTTAGAGTCAGCCCTTGCTGCCCTCCGTCAGTGATCATTTCGTCTTTTGCATTTTCATTATTAGGTGTCTCACTTGTTTCACTTCTTTGCATATCACTAGGATCATGCCATGAACTGACGAAGGGTTATGTCATCTTGTGTTTCCTCATATTACACCTGCAGCGCTATTTAAAAAAAATTTTCCTCAAAAAATTATTCATAGTTATTGTCATGATACATGAGGTCATTAAAATTGTCAATAAGTGTCCTAGGTCTTGGTGTCTAGGGTTTCTGAGTCATTTATACACTAGTCATCAAGCCTGCAAGGTGAGGAAAGTCCAACACTTGTGATTTCTATTTTATTATCATCAGCATTTTAAAAAAAATACATTTCTAGTCCAAAACTCTGTTTTGGAACTAGAAATTTGTCATTATCATTTTATAATAAATTTGTAATTGTTCCGCATGAAGACATTGTAGAAGCAGACCCCTGGTCTTTCCTCTAGCTAAGACAGCCATATCCCTGCAAAAAGACAATAAAATCATCAGTATCGACCTTAGAGAAGCCAAAGCAAAGTTTGTATTTAAAAGCCAAAGTGAAAATTACAAAAACATTTGTAATGTGGGTTTAAAGTTAGATTTGAAATGAAATCTGATTGGGAAGATATTTGTGAAGTGTATAAAGGCCAAACAAGTTCATTTGAACCGATTTCATCGCTCCCAAAACGTATTTGCAAGATTGAAGGCCGATTTTGGATTTTTGGAAGGCGTGGACAGTGTTTTAGGGCCGCGCGACCCAACTTGAGCCTGCGCGACCCACCTGGGCTGCGCGACCCAAACAGAACGGGTTTAGCACAATGGGTTTGCACCTGCGCGACCCACCTGGGCTGCGCGACCCAAACTAAGCCTGCGCGACCCACGCAGAGACAACATTCCAGAATTGTGTTTGAGCGCCCAGATCGACTCCAGTTGCCTTCAAAGCAGGTTTTCTTCAATCACTTGGGGTTTGCAAACGTTTTTGTGTCATCATACATGGTTCTAATATGCTAATGAAGGATTTAAAACCCCGCTGTTATGAGATTATTGTTTTCAGGGTTAAAATGAAAATAAATGGTGTAAAAATGGGTTTGATGTCTGAAACAGTGATATGGTCAGCCTTTCATAAAACATGAAAATCAAATCTGCTCTCATACCCATAATATCTCTGTCACCATTGTTATTGTATGCCTTATCAAACCTTTGAGTCACATCTCTCATGTTTGTAATGAATCGCTTTGCCCAAGGTTAGCATTTGCTCATGTCTTTGTTTGCCCAATGTTTAGCATTGTTTCAAATGGCTCATTGAAACCATTTATGGTCATAACTCGCAGACAAACATATCACTATCAATACCATGCTCTCCTTTGAATGGATGTGTCCAAACTTTTGAAAGGTTGTCTATTCCTATTTTGTCAAGACTTCATTTGCATTCAAAACAGAGATGCTGCTTGTCAGTCCATTTGAAACAGAGATTTTATCCATAATTTGATTCCTTGATGGTGTTTTGGCGTGGGATATTGGTTGAGAGTTAAACATACATCCTAATTTTGCTTTCACTGCATTCATCTCAGTGTACACATTGCCCAAAAGTTTGATCAGAGATATGTCAGAGACAGAGTCAGAATATGAGCCAGGATCAGGCAGTGATTCGGTGGCTGAAGGTAATGTACCACGGGGTTCCCGCAGAGAAAACAGAAGTGGTGATCATCGCAGAGAGGAGCCTACCTCTTTGGCTTGGTTGCAGGCATGTCCATTAGCTATGGATTGTTTTCGGTTCTTGTCATGTTTCAGGTTTTGTGAGATGGTTGTGCAAACCCGACCTCATCGTGAATTGGCACGTTTGTTTGTTCTTCATTTGCGGGGTGATTAGGTAAACCTTGCTGGGGTTGATTTCATTGTATCACCTTTGACTATTGCTCAAGCCACTGGCATACCGAACATAGGCGAGAAATGGAGCAAGGGTAAGCAGTTAGAGAAATTTCATTATGAGCCATACATTAAAACTGGATATGTGGCTTACTTGAGCAGAGTTTTTCCATTCAGATTCTTGAGAGATGAGTATGCACCACTCATGAGGCTCATCATTCAGTATTTTAGTTGTGAGGGCAGGAATGCTCGTCTTTTCTCATATCATGTTCGTTTGCTGATGCACTTCACAAGGGTGCGTATGATGAATATTCCTTATTTAATATACCGCAACATAGAGAAGATGGTTACATTTGTGTAGAAGAAGACGAGCCCAGTGCAGCAGTACAAGAGTATATATCATTTCGCTTTGATCAAAATCTTGGTGTCACATCAGTTGGCAGAGCAGGGCATCACTTGGGAGGACTTCATTTCTAGAGACTTTTTCAGAGTGCCACAGCAGCCTCCCGAGGCAGTTTATGAGGCAGGAGAGCCTTCACACCAGCCGTACATGCTTGAGGTTGGGCATATCATTACTCCTTTGGTTCAGACATATCAGCGAGGCCACAGGGCCTTATTTGCAGCGACACGGCGGGTACTATCTCCACGTGAGGTGGAAGGGGTCCTGCCGACTTCATCGACACGGCGAGTATTATCTCCACGTGATGTGGAAAGGGTCTCGCTTTCTTCTCCAGTGCAGGTACAGGTACAAGACAGAGGCAAGAGGCCCATGCATGATGAGGGCCCATCAGGAGGCCGGGACACCGATATGACAGTCATTGATGTTGATACGGGTTCTCCTAGCTCGAAGCTGAGGGAAGTCATCCAGGACCAAAGGGCCAAGAATGACCAGCTGAAAGACCAATTGCAGAAGGCTCAGTGGGTGATTAACTATTTGGAGCAGCGCAACAAACAGCTCGAGGATGAACTCACATTTTATGAGGTGCGCCAAATCCGTGAGGACAGGCAGTGGAATCGAAAGAGGCCCGGTGACATGACACCACCTGACAGAGATACTGTACTCACGCGGGTGAATATACATCTGGAGAAGCTGTTGGCGAAGGCCAATCGAGACAAAGACATGCTTCGCCACATGAAAGGCCATTACTGGGCTTGCATGCATGTTTGCAAAGCGAGGATGAGGATCATGAAGAGGAGGTTGCGCAAGGCACTTCAACGGCGGAAAAGGCCTAATCCACTTCGGATTTTGGCCGAAGCTTCATTGAATGAGCAAGACATATGATGGAGGACCTCCGCTCCGAATTTGGGCAAATTCGGAGAAAATTTTTGTCATTTCCAAATTTTTGGTTTAAAAAACAGGTTTTGTGGCTAGGTGGGTCGCGCGCTCATGCGCTCGCATTTTTTTGAGACACTTGCTGGAGGAGATATTTACATTTTCGGATTTTTCATGGTCAAATATGCATCCTCTGAAGTCAACTTAGCATTTTGATAAAATCTGGATGGTCAAACAGCTCAAAAACACCATAAAAAACACCTTGCTGCCACCTTTTGCACCAGCAGGAAGTACCTCTGGGAGAATGAAGTTTTTAGGGGTCAAAGCAACTCCAAATTCAGAAATTCCACTTGGGTTGGAAAGTAGACATCCAGGGCTTTCCAAAGAGCTATCATGAGCTCAATTTGGATGTCGGGAGCTACCTCAAAATCAGCCTGCAACATGAGCGACCCACGCAGTTCAGGAGCGACCCACCTTGAGAATTTTTTGAGTTTTCAGCTGCCAGCTCAGTATTTCGCCTATTTTGGACCAATTTTGCTTATGGATAGAATTCTTGGGTTTTTATGATGTAAATTCATGTTTGATATGTAACTTTGGCTTGTTTTTATCTCTTCTAGAAGATTCACTCTCAAATGAGTAAAAAATCATGTAATGGATCAGTTTCCACTCTTTTAGAGGCAAGTTGTTAGCCGCCTAGATTGTAGTTCCATGATTAGAATTGGTTGAAACTGATCCCTGAAGAGGGAATTCGACCCCTAGAGGTGGGGAAAGGTGTTAGAGTGATCTATATATTGTAATTTTTGAGGCATTCTACAGGTTGGACTCTTGGGATACTTTTGATATCATTGTACATACTTTTCATATTTTGGCTAAGGAAAGATCAGGGGTTTTGCGGCACTTGTTGGGATCCTTGTGGTGTTCTGTTCTTGATGATGTTTCTCCTTTGTTTACTGTAAGTTTCTTCATGTTTAATTTTGCCATCCTTTCATTATGCTTCTGAACTAAATTGAATGAGTGAAATAAGGTTGAATCCATTGTTTACAGTGCTTAGCCTTTGAATTCAGTTAGTTCTATATGTTTTCAGCTGTTTGGAGAGGATCCAAGTTCTTCTTTGCCCTCTTCAGCTCCTCGTCAGTCTAATCTATCCATAAAATCCAATTCGAAGCATAAAGATTGTCACCTACCTCGCCCCAGCTTGAACTCTGCAAAGGTCTGACCTTATCCCCGGACCCCAAAATTTGTTTTCCCATTACTCCAGCGAAAACCCAAAAAAAACCAAAAACCAAACATACCTATCTCTTTACTAGCCTAAAATCAGTTCTTATTCTAAGTCATCTCGCATTTTATTGCTCATTTTCTCGAGATTGACGGAGAGAGCCCTCTCCTGTCCTCGTAGGGCTAGCTACGAGGCTGAGCGTGGTTTGATGTAGCCTTGAGTTTTACTTCATTTCAGCCCGAGGTAGATTTGAGTGCTAACATAGTGGCGACCATACTGGGGAAGATCTCAATGGTTTTCTTGTTGATGTGTTTGTTCCATGAGTCTTAGACGGAGTCTGAAGTCACGCCAGGTAGCTTTCGAAACGCTTTTGTTATGCATAAGCGGAAGTAGATAAACGTTGCTTCAGTCGATCTCCGGTAAGCTTGTGTGTTCAGTACTTGATTTGTAAATCACCCCAGTATATTTATTCGTTCTAGACCTTTTGGATGATTGAGTCTAGAAGTCGAAGGGCTGAAAATAGTTGATTGTGTTCCTTGTAATTTTTGTTTTCCGAGAAGATCAATACACTGGCTTCAAGAAGAAATACTAGGGCGAATCTTGACCCTGATCCACCAACAATCTTCGAAAATCCGAATCTGATTCCAAGGACCCTTAGAAAACAAGGCAGTCAAGAGAGTTCTGAGAGAGAAAGCCAATTGAGTTTTGAGAGTTCCAGAGTACTTACCCGATCTGCATCCTGTCCTGTCAAAATCATATATGTTGATGAAATCCCCTTTGATGCACAGTTTGAGACATCTTTGTTTGTGAATTTTTCCGAAACTGAATTGTCAAGATTAGTCCCAGATCCATTGTTTACTGAAGATTTGCAATATAGATTTGTTTCACAGTACTTGGATAGACAGCTGCAAAGTTCTATTGAGGATACTAATACTTTTGAATTTACTGAATCTGCTTCACAAGTTCTCGACCCATCTGAAATTTCATCAAGTTCACAGATCCCTACTGAACCTCCTTTTGTCCCTATCATTCCGGTTCAGCCTGAGTTCTCTGATCCGCAATCAATAGTATTTTCTCCGTTTCCATTGAATACATCTCATAGACCTACTACTCCTACTCCTCCTGTATCTCCTCGACAACAGATTGTTTTCAATCCACCAAGAGCTATGGCTGCTCGTTTTGCACCCCTTGTGTTACCCTAGCAGTTGAATGATATGCCCGCAGACTATCAGAGTAAGATCCCGACATTTGATGGCACTCCACAGAGTCTTCCTGCACAACAGCATGTAGACAATATGGCATATTTCTTTGATCGTTTCGAGATTGATGAAGAAAATGTGACCATGAGGCTTTTTGTGCAAACCTTTGGAGGAGAGGTACGGAAATGGTTCAGAGCCTTGCCACAAAGAAGCATAGATACATTGGTAGAGCTTCAGAGGCAGTTTTTAGACCGATGGGAGATGAAAAAGGATCCGCTGCAGATTACTTCAGAATATACAAATCTCAAACGTAATCCTGGTGAGTCGGTTCAGGATTATATTATTAGATTCAATACAGTGTATAATGCTATTCCATATGATTTGAGACCGTCCAAAAAATCTGCTCTCCTTAAATTCCCGGATGGCTTTGATCCGGAGATGGCTTATTCCCTTCGTGATAGAGATCCACCTACTTTAGAAGATATGCAGAAGGTCGCTGTTAGTGTTGAGGCAAATCTGAATGATAAAAGAGCACGGTTGAAAGCGGAGAAAAGAGTGACAATAAAGGAAGAGCCTTCTACATCTATATCAGAACAACACTTAGCTCGTGAGTTGGAAAAGGCTTTAAGAAGAATGAATCTTGACAAAGCAGAAACACAGTTTCGAAATCCAAATTTCCGTGGCCAGCAGCAGCCACAATTCAGAATTAAGCAGCGTGAACAAAGAGCTCAAGAGCCAGCAGCCCAACAGCAGATCAAGACCCCTCTTTTGTAGAATTTTGTGAGTCATGATTCCGATGATGATGATGATGTGTCAGGTGAGCAAAATCATTTCTTCACCCCTGATGATTTGCCTATTTATATTACCGAGGAAGAGGAGTATGGCGAAAGTTCAGTTGTTCAGAAAGATGAGGATTTTATCCTAACAAATGATGCTGATTTAGAAGAAGAGTCAGATGAATACCAAAGAGGATATTTGAATGCATTGACTGCTCAGCAGAAACAATATTCATTGAGAAATCGAGATGTGCCTATAAATCCCATTCAGAAAAGAAAGGAAGCTTCAGCACCGAAAACAGATTCACCAATACCACAGAAAAGAGGGAAAGAGACAATTGACCCCGCAGCAAGTAAAGTGTCATCAGCTGAGAAGGTAAATCAGTCAAACATAGTGAAAGACAAGGCTGAAAAGAAGGAAATTCCAGCTAAAGAGGTCGAGAAGGTTTCAGCATTTAGCTTGGAAAATGAAATTTCTAAACTGAAAATATCCATTCCTTTGACGGAGATTATGAAGAACAGCAGCTACCGTAGTCAAGTCACCAAAATTCTGAACTTTGATCCAATGATTGACACAGTGAATGTTGAGGATGATCAGCCGAAATTGATTTTTGGGCCTGCATTGAATGGTGAGTCTCCTGATAGTAATGTTCCTCCTTTTTACATCAGTTTGAGGTTGCATGAATATATATTGCATAATGCTATGCTCGATTCGGGTGCTTCGCACAATTTGATGCCAAAGGCAATCATGGAGAAGTTGGGATTAGATATTACAAGAGAGTATCATGATTTGTATTCATTCGATTCCAGCCGGGTAAAGTGTATAGGACTCATCAAATATTTGGTGGTAAGTTTAGATCAAATTCCAGCGAAGAATGTTTTGATGGATGTGGTGGTTGCCGACATTCCTCCACGGTTCGGGATGCTCCTTGCAAGATCTTGGGGGGCAAAGTTGAAAGGTACACTTCAGTTAGATTTCTCTTATGCTACAATTCCAGTCTTCGGTCAAATGAGAAAGTTGTATCGAGAGCAGAAGATGAAATACATGATAACTAGCAAAGAGAAGCCAGTCAATCATCCTGTGAATTATGTACATACTGATTTAGAGTCGTTTGTGTTGCTTGCTGATAGTTTTAATGATGTAGAAAGTCAATTAGTTCAGGCAGAAGACATACCAGAAATAAATGAGAATTTCAGAGAAGTTTTGCAAAAGGAAAGAAGAGATAAACAAGTTGTTTTGGAGCAATCAGCTGAAGACAATGGGCAGCAAACAGGAAAATCAGAGCCGACACAGTTTCAGCATTTAGAGGACGATGAAAATGGTCTTTGGACCATGGATTTTGATGGTGCAGTGGGCAGCGATGGTGCTGGGATTGGTGTGTGGATTCGAAGTCCAGTTTTCGCTCCTGATAAAGTTCCGAGCAATGTGAGAGTGTGTTCTTACAAGCTTGCATTCGATTGTTCAAACAATGAAGTGGAATACGAGGCTCTTATTGCTGGTCTTAAAATTCTCAAGAAGCTGAATGCGAAAAGGATTGCGGTATATGGCGATTCAGAATTAGTGATAAAGCAAGTTAAAGGTGAGTTTCAGGCTAAGCATCCTCGCATGAGGGCTTACCGAAATGCAGTTTTGGATATTCTGAAGTTATTTTCTGATTATACTTTGACATGTGTGCCCCGCATACAAAATGGTGTCGCTGATGGACTTGCTAAGGCAGCGAGCAATCTTAAGATTCCAATGAATTCCAGCAACAAGTTTGAGATATATGTGAAACACCGACCCACCGTTCCAGACAATCAGCGATGTTGGCAAGTTTTTGAGGATGATGAGGAGATTAGTGAATTTCTGCAGAATAAGGGTAAGTTTAAAGATACCTCCATAGATACTGAATTTGATGATGGTATTGATGACATACAGATAAATCAAATGGATGTGCTGCAAATGAAGGATAACATCATTCCTAAGGGATTGATTCCTTTGGAAGAGTTGTTTGATCAGGATGATGTAGCTCGTAAGCCTACATTGAGGCCAACAGAGAAAGGTGTCGAAGAGGTAAATATTGGGACAGCTGAGAATCCCAAGATGGTGAAATTGTCAAAGTCATTGTCACCAAAGGTAAGAGAAGAATACGTGAAATTGTTATCTTCATTTTCTGATGTGTTTGCGTGGGATTATTCAGATCTTAAAACATATGATACCAATATCATCCAGCATACTATTCCCATCAAACCAAATCAGAAGCCTTTTCGTCAAAAGTTGAGGAGGATCAATCCAAAGTTGCTACCATCGATCGAGAAAGAGGTAAATAGGTTGTATAAGTCAGGAATTATTGTACCTATTCGTTTTTCAGATTGGATATCAAACTTGGTGCCCGTGAGAAAGAAAACAGGTGAGATCCGTTTATGTATTGACTTCAGAAATCTGAATAAGGTATCATTAAAGGACAATTATCCGCTGCCAAAGATGGATCACATATTGCAGCGAGTAGTTGGAGCATCAAGGATGTCACTACCCGATGGATACTCAGGTTATAATCAGATTTTAGTGCAGGAAGATGATCGTGACAAGACTGCATTCACCACTCCTTGGGGAACATTTCATTACGCAAAGATGCCATTCGGTTTAAAGAATGCAGGCGCTACCTTTCAACGTGCCATGGACATGGCTTTTGCCAATGAGAAAGATGTGTTTTTGGTTGTTTACCTTGATGATCTAACTGTATTTTCTAATTCTGATGAGGAACACTTATATCATCTAAAAATTGTTTTCCAGAAGTGCAGAAAATATGGCATTTCGCTGAATCCAAAGAAGAGCCTTTTCGCCATGGATGAAGGAAAGCTCCTTGGCCACATCATCTCGAAAGATGGCATTCGAGTTGATCCTGCACGTGTTGAAGCCATTCAGCAGATTGAACAGCCCCGGAATAAGAAAGAGATACAGTCATTTAATGGTAAAATGAATTTTCTGCGTCGTTTTATTCCCAATCTTGCAGAGCACCTTAGAGAAATCACGAACATGCTGAAAAAGGACAGTCAGGTAAAATGGACAGAAGAGGCAGTAAAATCATTTAATTTGGTAAAGATAGCTCTTTCTTCAGCCCCTATTTTAATCAGCCCCGATTACACACAAGATTTCATTTTATTTTCTTTCGCTTCTGAGCATACATTGGCAGCTGTTTTGATGCAAAAAAGGGATGGAGTTGAGAAGCCCATCGCTTTTTTCAGTTGGATCATAAGAGATGGGGCATTGAAGTATAATATCATTGAGAAACAAGCACTTGCGCTTGTAAAGGCTTTAAAGGATTTCCGTGTGTACATATTGCATTCCCATATTACAGCATATGTTCCTAACGCAGCAGTTAAGGATGTTTTGGTACAGGCAGATCCAGAAGGAAGAAGAGGTAAGTGGATCGCTGCATTGTTAGAGTACGATGTGGAGATTAAACCAACCAAGCTGATCAAAGGACAAGGACTCGCCAAGCTTATGGCTGAAACAAATCTGCATGCTCTAGACATAAATTTGATTGCTGCCATGTCTGATGAAGATGAGGAAAGTACGTCAGTTCAGGTATCCGATATTTTTGTTTCTTCTCCTTGGTATGTTGACATTTTATATGTGCTTCAGAATTTGTCTACACCGCCTGGTATGCCTCGAAATAAGAGTAGAATATTGAAGTTAAGAGCTGCTAAATTCTGCATTTTGAATTCTGCATTGTATTGGAAAGACCCTGGGGGTATGTTGTTGAATTGTTTGGTAGAGGAGGAAGCTCAAAGAGTTTTGGAGGATTTTCACAAAGGTGACTGTGGAGGTCATTTGTTTTGGAAGACCACAGCGAATAAGATCCTAAGAGCAGGGTATTATTGGCCTTCTTTGTTTTATGATGTGTTCAAGGTTGTGAAAAATTGTCATGAGTGTCAAATATTCGAAGGGAAGCAGAAACTACAGCCTTTGCCTCTAAAACCAATTGAAGTTAATGCACCATTCCAGCAGTGGGGATTGGATTTTATCGGGGAGATCCACCCAGCATCTTCCGGACAGCATAGATGGATCTTGAAAGCTATAGACTACTTCACGAAGTGGATTGAGGCGATTCCCACTCGACAGGCCACTGATGCGGTAATTATCTCTTTCCTTGAAAACAATATTCTGTCACGCTTTGGGTGTCCTACTAAAATAATCACGGATAATGCAGCAGCTTTTAAGTCTAAGAGGATGGTTGATTTTTATTTTAAGTACAATATTACATTGGGACATTCAACCGCATACCATCCACAAGGGAATGGCTTGGCGGAATCTTCAAACAAATCCTTGGTGAATATAATTAAGAAATTGCTGGAAATTAACAAGAAGGCTTGGCACAAAAAGTTGGTAAATGCATTATGGGCTGATAGGGTAAGTCAGAAAAGGTCTATTGGCATGTCTCCTTTCGAGTTGGTGTATGGGACGGATACAGTTTTTCCTACTTCACTTGCTGTCCCGGTGGTCAGATTGCTTCAGGAGGCTGGAAGTGAAGAGGATCCTATGCAGCAGAGGATTAATGAGATGATTCATTTACAGCAGACACGTGAGGAGGTATTTCAAAATACTTTCAAGTTGCAGGAGCGCATAAAGAAGATCTACGACAGAAAGGCAAAATCAGATAAGTTTCAGTTGGATGAAGTAGTTTTGAAATGGGATGCTCGGAATGAAGACAAGGGAAAGCACGGCAAATTTGAGAATTTGTGGAAGGGACCGTTTAAGATTGCAGCGTATCGGGGGCATAATGCATTTCTTCTCAAAGAAATGAATGGAGATGATTGTCCTGGTGGACCGATCAATGGTCGGTTGCTGAAGCGCTATTATTTCTGAGTATTTGCTGCTGATCTCATTTTCATTGTATATATCATTTTACTTTGTTTCATTGCAAGAGTGCACTGATCTCTCATTTTCGGTCTGGGGCCCGGAGCGAAGGCTATAATTCTGGAAATAGAGGTTGGTTGGTTTGAGATTGTAAAGTTAAGTTTATCAGTCTTCTTGTTTAAAGTCATGTCAGTTTGGGTCTAGTCAGTTTTGGTCAAAATTGCAGTCTATCATTAGTCAAATCTGCAGCCAATAAAGGTGTCTAAAGTTTGTCTTGTCAAGTTGAAATAATGATTCCATCGCCCAATGGATGAGAGGCACTGTCTGACTCCCCCAGAGATCTGCTGTTCTTGGCATCTCCATGGAGCCACCATCCCCATTGGAGCCAATGTTAGAGTCAGCCCTTGCTGCCCTCCGTCAGTGATCATTTCGTCTTTTGCATATTCATTATTAGGTGTCTCACTTGTGTCACTTCTTTGCATATCACTAGGATCATGCCACGAACTGACGAAGGGTTGTGTCATCTTGTGTTTCCTCATACTATACCTGCAGCGCTATTTTAAAAAAAAAATTTCCTCAAAAAATTATTCATAGTTATTGTCATGATATATGAGGTCATTAAAATTGTCAATAAGTGTCCTAGGTCTTGGTGTCTAGGGTTTTTGAGTCATTTATACACTAGTCATAAAGCCTGCAAGGTGAGGAAGGTCCAGTATTTGAAATTCTATTTTTATTATCATCAGCATTTAAAAAAAAATACATTTCTAGTCCAAAACCCTGTTTTGGAACTAGAAATTTGTCATTATCATTTTGTAATAAATTTGTAATTGTTCCGCCATGAAGACATTGTCAAAAGCAGACCCCTGGTCTTTTCTCTAGCCAAGATAGTCATATCCCTGCAAAAAGACAATAAAATCATCAGTATCGACCTCAAAAAGCCAAAGGAAGTTTGTATTTGAAAAAGCCAAAGTGAAAATTACAAAAACATTTGTAATGTGGGTTTGAAGTTAGATTTGGAATAAAATATGATGGTGAAGATATTTTTGAAGTGTATAAATGCCAAACAAGTTCATTTGAACCGATTTCATTGCTCCCAAATCGTATTTGCCAAGTTGAAGGCCGAGTGCAGACTTTTGAAGGGCGTAGACAGAGTTTTAGGGCTGCGCAACCCAACTTGAGGCAGAGCGACCCTCCTGGGCTGCGCGACCCACGCAGACTCAGTGCAGCACTGTGGGTTTGTAGGTGCGCGACCCACCTGGGCTGCGCGACCCAAACAGAGCCTGCGCGACCCACGCAGAGACAGAATTTCGGAATTGAGTTTGAGCGCCCAGATTGGCTCGGAATCGACTCCAGTTGCCATCAAAACAGGTTTTCATCAATCACTTGGGGTTTTCAAACATGTTTGTATCATCATGAGTGGTTTCTAATATGCAAATGACGGATTTAAAACCCCACAGTTATAAATTATTGCTTTCAGGGTTTGAAATGAAAATCAATGGTGTAAAAAGTGTATTTGCTATCTTAAACAGTGATATGGTCAGCCTTTCATAAAACATGAAAATCAATCTGCTCTTATACCCATAATACCACTGTCACCATTGTTATTGTTATCCCATGATTAAACCCTTTGAGTCACATTTCTCATGTTTGTAATGAGTCACATTGCCCAATGTTAGCATTTGCTCATGTCTTTGTTTGCCCAATGTTAGCATTGTTTCAAATGACCTATTGAAACCTTTATGGTCATAACTCGTAGACAAACATATCACTGATTATACCATGCTCTCCTTTGACTAGATGTGTCCAAACTTTTGAAGGTTGCCTACTCCTATTTTGTCAAAATTTCATTTGCATTCAAAACAGAGATGCTGCCTTTCAGCCCATTTGATGCAGAGATTTTATCCATAATTTGATTCCTTGATGGTGTTTTGGCGGTGGGATATTGATTGAATGTTAAACATACGTCCTAATCTTGCTTTCACTGCATTCATATCAGTGTACACATTGCCCAAAAGTTTGATCAGAGATATGTCAGAAACAGAGTCAGAATATGAGCCAGGATCAGGCAGTGATTCGGTGGCTGAAGGTAATGTGCCACGGGGTTCCCGCAGAGAAAATAGAAGTGGTGATCATCGCAGAGAGGAGCCTACTTCTTTGGCTCGGTTGCAGGCATGTCCATTAGCTATGGATTGTTTTCGATTCTTGTCATGTTTCAGATTTTGTGAGATGGTTGTGCAAACCCGACCTCATCGTGAATTGTCACGTTTGTTTGTTCTTCATTTGCGGGGTGATCGGGTAAACCTTGCTGGGGTTGATTTCATTGTATCACCTTTGACTATTGCTCAAGCCACTGGCATACCGAACATAGGCGAGAAATGGAGCAAGGGTAAGCAGTTAGAGAAATTTCATTATGAGCCATACATTAAAATTGGATATGTGGCTTACTTGGGCAGAGTCTTTCCATTCCGATTCTTGAGAGATGAGTATGCACCACTCATGAGGCTCATCATTCAGTATTTTAGTTGTGAGGGCAGGTATGCTCGTCTTTTCTCATATCATGTTCGTTTGCTGATGCACTTAACAAGGGTGCGTATGATGAATATTCCTTATTTCATATACCGCAACATAGAGAAGATGGTTACATTTGTGCAGAAGAAGACGAGCCCAGTGCAGCAGTACAAGAGTATATATCATTTCGCTTTGATCAAAATCTTGGTGTCACATCAGTTGGCAGAGCAGGGCATCACTTGGGAGGACTTCATTTCTAGAGACTTTTTCAGAGTGCCACAGCAGCCTCCCGAGGCAGTTTATGAGGCAGGAGAGCCTTCACACCAGCCAGACATGCTTGAGGTTGGGCATATCATTACTCCTTTGGTTCAAACATATCAGCGAGGCCACAGGGCCTTATTTGCAGCGACACGGCGGGTACTATCTCCACGTGAGGTGGAAGGGGTCCTACCGACTTCATCGACACGGCGAGTACTATCTCCACGTGATGTGGAAAGGGTCTCGTTTTCTTCTCCAGTGCAGGTACAGGTACAAGACAGGGGCAAGAGGCCCATGCATGATGAGGGCCCATCAGGAGGCCGGGACACCGATATGACAGTCATTGATGTTGATACGGGCTCTCCTAGCTCGAAGCCGAGGGAAGTCATCCAGGAGCAAAGGGCCGAGAATGACCAGCTGAAAGACCAATTGCAGAAGGCTCAGTGGGTGATTAACTATTTGGAGCAGCGCAACAAACAGCTCGAGGATGAGCTCACATTTTATGAGGTGCGCCAAATCCGTGAGGACAGGCAGTGGAATCGAAAGAGGCCCGGTGACATGACACCAGCCGACAGAGATAATGTACTCACGCGGGTGAATATACATCTGGAGAAGCTATTGGAAAAGGCCAACCGAGACAAAGACATGCTTCGCCACATGAAAGGCCATTATTGGGCTCGCATGCATGTTTGCAAAGCGAGAATGAGGATCATGAAGAGGAGGTTGCGCAAGGCACTTCAACGGCGGAAAAGGCCTAATCCACTTCGGATTTTGGCCGAAGCTTCATTGACTGAGCAAGACACATGATGGAAGACCTCCGCTCCGAATTTGGGCAAATTCGGAGAAAATTTTGTCATTTCCAAATTTTTGGTTTAAAAAACAGGTTTTGTGGCTAGGTGGGTCGCGCGCTCATGCGCTCGCATTTTTTTGAGACACTTGCTGGAGGAGATCTTTACATTTTTTGATTTTTCATGGTCAAATATGCATCCTCTGAAGTCAACTTAGCATTTTGACAAAATCTGGATGGTCAAACAGCTCAAAAACACCATAAAAAACACCTTGCTGCCACCTTTTGCACCAGCAGGAAGTACCTCTGGGAGAATGAATTTTTGAGGGGTCAAATCAACTCCAAATTCAGAAATTCCACTTGGGTTGGAAAGTAGACATCCAGGGCTTTCCAAAGAGCTATCATGAGCTCAATTTGGATGTCGGGAGCTACCTCAAAATCAGCCTGCAACATGAGCGACCCACGCAGTTCAGGAGCGACCCACCTTGAGAATTTTTTGAGTTTTTTAGCTGCCAGCTCAGTATTTCGCCCATTTTGGACCAGTTTTGCCTATGGATAGAATTCTTGGGTTTTTATGATGTAAATTCATGTTTGATGTGTAACTTTGGCTTGTTTTTATCTCTTCTAGAAGATTCACTCTCAAATGTGTAAGAAATCATGTAATGGATCAGTTTCCACTCTTTTAGAGGCAAGTTGTTAGCTGCCTAGATTGTAGTTCCATGATTAGAATTGGTTGAAACTGATCCCCGAAGAGGGAATTCGACCCCTAGAGGTGGGGAAAGGTGTTAGAGTGATCTATATATTGTAATTTCTGAGGCATTCTACAGGTTGGACTCTTGGGAGACTTTTGATATCATTGTACATACTTTTCATATTTTGGCTAAGGAAAGATCAGGGGTTTTGCGGCACTTGTTGGGATCCTTGTGGTGTTCTGTTCTTGATGGTGTTTCTTCTTTGTTTACTGAAAGTTTCTTCATGTTTAATGTATGCCATCCCTTCATTATGCTTCTGAACTAAATTGAATGAGTGAATAAGGTTGAATCCATTGTTTACAGTGCTTGGCCTTTGAATTCAGTTAGTTCTATATGTTTTCAGCTGTTTGGAGAGGATCCAAGTTCTTCTTTGCCCTCTTCAGCTCCTCTTCAGTCTAATCTATCCATAAAATCCAATTCGAAGCATCAAGATCATCACCTACCTCGCCCCAGCTTGAACTCTGCAAAGGTCTGACCTTATCCCCGAACCCAAAATTTTGTTTTCCCATTACTCCAGCGAAAACCCAAAAAAACCAAAAACCAAATTTACCTAACTCTACACTAAACTAAGTTATTCTTAACTATTTCCTATGTGTCGGAATATCCTAACATCCCCCCTTAAGAACAACTTGGGATAGGATTGAAGGATTTACAAAGGTGATACAAAAGGAGCCTATTTCCTATGTGTCGAAATATCCTAACATCCCCCCTTAAGAAAAAATTGGGATAGTATTGAAGGATTTACAAAAGTGACACAATAGGAGAAGGAAGGAGGCATTAGAGCCTATCCCCCCTTAATGACAACTTTCCTGAACTCCAAGCATGGATCGAAGTTTGGTAAACTTCACTTCTGTGAGAGCCTTTGTAAAGATATCGGCTACCTGATCATTGGTTGGACAATACTGCACTTCAAGAACACGATCATGAATGAGCTTTCCGATGAAGTGTATGTGGAGTTCAATGTGTTTCATATGCTGATGCTGAAATGGATCTTTACATAGCTGAATGGCACTCTGATTATCACACCAAAGTGTAGTTGACGTCGATGGATACCAAATTCGTACGTACCGACGAAGCCAAGGCGTTTTCCTTGCCAGCTTCAACTCGCACCACATACTCGCTTCTTACCGTGGGGAAGAAAATGAGATGACACTTCTTTGTTTCTTACACCAAGTAATAGTTCCCGAACCAAGAGTGAATACATATCCTGGGGAGAGACTTTCTATCATCGTGTCACTGTGTCTCAATCATAATCAAGTGAAACCAATCAACAAGGGAGATGCTTCCGCACCGTAATGAATTCCGAATCGAATCAGACTCAAATATATTGAAGTATTATTTTAGCTGCTTTCCAATGACTTTCATGAGGTTGGTGCATAAACCGAGCGACAAGACCAATGGCAAAGGAAAGGTTAGGACACATATGGGTTAGATACAGAAGTTTACCAACAAGTTGACGATATAAGGTAGCATCAACTTCAAGGGTAGTACAAGTGACTGAAAGCTTGACTCCAGACTGAAAGGGAGAAGGGGCTGGCTTACAGTCTTCCATGTGAAAGTGGTGTAGAAGATCACAGGCATACTTGGACTGAGAGAGGGTAATGCCTTCCTTGGATTGCAAGACTTGAAGACCAAGGAAATAATGCAAGTGTCCTAAGTCCGTCATTTCAAACTTCTGTTTGAGGCTAGACTTCACATGGTTTATATCGTTTGGATCACTACTAGTAAGGATAAGATCATCAACATAAAGAACAAGGATGGTGAAGGAATTACCCACTTTCTTGGTGTAGACAGTGTTGTCAGAATGACAACTAGAAAAGCCATTATCTAAGAGAAGTCTATCCATTTTGGCATACCAAGCCCGAGGAGCTTGTTTGAGACCATAGAGAGACTTCCTAAGGCGACAAACAAGGCTGGAGTCTTTTTGGATAAAGTTAGGGGGTTGTTCCATGTAGATTTCTTCATGTAAATCTCCATGTAAGAAGGCAGATTTAACATCCATCTGATGGACTTCCCATTTAAAGGAGGCAGCAAGGGAAAGAACAAGGCGGATAGAATTCATTTTGGCAACAGGGGAGAAGGTTTCAGTATAGTCAATGCCTTCAACTTGTGAAAATACTTTAGCAACAAGACGAGCTTTATGTCTATCCACTTTTCTATCTGGTCCAAATTTGTTTTTGTAAACCCATCTGCATCTGACAAGTTTTCTTCCTTTTGGAAGAGGAACAAGATCCCAAGTATTGTTTTCCAATAAGGAATGATACTCTTCATTTGTAGCTTCATCCTAATCTGGATGACCGGAGGCTTCTTCAAAAGTTTCTGGATCAAGTTTTTCTGGAACTTGAGCCAATAAGGAAGAAGCTCTTTCGAACTGAGAATGTGTACGTCGTCGATCGGCAGTGTCACCTGCAAGAGAACTTGCTGCATCCCGAGTAGAGTGGACCCATCTTGGAAGTGGTGGAGTATAAGGAATAATTTCACGAGGTGGAGGAGGATTGTCATCTTCACTGTCATCATTTGAACTAGAAGGAATGCTATTAAAAATAGAAGAGAGAGAGAGAGGTGGCACATATGCCGAATCAGGCTTGCAGGCCAAAGGTGGCACACTTGCCGAACTAGGCTCGTAGGCCGATATCTTTTCATCAAATTTTACATCTCTTCTAATGATAATATTTTTGGATTTTGGTTGAAGAAGTCTATATCCTTTGACATCTTTAGAATATCCAACAAAAATGCATTTTTCACTCTTAGGTTCTAAGGTTTTTTGTTTCGCATCTAGAATATGGGCCCAAGCATCACTTCCAAAAACACGAAAGTGACTTACATCTGGTTTGATTGAGCTCCAAGCTTCTTCTGGAGTTATATTCTTTAAAACCTTAGTAGGAGTGCGATTTACTATGTAATTTGCATAGTTAATGGCTTCTGCCCAAAAATTGAGACCAAGTCCTTTAGATTGAAGCATACAATTAGCCATTTCTTTTAAGGTGCGATTCTTCCTTTTAGCTACACCATTTTGTTGTGGAGTATATGGAACAGTATGTTGCAATTGAATGCCATGCTCAGTGCAGAAGTTGATAAATTTGTTGTTAACATATTCTCCGCCATTGTCTGATCTTAACTTAAGAATTTGATGTCTAGATTGTTTCTCAACAAAGGCCTTAAAGGCCAAGAACATGTTAAAAACTTCACTCTTGAGTTTTAAGAAATATACCCAAGTGCGGCTGGAGTTAAGAAGTACTTGCAACCAGAGAAAGAAACAACAAGAAGTGGACCACATAAATCACTGTGCACAAGCTGCAAAGGGGCTGAAGCGTGTCAAGAGGCACGTTTGTCAAAACTATCCCGATGATGTTTTCCGAGTACACATCCGGAGCAAACACCATCTCGGCAAGCTACCATAGGAAGACCCGTCACCATATTTTCCTTACATAGAATTTGAAGAAAGCGATAGTTTAAGTGACCAAATCGCTCATGCCAAAGTTTGCTCACATTATCATTATGAGCAACAAAAACGGAGGGAAGAGAGGATGACCCAAAGTTGTCAAACTTATACAACCTTGTGGAATCATCAACAATGCCAGTAGCTAAAATATGTTTAGGATCTTTGAGGTCCTTGACTACAACATCATGAGGTGAGAATTCTACTATTTTCCCTTCACCTGAATGAGTTATTTGATAAACAGATAGAAGGTTGCATGACAAGGTAGGAACACATAGTACATCATTAAACTGACCATTATCTATATGAATGGTTCCAGATCCTACAACACTAAGAGATCTACCATCACCAACATAAATATGTCTGGTGTTACAATCATTTAAAGAAGAAAACATGGATTTATTTTTAGCCATGTGGTAAGAAGCTCCAGAATCAATGAGCCACTCATGAGAAGGAGAAGAAGAAGATACATTTAATGCATAACAAGATCTTGATGCTTGACAACCACAAGCAGAAAGTGCCATGCCCGAAGATGAAGGTGAAGAGCGCTCCAAATTGATGTTGTGCTTCTTCATTGCTGCTTCTAAGGCTTCCATCTTCTTAAAACATTTGGAATCTATATGGCCATCCCGATTGAAAAAGTTGCAATGTCTATATGTCTTCTTCCCTTTGTTTTGATTTGCCTTATTATTTGGTGATTTGATTTTTCAGTTTGTGGTTGAAATTGCTTAGGGCCCTTGTCTGGTTTAGGACCATATTTTTTTGGATACTGCTTCTTGGGATTATTTTGATATGGTTGTTGTTGGGCTGCTAAGGCTTTCTTAGAAGCGTTTCCAGCAGTGATAAGACCAAGGTGTAAAATTTTTTCTTGTTCTCTTATCAAAGAATCACAAAAGGAATCAAAAGAGGGATTCTTGTAGGTGTTCCTGAAGAAATGATGGTTTCTCTAGTGGAATGGAAGGCGGAAACAAATACAGAGTATGCAGGGCCAAGCTTAGCAAGAATGCAATAGATGAGGCTACCATCATCCTTTTTGATCTTACAACCTTCTAAAAGAATTCTGAGGGTCTTAAATTTGGACAAAAAATCTTCAATGGAGGAGAAATTATTGGGGTCCAAAGTAAGCAACTCATTTTCAAGCTGGTGGGCCCTGATTTGATTTTGAATGCCAAAAACAGTTTTTAGCTTTTCCAGGGCTTCATCAGGGGTATCAATGTCAAGGATAGAAATTGAAGATCTTGAGCGATGGACATTCCTATCAACCCTCGTGCTTGATCTTGTTTATTTCCCATTTAGCAGCTTTATCATCATCGGAAGGTTTAGTTTCTTGTATTGTGGCTATTCTATAAAGCCCTATACTTCTTAGTATATCTACCATGTGAGGTAGCCATTGGAAATAATTGGTGCTGTTAAGAATAACCGGGCATGCACTTTCCATTTTAAAAAAAAAACTAAAGTTGAGAAAAGCTGAAACTAACTGCTCCAATGGAAAGATTTTGAAAAATTAGGCCGTTTAAAAAAAAAGGGCTTGAAAAATGGTTTCCGGATGAAGAAGTTATGCCTTTTGAAAAATCTGAGTTGTAGATGCCGAATAGTTATGGGAACGGGATGAAGTACGGCTTTTTAAAAAAAAAATTCCACCTCTTTGAACAAAAACTTTTTACAAAAGAAGCTTGAGAAAGAGACTTAAACCCAAGACTTCTATTCTCATAAACTAACCCCTCACCAAGTGAGATAGTAAAAGGATCACGTTATTGTATGAAAGGAGGAAAGTTTTTTTTTTTACTCTTCGGTGTGCGTGCCTTTTCCTGCACAAAAAAACACAAAAAACGAGCAAAAAAAAAAAAAACGAAATGCAAAGCCTTACGGCAGAATGTTAGATTTTCGGTTAGCCTTATCGGCAACTATCACTTTTTTCACTATTTCTGATTTCCCGAGATCGCACAAAGACGCGGGGAAAGAGCATACGTAGCAAAAAAATCTCTTTTTCCTGTTTCTGATTTTCCGAGATCGCACGCAACTTATAGCAAAGGGCATACACAGAGAAGAAGCTCCAGATCTAAACTGTCATAACTTGGGCAGCCGGAAACCTTTTCGCATGAAACGAAAGGTGTTCCTCACTGTAACAGACGCTTCGGACACAACCGAGTAGTTCTCCAAGCCCAAAAATGTTCAGAAATAGTAGATCTACAAAACGACATACGCATGCAGTCAAACCGGCTTCGAATTTTGATCAACAACGGACGCGACCCTCAAAATAGCTCTGATACCATGTAGGAATTTACAGTCTAAGTTCTATAGATCAAGAACCAAAGGTCACCGCTCACAAACAGATCACAAATTAGTACACCAATATAATCACGTGGTCAAAACCCTCAAAGAGGGAAACAGTCCATGGCCTGAGCCAACGCGGCCACTTCAGGCAATTTATTAATATAAAAAGAAAAGTTACATATGTTTCTCTCATAAATGGTTTCCAGACAAATGACCCTCCATGCTCTTTAAATAGAGATCATGGATCAATCGGATGTTAAGCCATGGATCAAGCGTCGTTAATACCAAGGTGAGAGATAACCGTCGGATCACTACAAATCGTGACCGTCGGATTATAAGTTACAAATGTACATGGTAAAGAAACACACTTTACTTAACTCTACACTAGACTAAGTTATTCTTAACTATTTCCTATGTGTCGGAATATCCTAACATTCGCAGCCACAAATAGTTGTATTTCTATGCTTGAATGCACTTGGGATGATGGAAAATGATTGTGACACACCTTATATTTATACCAAAAATAAGGGCTCCAAGAATTTGTTGAAGAGGCATGTCTTTTGGACAAGTTTACCTTAAGAGTCAAGACTACATGACTTGATTGTCCAAAAACCCACTATTATCTTCAAAAATTCATATCTCATTGTAGACAACTCGGAATTTGACGATTCTCATTGCATTGGATTCTCCTCAATGACCTCTATCGTCTCCATCCATCACATGTTCAAAAAGCCTCATGCCCAAACATTGATGGGTGCAAAACCCCAACCTTGGGTTCCAAGCCCACAAATGACTTTTGTGGCGCTTCACCCTCTAAACCCTGAACCCTAGGGCTTGGAGTACCTCCCAAGCTACCTACTCAAAAATCAACACTCCCTCTTAGCGAGGGAGGTACTTCCAACACTAGGAAGTAACTCATCATCATCATCACTATTTGCAACACTCGCCCAACTCTCGGCGCCCAACACTGCAGCAATCCTTGTAGTATGAACTACGCCTCTCTTAGAAGTGTCACTATCACTGGAAGCATCCTGCCTCTTCTTCTTCTCTTGTATCACTTTCCAATCTCTCCATGATTCCTTCTTGGCAGATGTGGAAGCACCGTTGCTCCCTACTGACCACACACTCTTTTTGGGCTGCAAAGTCTCCCTTTGAATCTGCAAACTCCCGCTAGAACTCGACTCCCTCTGAGCCTCTGGAACCTGGACCTTCTTCTCAGGAACCTGTACCTGCCCCTCTGAAGCCTGCACCTGCACTTGCTTCTCTGGAACCTGCACTTGCTCTTGCTTCTTCTTTTCATGGTCCATAGGCTTGCCTGTCACCCTGTATAGACCATGCTCTCTAACTCCGAGCACAATACCATCAGAGCTAGAGCCTCTAGGCCTGATTCTTGCCTTCCCATCCTGGAACAAGAACTCAAACCCTTTCTTCTCGATCATTGAAATAGATATCACACTATATCTGAGTCCTGGTACAAACAGTACATCCTGGACCCGCATCACCAGTCCTGTCTCTATCCTGAATGGCACAACTCCCGATCCTTCGATCTTCTTCTGACTCTTGTCGCCCAACACCATGTACAACTTCGAGTCCCATTCAATTAGAGTCTTGAGAACCTCCTGTGACCCTGTCATATGTTTCGTCGCACCATTGTCCACATACCATCCATCCTCATTGATAGTACCCTACGAGAAATGAGAGATCATAGCAAAGTCCTCCTCCTCCAATCTCCCGGTGAGAGCATCTATCTCAACAGAAGTGGCAACACCAGCGACCTGGTTCCCTTTCCTCTTCTCGTCATCTCCCTTCTTCTTCATCGGACATCTCAACGAAAAATGACCCAGCTCGCCACAGTTGAAACACTTGACTTTACTGAAGTCCTTCTTCTACTTACTCTTCATGTGTGTTGCAAGTGCCATGTCCTCATCTGCCCTCTTCGTTGGATGAAGATCCTCGTCTCGCAACTCTTCTTGAATGAAGACGTCCCACAACCTATTCCAGTCTGGCAACTTGTCCCTGGCAACGATCCCTTTGATGAAGGGCTTCCATTTTGGAGTAAACCCTTTCAAGGCTATCCTCACCATATCATTCTCTGAAATAGTCACACCGACGACAACAAGCTCATCTTTGACCTGAGACAATCTCGTCAGATACGAATTCACTCCTTCACCTTGCATCATCTTGGTGGACTTCAAATTATCCTCCAATACAAGTACTTGATTCTCGTTCTTATTTTGGAACAAATTCTGAAGAGCCATCCACATCTCATGTGCAGTGTTCTTCCCTGACAAATGAGGTATTAGGGAGTCCTTCACACCATCAAGGATGATCGATCTCGCTCTCATATCCAAATCCTCGTACACTTCCAGTTCCTTTGGGTCACTTGGCCTCTTGATGACTTTCTCGGCAAATTCCTAGATCCTGTTGACTTGCAAGACCAACTTGATCATTTCCTTCCGTGGACTATAGTTGGACAACCCTTCCAATCTCTCCTCATGCTAGAGAACAGCTTGCAACTTCGACATTGTAGTGAGCCCTTCACTGACAATCTGGCCAACTCCCTCTTAAGTTGTACTTCGTTGTGCACTCTGATGATTCACTGTCTTCCAAAGTAGCTTAGACATGCTCTGATACCATGTTGAATTTCCACGATCTTGGGTCTAGGATAGAATCTTAAAATCTTTGACGCTAACAAACCAAGAATCTCAACAAAAGCTACTTTGCACAGCAGAAAGTAAATAGCAGTAAATCACACATGCACAAGTATAGACACTTGTTAATTTTGGGCAACTAGGTCCAAACTCCATGTTGCATTGCTCATATGATGATGATGATATTTTTGTTGGATTCCTTTTTCGGAGAGCTGCAAGATTGATCTAAAGATCATCTTGTTTGGATTAGGAGAACTAATATTTTGAATTTATTTTCCACACGTGCAAATTGTCAAGGTCGGCTAGAATTGTAATGTAGGCTCACAAGCCCAATAGATGTGTCACACACCCTCATTGATGGATATAAATAGGAGAGAGATGATGCTCATTTCATCATCATCTCATCGCACACATTCTTCCTCTTCTGATTGGTTCATACAGCCTTTAGAGGCTTTTCTCTCTCCCACGTGGAAATCTGGATGTCGGAAATGGATGCGATGCTGGAAATCTGGATGAGGGATCCTTTTGTTGACTTGTGTTGACTGCTTTGGGAGTTGTCTTTTGAGGTGTGTATGACACTTGAGGAAGGTTGATCTTGTATGTTGGAAGAGCTGGTTTGACCAACAAAAGTCTTTGCTGGCTAGGGCATCTTGTTCAATGTTGACTGCTGTAACAAACATTTCTCTCTATATTTGCTGGACAAGAAGATTTACAAATTTTTTTATATTATTTGGCTTGTCTTCTATTGATCTATTATTATGTTCTATCAATATTTTACTTTCATTTTTTTGTGATTTCTAATCTGAATTGGGCCTATAATAAATATTGAAGTAAACTGCATTAAGCATAGAACATACCATGGTTATCTAAATTTAACATGGTATCAAAGCTAAAGTGAAGACAAAGCCCAAGCTAGTGTGAAAAGCAATCACCAAAGAAGTTGTCTTATTAAGGACAAATGGCCTCCTCAACCTACAAGGGTTTCAGGACTAATGATAAGCTGATTGATAAGTTTGATTATCATGCCTGGAAGGTGTCTTTAGATTTGGTATTGGAAGATCAAGAAGCCATGGATTATGTGTAGGGGGAGATAAATGAGCCTCCATCAAATGCACCGGCTGCCACAAAGACGAAGTATAGAAAAGGGAAAGTCAAGGCGAAGATGATCATCAGGGATTCTATTCATAAGCAGCTGGTGCCTTATATCTCTGAGTTGGGCACATCCAAAGAGATGTATGATAAGTTGTTTAGCATGTTTACGGCTAGCAATGCTAATCAAGTTATCTTCTACAAGAACAAGTTGAAGAATATCAAGAAGGGAAAAGAAGAATCCATGCAATCTTATTTTATTAGGCTCATAGAAATTGGGAATGATCTCTTAGCTATTGGAGAAGAAATAGTTGATCGAGAGCTCGTTCTCATTGCTCTTGGAGGACTTCCCTGTGATTGGCATGTATTCAATATTACTATTCTTAATAATAATGTGATTCCTGATTTTGATGAATTGTTGACGAGATGCACTCAAGAGGAGACAAGGATAATGGAGAGAGACCATCCCTTTAATGGGAATGAAGGTGACCCTACTGTCTTTACCGCTCATGCAAAGAAGAGGAACAATGGTGGTTTGAGAAATCAAAACCATAGAAAAGCGGGTCCCAAAGGAAGAAAAGGAAGATGTTACACTTGTAACAAATTTGGTCACTATGCAAGAGAGTGCCCCAATAGAAGGGACTCTCGTAGAGATGATGACAACAACAACAACAACTTCAGGGGAAATGGAAATCAAAGGAACAATAGGTTCAAAGGAAAAAGGAAGGCTCCCTCTGATCGAAGTGGTAATGGTCAACCTTTCAAGAGGTCAAGAAATTCCAGGTATGATGAATCAAATGTTGTTGATATTCAGAGAAATGAATATATTCTTATATCTGCCCTCTCTGCTGCATCTCCTCCCGACACCCTAGATGTCTGGTTGATTGATATTGGTGCTTCAAGGCACCTCACTGGATATAAAGAAGCCCTCTCTGATTTGATTGAGAAGGATACTAATTTGGAGATTATCCTTGAAGACAATGCCACCTATCTCGTAAAAGGGATAGGGATTGTGACCCTTCATCTAACTCAAGGTCAAGTCCTCCGCTTGCAAGATGTGTTGTGCGTACCTGATTTGAAGAAGAATCTTGTGTCCATTTCGGCAATGGAAGACAAAGGATTCAAGGTGGCATTCATCGATGGAAAGGTACGCATTTAGAATAAGAACTTTAATGAAGCTCTTACTATTGGTTTTAGAGTTGATACGCTTTATCAGGTTGGAGGAAGTCCGTTGGGGGCCATGACATGTGACACAACTCTTCAAGCCGAGCTACAACACCGGTGGTTTGCACACCTTCATTACAAGGCCCTTCCCGAAGTAAGGAAGGTGGTGACAGGGATGCCTGAGTTCAAAGATGATCATGAAGTTGTTTGTCAGGGTTGTGACGACATCTGATATTTTGCAATTGGTACATTCTGATCTATCTGGTATGATGCCCGTAACATCCTTGGGAGGATGTTTATATTACATCACTTTTATAGATGACTTCTCCCGCAAGACTTGGATATACTTCTTGAAGAAGAAGGATGAAGCATTTAAGTGGTTCCGTACCTTCAAGGCCTTGGTTGAAAATCAAACAGGGAAGAAGATCAAAATTTTAAGGACCGATAATGGAGCTGATTATGAGTCAAATGAATTCAATGACTATTGCAGGGAAGTTGGCATTAAGAGGGAGACCACCACTATGTATACTCTTGAACAAAATGGTGTTGCTGAAAGGAAGAATAGAACCATTCTGGAAGCTGCCCATGCCATGCTTTATGACCAAGGTCTTCCAAAGTTTCTATGGGGAGAAGTTGCCAACAATGCTGTGTATGTTCAAAATAGATGCCCACATTCTGCACTGGACTCCAAAACTCCTGAAGAAGTCTTGTCTGGTAAGAAACCTAATGTTTCTAACTTTAGAGTTCTTGGAAGTCTCGTTTATTTTCATGTGCCGAAAGAAAAGAGAAGCAAGCTGGATGCTTCTAGGAAGAAGGGAATGTTTGTGGGCTATAATGCACCTCGATGGCATATAGAATCTATGTGCCTGGTCAAAGAGAAGTGGAGATATGCCACGATGTTACCTTCGATGAAGATGCTGCTCTCAAGAAAGTTAGGAATCTTCCTAGCTCAAAGGAAGACAAAGAAGAAGAAGAAGCAAGGAAGCAGAAAGAACTGAAGGGTGAACCAATGCCCGATGTTGAAGGTCTGATGGATCCTATTGATCCACCTCCTTCAAATAAAAGGAGACCCTCATGGCTTAGGGACACTCTCCAAGATGCCGAGAGACACATTGCTCCGAGAGGAACATTTCGTAAAAGCATGTTAATTTTGGGCATCTAGGTCCAAACTCCATGTTGCACTGCTCATACGACGATGGTCATATTCTTGTTGGATTCCTCTTTCGGAGAGGTGCAAGATTGATCTAGAGATCATCTTGATCGGATGAGCAGAACATTGATTTTAAATTTATTTTCCACATGTGCAAGGTCGGCCAGATTTATCCCACATGCCTAAGAGATGTGTCACACACCCTCATTGATGAATATAAATTGGAAAGGCTTGGAGGTCATTTTCTCATCATCTCATCACACATTCTCTCATTGTGATATGATTGGTTCGATAGCCTTTGGAGGCCTTTTTCCCTCACACATGTGGAGCGAAGCTGCTGTTTTCTGCTCTGATCTGTTTAGGGCTTTCTGTTTTCTGCGCTGATCTGTTTAGGGCTTTTCTGCTGCAACGTTGACCAGCATTGACTGTGGTCAACCCTTGGTCATTTGACCTCAATCTTCTACAAAAATTTCGATTTTAGGAGGCCCTACAATTGGGCACTAAAATCGATGAATTCCGGGTTGTTTGACCAAAACCCTAGTTTGCTGCGTTGACTTTTCTGTGTTGTCCCTGGTTTGACTTGTGTTGACTTGTGATGAGCTGTCTTTGAGGGCTGTGGGCGTGACACATGAAAGTCCTGGCTGATCGAGAAAGACTTTGCTAGTTGATGCATCTTGCTGACTGTCGTAACGCCACAATCTCTCATATCTTTGCTGGACAAAAGGAATTGTAAATCTGATCTATATTTGGCTTGTCTTCTATTGATCTTTTATTGTGTTTTATCAGCATTTTACTTTCAAGAAGATTGAAGTAAAAGTGCATTGAGCATAGAACACCATGGTTATCTTAAATTAACAAAGCAAGAAGCCGAATAGGTACCAAGGGTACCTAGCAGCCATGAGCATTATTGTACAATCTGAGCTTGGATCATTTGAAGAAGTTGTAAAGCATCAAGTTTGGAAGGATGCTATGTACGAGGAATATGAATCTATCATGAAGCATAGTATTAAAAACCAGCCGAGTCAAATCGGAAACCGGTCAAACCAACCGTTTAGACCCCTGGCTGATCAAAACCAATCAAAAAACTCGGTTGAATCCCCTCCTTCGCATGAAATTTCGGTCAAACCGGTGCTGACTGGCCGGTTAAGGACGAAACTGGCTGATCAGCTGCTAAACGGCTGTTGGGACCCACGCACGGACAGAATGTCGGTTTAGGGTTGATTTGGGGGGAAGGGGAGGGTTGTTTCCCTCCAAAAAAACCCTCCCCAATCCTATATAAGCAGGGACAACCTCTCATTTGTCGCACACCATCTCATTTGCAACTTTTGTGAGTTTTATTGAGAGCTTGGAGAGTGTTGAGTGTTTGCTGGAGCAGCGATCTTGGTGGCTTGGAGTTGGAGTTGGAGGTATTTTGGAGATAGTTTGGAGCTGTCAGTAGAGTTGGCATCTTCAAGAGGAGGCTAAGGAAGCTAGTTTGCATTGCCAGGTAAGGATTTTCACTAGAAAAATCCATCATTTCATCGTTGTTCATGTATTTATTTTTCTTATGTGTTTAGCTATGCTATTGCTATCAAATCTCTATTCCTATGCTATCAAATTTTGTATGTTTGAATGTGCATTTTGTTTCATAAATTTAGCCTTGGCTGTCCATTTATCTTCGCTGCAATTTTTTTAAATGGCAGATTTATTTCCAAATTTCAATTACTTCAAGTCAAGATGGCTCCAATAGCCAAGGACAGTGCATGGGCCCATTGTGATGTAGCGGATGGAAAGATGATATGTAAATTTTGTGAAAAATCTATTGGAGGTGGGGATATTCTTAGATTGAAACAACACTTGGCTGGGATAAGAGGCCAAGTAAAGCCATGTGATGCACCTAATGAAGTGATAGGTTCTATTAGGGCAGAATACCTTGCCAAGTTTGAAAAGTTTGAGGAGACTAAGGCTAGGGAGAAGGCCATCCAAGATGAAATTGCAAGGAAGAGGGAACTAATAGAATCCCTAAGACAGAGTGGGTATGATGATTATGACATTCAAGACTCCACTTCTATCCCTTCCACCAATGACCCCTTTCACTCATAGTATTAAAAACTGGAATCGGTGACTGGATCGATGGACCTAATGAGCCGGGTTTTTGACCGAAATCGGTCTAACCAGTACTGGTCAGGTCTAAACAAACCGATTTTTAAAAAGATACTATAAATAATTATTTTTAATAAAAAAACTATTTTAAAGATTTGCAACCATGATTCCAAGCCAATAGAGACAAAATATGCAAAGTTTGCTCATTTATATACCATGTAAAGGTGAATATATCGAAATGGCACCGAGTGCAATACATATCATCAAAAAATACATAAGCAATGAGGTTCCAAATGGCCCATAAAGTCCAAAAACAATGCTACAAGCTATGAGGCCATTGGCCTAATACAAGACTACAAGTCTAGAGTCTAGACTCTAGAGTGTACACATGAATCATGATCAATCATCAAATTCATCACCACTACTAGACACAGGATCAACATCGGCAGCTGCATAGAGTTCATTTGGATCAGAGTCTGAGGATGCCTCAGCCTCATCTGCAACCTCAATACCACTGCCACCAATAACAATAGAAGTGGACCTAATGGAAGCACGAGTTACTCGAGTTGCATGACTAGTTCCTTCCATTGGTTGTTTGCCTTTCCTTGATGCGACTACCAATCCTGGGTCTCCGTCTGATGGCGCCACCAAATCTGCTTCAAGTTCATGCCCTGCTAATGCTGCATCAAAATCAAAATATGCTTCAAACACTGGATCTGCAGTCTCCTCCACCCATTCTGATGTTGGATCGATATCGTCCAACACAATGGGATCTAGATCAGGTGTTTTGTTCATCAGTTGGTTCTTCCTCAAGCGAAGGTTGTATTGCACAAACACAAGATCATTTCTGTTCCAAATGGTTTCTCTTCTTTGTGTGTATGCACTCAAAAACAGACCAATTGCGCTCACAACCTGAAGCACTGCAAGTTTCGCTGAGGATTCTATTGCAATTGAGGACATTGGCCGCCAAATGACTCCCACCATTGTGTTGCACATAAAAAGACATAAATTAGTAACATAGTTCATTTCATTACTTATTTACAAACAATTTAACTTGAAAAGAAAAACAAATTCGAATTGCTTACGTGGTTGATCCACATCTCTTGCCATTTTCGCCAAGTTCTTTCCAAAGGTACCAGCTGCTATACTGAAAAGAGTAATTTATTTATGTTTTTCCAACAGGTCTGCACGGATGGGGACCATGCGCTCCAAGCAATCAATCAATTCAGATTTGACCTCCCCATCCTGTTGATCTCCTAAACGAGAGTTATAATGATACTTTGGGTTCAAAAAATACCCAGCTGCATGTATAGGATGATGGAGTTGATTGTTCCATCTGTTATCAATGATATCCCATATACGGCCATATTTAGCTAACCTGTCCCTGTAAACTTCTTGTATCTGCTCCTTTGCCTGATCCATAGCCTCATAAATGTATCCCATTGCCACCTTTTCCCCATCCACCATCCTTACCACCTTAACAAGAGGCTCAGTAATTTTTACAAGCTCTAAAAACCTTCTCCAAAAATAATTGTCAAAGACTTTCTTTTTGGTGTCTTTTCCATCTTGTCTACGAGCCCACCGAGATTCAGTCCAATCATCAGAGGAAAACATTTTCTGCAGGTTTTTCTGTTGAGAATTGAGACATTGCAACGCAAGGAAGTGAGTTGCAAATCTTGTAATTGCATACCTAACAAGCTCTTTGCCCCAGTGTTTTTCCTCACTAGGCTCAATACAAATGAGTGGTTGTAAATGTATTTTGTAATGCACTTGCCATGCTCTACAGTGTTTTTTACCCACTCTACTTTGCCTATGTCCTCAAGCATGAGGTCTATGCAATGTGCAGCACATGGAGTCCAAAATATGGTCCTATATTTGGATTCAAGCATCTTTCCAGCAAGAACATAGTTTGAGGCATTATCTGTGATGACCTGCACAACATTCTGCTCCCCCACTTCCTAAATAAACTCATCCAAAAGCTCAAATAGAAGGGTTGCACCCTTCACCTTATCAGATGCATCAACTGATCTCAAAACATTGTTCCTTGAGGGCAAGAAACAAGGAAGTTAATGATAGTGCGGTTCTTTCCTTCAGTCCATCCATCTGACATGATGGAACAAACTGTTTTAAGCCATTACTCTCTTAGTCAGCCAAATACTCATCAATGGAACAAATCTCTTTTTGCAAAAGAGATCCCCTCAAGTCATGCACAGTAGGGCCTTTGAAGCCCTTTCCTGTAGCTAAAATAGAGTCTCACATAGCTTGGTAATAAGGTGAGCGAGTAGCATTAAATGGGATATCTGCATCATACCACCATCTAGCAATGTATTGATAAGAAGTTTCTTTGCATTGTTTTTTCCAATGTTGATCCAAAGTGGGTTGACGACTTGGCTGGGAGGAAGTGGTTGTGGGATTAGCAGTGGACGAGAAATAACTCTGGTTGTTGGGTCTTTTTGTTGGTTTTGATTTTTGGCCAACAGGAGGAACATAGCGAAACATTGCATATCTATTATACATGGAGCTTCTGCGAACAGTTCTTCAGTTATGGTGAAGTAGTACAATAGAAGGCATCAGTAACAGCCTGTTGGTCCTCAGAAAGGTACATGAAGAAAATTATTCCTTTACTTTGTTTGACTTTAATTAACAGTTTTCAGGATTTAGGAAAATAGTTCATTTACTTTGTTTGACTTTAATTAACCGTTTTCAGGATTTAGGATCAGCAGGATTATAGTGTTTCCACTGGATGGCACAATGATAAATTTGCATGGGATGACTTACTATTGTTGGGATTTTATCATTGTTATTTTTAATTTTATAATTTGAGAAACAGGGACATCTATGCTCATTGCTAAGGACCCCGATGCCCCATGCTCCCATGAATTCACTCCCACTCGTCCCCCTTGTGCATTGCCTTGCTCCTATGCTCCCCCCTATCCTAGAAGCTTGGTGAAACATAGAAAAATTGTGATGCAAATCTCTTGCAAGATAACTGCAAACACATCTGAAGGTTTCATTAGTAGAAATCTCCAATTTCAAGAAATAAACTTTGTCCCTATCATCAATTGCCACAGGTTTTTATAGGTAGTGTGCCACATGGATGGGCAAGTCTAAACATTGAAATGATTTCTTTTGCCAGTGACCGTTTTATTTAGGGCGCACTGATTTATTCACTTTATGGCCCATAGAACCAAAATTTACTCCTTCCCTGTTGATGTCAATGCTTAATGCTTTCATGGATAGCATGGAGTTACTTTGGTCTCAGCCACTGTCTACAAATATTTTTGCATTTCCAACTTCCTTACTCCCATTCCTTACCCAGTTCTGGCCCTCTTATCAGGTCCCACAACTCTGCCTCTTTATTTGAACCCTGCCCTATACCTTAGCTATAGTTGGCTACTGTTGATTTGTAATCATCCACTAGGAATCCCTCCTATCCCAGTTATCCAGTTTTCTGTTGAATCTGTGTAAGTGCAGCATGTAAAATCCTAGATTAATGTTTGCTGACATGACTGTAGGTCTAGATTGCATCCAAAAACAAAAGATTCAGGATTGTGATTGAACTCCGTCAATTCCATCCTCTCGACTCTTAGACTCCCTTCTATATGGACATAAGATAAAGTTTAGGAGGCAACTCCATTGCTCCTCCTCCTTCTCGTGCATAATCTAGGTTCTTCTCCTTCAAAAAATGTGTTTTTCTCGGTAATTCACGTGATCCGGGGAGGGATTTTGAGAAGAACCTTTACATTATTCTATATATACTTTATATCTCCAAGGACAAATTGCTAAACCTCATCCCAACCCTTAATAGGTGATTTGATGCATTCCGATTTAGATCGTAGGGGGAGATGCAATTTTTTTGGGATCGCAATGCTCACACTAGGACCACCGCATCCATGTTCATGTGGTTACCGAGCATGAGATTTGTCTTAATGAACATGACTTGGAGAATGTTGGGTTGAACGAGAGGTTCAATAGATTATTCCAATGATTTAGCACGTATATGGGAATTATCTTCGGCAAATGTTTGAGTTGAGTGGCCCGTTGACTTTTTCATGGAATCTCCATGCTTTACCGAGTTTGGCACTTGCATTTGACTTTCTTGTAAATGATCTAGTGTATTTGTTTGTGCACTTTCCAAAAATTTCTCTCCGTTTCATCATATCTTGTCTCTCTTGTTGATCATGCCTTCCTGACCTTCACTTTATTTCTCCTTCGTAACCTCCTTTACTTGTTTGCCTCCTAGTTCTCCTCACATCAATATTGATGTCCAACTATATCAACTTATTTTATTTTTATTCTCCCTACCTATTATCCGTAAAATTTGATTTTTGGTTCATTAGGATTCCTTTTCACAAATATTCCACTTTCCGAGGGTGTCTCGTCCATTTGGTTTTTTTCCATGGAAGTGTGACCTTCACTCATCTTCATCCAGTTCTGGACACTCGGAAAGAGCATTTTTGTCTCCTTTGACATAGGAAATATGAGTTCCTTACATCAAGGAGGAACAAACTTTTCTTTACACGTTAAACATCTCTTAAGATTTTTGGTGGTATCCTCTTCCCAATAAAAAACCTCTTCTTGAATCTTGATATTGATATATCCCTTGCCCCCGCTCAATCTTATCAATGCTTCTTGTTGATATGATCATCATGCTAACCATTTCTTTGGTGCTCGAGATATGGGGCCCTAGCTTAATGCCTTTTGATTGGGTTTTGCATTGAGTGAGTGTAGTGGCTCAAGCGAACAAATAATCTGATGCAAATGGATGATCCCATAGGCGTCGTGGAGGTTGAATTTGGCACGCATTCCATTTTCCTTGATATTATTTTGAATATTTTTTAGTGTGGCTTCCTTTCTTCGTAGTTTTTAACTTTTTCACAATGGCTGATTGAGTGTTTAGGCATGATGGATACCCTTATGTGGCCATCCGCACCTCGATGGAGGCACCTTTACTCTCCCGAGGATGAGATGATGTTGTTAGTTCTTGGAAGTCCCTCTTTGCTCCACTCTATTGGCTTTCCATCACTCTCTGCTCTTCACTTCATGATTCTTTATATGCTCTTCCCCAACTTCTTCCCCACCATCATGACGTTAAAGAGGAAACTACGATGACATTTATTAGCAATACATGAATCCTCACTGATCTTCAATTTCGAGGTTCATGGATAGCCTTTACCTTGAGTATTTTTCTAGAGCCAAGGGATGGTCTTATTGTATGTCCTAGTATACCCTACATCAATGATATCATGACCTCGCATTTCCCTAGCGGACAAAGTAGTTATCTTCACATTAAGTTTTGATATTGTATCCCACAAGAGGAGAGGCTCTCGCTAGCAATGCCATTTGTAGGTAGTGGAATTTAAGAAAAAATTATTTTAAAGTTGTCTCTTTGAATTTTTATATGATATGAGGTTAGAGGGAGATATCATTGCCTTTTTTTTAAGATTCAAGAAGATCCCTATCCACCTTCATTTGATTTCCTGGCTAGATATGCAGCTCTTTACATGCATGAGGTATTGACTCTCATATAATAGGCTCGTACATTGCTTTCGCAGCTGCCACGTCAAGTTGATCATCTCCTTTCGTAAGTTTTTAGTGCTTTGGTGATTGGCATGTGCACCATGTTATTGAGACCACATAATCGCTCTAGTCTCAAGGCCTATTGAGTCTATCCCATAGTGATCGGGATTACCTATTTTTAAGCATGGACTGGATTGGTAACCCAACTCTATGTGAGACACGGATCAGAAATTCTTTCTCTTTTTCCCTCAATTGTTAGGAGAAGATTTTCTCATGGTTCTCATGCACCTTCCAAGATCACCCCTGCCATGTCCTCTCGGCCTGACACTCTCTAGAAAACATCATTTACAAATAAGAGCTCTGGCACATTCTACAATCCAAGAGGAGGGATATGTGTAATTACTAAATACGTTATAAGTTGACCGAACATAATAATTAAAAAGGAGAAAAACCCTAATATAAAAACCCTGCAATGTAGAAAATAAAATTAAGAAATGATACCGAGCATTAATTTACACACACCCAATTGTAGATCCATCTTAACATAGGATCTTTTCAGCATTGAGATATTTGCATTCTATTTTTTTTATAGATCTTGATGTTTAATAGATCCGGAGTTAGGATAATCTATGTTGCTCGTGACGAAGGTATTGGGTCCATCTCGGTGATTGATGTTGTGACATACTTCTTTGTCTTCGACTCGCACCTTTTCCTCACTTTGTTGTACCTGCATCCAGCAGGACTTGCAATCTTTGTTCTTTCTTGATGCACTTTTTTATTTTATGCATTTCATGTTTTCTTTAGTTTTATGCTTTTTGAAGTAACCTAGGGCACTCTTCTCGACTCCTTCCCATTTGTCTTGGTTTGCCACATCCGTGTATATTTTTTGGTCATTTTTTGGGACATTAATAAATTATTGAAGTATCTTGTCTTATTTACATGTCTATTCCCACCTTCCAATTATCCTTTCTTGACTTCAATCACCATCAAGAAAGTTGTTTTGATTAATTGAGTAATAAAGCTGCCTAATTGTGTAGGGCTTCATTCCAAGTTCCTTAAGCATTGTGGATCCGTTTACATTTCCAGTCTACTCAATGACATGGTCTCCTTTCGATTTCCTCCTTAGTCTCAACTTAGTAATCATCCCATTCATAAGTCGATGGATTGCTCTACTGGGGTAACTTTCTCAGTCATCTCGACAAGGCATATTTTGCGTCAACTTTGTTTTAAAATTGGACAACTAGGTCCAAAATCCATGTTGTGATGCTCGTGATGAAGAGCACCAATATTTTTATTGGGTTCCTCTTTGAAGAGGTGCAATATCGATCTAAAGATCATCTTGATCCGATGAGCGTGACATTTATTTTGAATTTATTTTTAATACTTTCAAAATATGTGCAGGGTTGGCCTTAAGGTTTTACACCGCCATCAAATGTGTCACACACCCTTAGTGATTCATATAAATAGAGTCAACGTTGGAGGACATTTCAATCATCTCATCACACACATCCTCATGATCTAGAAATGGATGCCGTAAATATGGATGATGTCGTAAATATGGATGATGCCGGAAATGGATGCCGGAAATCTGGATGATACCAGAAATGGATGTCATAAATATGGATGATGTCGTAAATATGGATGATGCCAGAAATGGATGTCGTAAATATGGATGATGCCGGAAATGGATTCCGTAAATATGGATGATGCCGTAAATCTGGATGTGAGATTCTTTTGTTGAATTATGTTGATTTTTGATGAACTGTCTTTGAGGGCTATGTGTGTGACACTTCTGGTTGGCCGACCGTATTGAGACTTTGTTGGCTGAAGCATCCTGTTGACCACCATAACGCACCAACACATTTATGTAATTTTTCGGCTTGTTTTTTTCTCGATCTACTAGTATGTTCTATCAACACTTTACTTTCTTGTTTATGTGATTGTTGACTAACATTGGGGATAAAAGTAAAGTTGCATCAAGCATAGAACATCTTCAAAAATTTACAAAATTTATTCTACATCTATTGACACTCACCTTCCACAGTAGTTGGAGAAGGGGAAGGATAAATACAATGGGTGCTTCTGACCCACAATTATGTTTAAACTCGAGGTTTGGCAACCTAATATTTGACATGTTGAGTGGACCCACTGGAGAGTTCATATTACTATGCTTCCTTGCATTATCCATTGTAAGTGGAATATCCCTTTCTATTTTGTTAAACTAGAATTTGAGGCCTAACCACTTTACTTGCTTTGGCCCTTGGGTGACCTTGCCTTAGGATGTGACAAAGTAACCGTTTATTGGCATTGTGCTATGAGAAGCTCTTCTCTTTTATCAATGCAGAGACTTGGCTAGTTTCCCAAGGCCTTCTTAATGAGATGATTATCTTTAGGTGCTTGATCGAGGTTGCTAGATTCATGACATTCTTCTTGTCTTTTTTTCATTTTTGTTATGTGAAATGCTTTTGCTACGTTGTGTTGCCGATATGTCCACTATTTCAACACCTCATAAATGAAATAGATTGAGAATTGTTTGTAACCACACTTTGTCCGCATCTCAAAGCCATGGTCACATTAACAAATTTTTCACCTCAATAAAGGTTTTTTTCATTTTCGTAGCCTCGATTCTCGTGATGAATTTCTTTTCTATCTTTATTTCCGGTACTTAGATTCCTTTGAGGATTACTATGCAAGTTTTATCAATTTGAGCCACAATTTACTAATTTAGACGACATTCTTAGGGACATCCACTCGGAACCATTTTAGGTGTCGTTGTGAGGTTACTTATGATGTGAGTCGCTTCTACCATTAGTAATGTTGTTGTAAGTTGTTTACGTGCTTTAGTCCCATAGTCTTATTTAATATTTTGGTTATTTGTGACACTAATATAATTTCTTTATTTCTTTCTTAATAGCTACTAGATCTGAACCTACCCTTATAAAATCACAATAAATAAAAAAATTTGCCATTGTTTTTCAGTCCCTCAGGGCAAGTGTACTCTTAAATGGTGTCTTATAGGTCTTGTAGACTATATGTTGGAAACATTTTTTCTAGTAGAAGGCACACAAAGCAAACTCCTATTGGAAATTTCTTGCATCAGTGGACTTAACCTCTCCTTGTGCTTAGAATTTGCCTCAACTATCCATCTCTAGAGGATTCTAGCTACTCATTCATCTGATTCACCTCTACCACTTACCAACTTTGGTCCTTGCCATGAATTCTTTGTTTGGCTATTGGTTAAACATGCAAACCCCGTGTTTGATTAACACATGCATTAACTCTATAACTTCAATACATGCAAGGATTTCTCCTTTCCAAAGGATTATTACAATATTTTTGTACCCTTTCCTACCACTTATTCGATTGAGTAAATCCAACTAAATATTAATTTTCGTGTTAATCTCCATTCTAGTCCTATAATAGAAATGCATATGATCACTAACGTACATTGGTTGGTACCCTATGCAATAGTGTCACTGTTGATCCATAGCCTCTTGTGTTTATTCCTCCTGCTAACCCATGCATATTTGCTCCTCTGTTGGACCACCCCACTGATACAAGATTATTAAGTACTTAGAGGATGCTTCATCCTCTCTAATTTGATGCTTGGGAATATGAATTAGAGGTCTCTGAAAAACCGTTAGAACATTATCGAGGTAGAGATGTGACTTGATTGGGCTACTTGGGCCCTTTGAAGCCTCATAGTGTTTGCTAGAAGCTAGAACCTTTTTAATTCCTTTCCTTGGTGATATCTCAATTCATGCTTGTCATCCACAAATGGCAAGTGGATATATTGTTAATCGCATTTTTATGATGATGATTCCTTTCGACCATCGCCCTTTCTTTTTGGTGGCATTGAGAGTTTTCTCAAAGAGCTCGTACATTATGATATATAGGTTTGGGGGATTGTGGTTATACTTTCCTCAAACCCTTAGGAGAAGAGAAAGTTGTGGCAGCCTTACTACAAAATTTGGGCTTCTAATACAAGCATGCATTCACTATTTGACATTAATCATTAAGTATGGAAAATAAAATATTCCCATCACTTTAAACAAGAAAACCATATTGGCCCTATCATAAATATTTTCACTTTAATGTTTAATTCGAATGCTCCTTTTTTATTTGCATTTTCACAGATTGCATTGCCTCATGCATAACATATTTACTTGTTGGATATAAATTCAAGCAACACTTTATAATGGGTCCCTACCTAGGGTGCTTCTGACACAACTTGATATTACCTTTATAACTGCACTTGCACATAGATATGGGTACGAACCTCTCTCAAGGGATATCTTCATTCTATTTTAATATGAGAGCTTTCATTGTGGAGAGAGAATCCATATCCTCCCTCACCATGTTTCCTAGTTGAGGACCTTTGCTATATTCCTTGTGCTTCCTTCCCACTATTGCCTAAGTGTTATTTTCTTCCCGATTGCTTCCGAGCACATCCTTGCTTCATTCCTTATACGTCTCTTTATCCTACTAGCCTTTTTATAAAAAAGGAATGCTTTTTAATATATCTTTGGATCACCTTTTTTTCCATGTCGAGCTGAGATTGTCTGCGTGTCACAAACTTTTGGCTAGAAGCCCTTTCTATGTGTGTTTCTACGTATTATTCTATCTTTGGTCAACGCGGTTAGGGGAACTCTATTGTATATTATATTGTACCATGTAAAGTAGTTGCTTGAGCTGATTTGTGGACCCAAGTTGTAGTTCAGGATGATCAAAATTGATTGAGTTCTACTATATTACTCACTGGACACCTAGAGTTCATTATACATGGTCATGATCTGTATCATCTTTTCATCTACCGATTGTCTTTATATTTCTATTATTGTGATTGTTTCCTCGTCTCATCCGTTTATTTGAGCTAATTGGTATTAATTGGAATAATTTGTATGCACTATTCTAGTTTTTAGCTTAACTTCACGGGTAAGTTATTTTCTATTCTAACTCTAGCTTTGCATCTTCTATTACCATTAATATTTAGGTGTCTTAGAGTATTTGTACATTCAACATGCCACCACAAATCTTTTGGGCAACTCTTTAAATTCTATTTTCGTTGCTGCCTTTCCCCACGACTCTCCTTTCGTTCCTAGAAGTCATCTCCTTCCTCGCCTCTTTCACCTTTGTGCTCGACTCTCGAATCGTTGCTGTATCATGCTCAACCCATAGAGTCCTTAAAACCTTTCCTTCGATTTACTCACCGTTGGAATTCTTTCTCGCCACGCGATGAGGCTCTCACACTCTGGAAATGCATTTATCTCCAATTTAAAATTTGAAAGGATTCTTTTCATATTTCGGAGTGCTTTCTTACCCTCAATCTTTCCCGCAAGTTCCGCCTTATGTGAAAAGTTTAGATGCGCCTGGTGCCTCAGTTTCTGCACAAGCTTTTTTCTAAACTCAGCCATTAACCTCCTTACCCTATATGTTTCCATTTTCTTTGAAAATTTCCAACCTTGTCGTTGATCATCTCACGTAACCGTAGCTCCTAAAATCTGGAATGTAAAATGCAACTTAACCTATGACCAACATGTGATGATCTTTCTACCTCGATCGAGGGTTATATACTTTGTCTCTCTAAATTTCCGAGAATAGATGAGCCACACCTATGGTGTGTATGGACCAATATGAAATACTTCTTTACTATCTTCTTCAGCAGATGATGAACTTGCACAATTAATCGTCTCAGGTTAGAGAGGCTTCACAACTCCACTCCCTTTTGCTTCCAAAGTCCACGCGTGAACTCGCTTCCCGACAAGAAACTGAACCTTGCCCGCTATAACTCTCAACAAACCAAACCTCTTTACATACTTTCACTCCAATGATTTCTGCAAGAAAAATTCCATCGTAGATTTGCAATATCCCTTTTCAGGGCATATCTTCAAACACAAGCAAACTCCCAACTTCAGAGATGGACTGCGGGCGCTACCAGATATTTCACTTCGAATGTAGGGTGAGATATGGAGGCTACGTCCAATCTTTTAGACTCCTGCTCAAAGGAGCATAGAGAAAACACACCAAGTGGTATAGCATCGGAATTTCTAAGCGAAACATAGCCAACGTAGTGCAAGCACACAATAGCATAGTATGGAACATGTACTGTGATACTCAAGAAATGCAGAGAGAATGCTAAGCCATTTTATTATACCGATATAAGTGAGTACAATAGGTGACTCGCAGTGATGGCACCTGAAGTCTTGCACCTGTGAAAGTGAAGAAATACTCATAATGGCAAGGAAATGGTTGTCTCTCTCATCTACGTCTAAGCTATTCGAACTACCTGCATCGCTACTCAATGGAACCAAAATGAGTATTTGCCGTCTACTCGGAGCCGAGTAACTGAATCATCCTCTACTCACCAACTCCAGCCTCAGAGAGCATTTCTGAAAAGGGCCTATCTCGAAAATCACCCCTGGAGGATCTACGCTATCCTCCAAGGCTCTCCAGCACCGAGGCTCAATGGAAATCCACCCAGCCAGATTGCCACAAACTCGCCAAAAGCTCTCCAACAGGCAAGGGACAGCTCCTCGCACACTAGACACGAAACCTCCAAAATGACATCAACCCGCAGCTCCCACGAAATGAACTCGCGTCCTCCTCTCAAGACTCGGCGTGTGTCACCAGATGCAATGCTCCACAACAAAGCCTCAACCTGATTTTCCCCGCAAAATACCGAGTGAGGGAACGCCTCGCCTCTCGAGCAAGCGCTCGGGTCTCCGCGTGATGAGGGTGAGATTTCCCAACGGAACACTTGGCACACCAAACAAAGTGCTACGTGCATAGCTTTCAAATGCTGCCTAGCGTGCTCAAGTAGTTAAAGCAGACCGCCTCAACATGCATAAACATCGAATGCCAAAATAAGGAGGATTCTCCTCTTTTACTAACGGTGAGGGCTCTCTTTCAAACCCTTAGGGCTCTCACCACCTACCTAACGTAGCCTCCTCGCTCCACGTTATGCCAAATCTCCAACCTCGCGTGCACCATCCCACGTGGCTCCGAGCGGGTCCCTCACATGGTCTCTCGCTCCCTCCTCGCTCCACTTAAGTTATAACGGTGTCTACTAGGAGTGCACTTTATATTTAGAGTGAGTTATGTCCCTTTCCTACTCACTTTTATTTATAGTTTAACTACAGCAGGCATATGTACCTGATCGAACTGATATTTCCACTAGCTATCGCTACTGGGAATATTACAGGCGTCCCCCGGAGAAAACACTTTGCTTTGACCCCAAGAATCGTAGGTGATGGATGTCAGACGATCTTCTCACTCTCAAGTGCGCATCCTCATCTCGGCTGATCCTTCCACCTCACCAAGAATTCCCGAACCTGCCCTGCTCGTACCGCCTCTCTTCGTACATCAATGATGGCTTTCTTGATGTAGCACCAAATGCCCCTCATCATCTATAGGCGGAAGCCCTTCGCCACTCGCCACTTGGTCGTCAAAGCCTCTCTTCGGTGCAGGATACATGAAAAATTTAGAAAGAATCTTTTCCCCGCCGCGGCTCCAACTCACAGGCAAACTCCGTCCAACCCGCGATATCACCGTATGGTCCATAAAAAGCCGGGGCTTGGAGCGTCAGCCCCTCTCGTCGCTTCGCGAGTCAACCGTCAGCATGGCCGCAAGCGTAGGTAGACCAAGTCCCTACCCTCAACCGTTTCCTCCACCCGACCCTTTGCTTTCGTATGATTACGCCTCTATTGATTCGTGTTGTAGCCGTGTTATCTTTGAGAGCTCCTGAGGATGTCCGACTCTCTCGATCCGACCTTTGGCTCTCGCAGCCTACGCCGCACTAAACATCACATCACGAAAGACAACCATGACAACAATACGATGCATAAACCCGAGACATATCGATAAACATATGATGGGTGGTGCTGTAGCAAAGTACTTTCCTCCTATAGGTGCTAAAGCCACTTTAGCCACGCTTCGCCGGCTCACCGACATAAGTTGCGAGAAGTAGCTCGCCCACTTGTTAACTATTTCCGTCTACCCTCGTCTATCCGTGTAGTAGGCCGGCACGGCGTGCTCAACTTTTGTCCCCACCAACCGAAAAATTTCCGCCGAACCTACCCACAGAAGTGCACGTCTCTGTCACCGAAAATGGTCTCTGCGATCCATGTAACCTCGAAGACATTCCCGGAAGAACAGCCTCTCCGACGCACCCGTGTTGTTGTAGAAAGGTGACAGGCGGTATGGCGAGCAAAGTGCATATTTTGTCATCTCCGATCGACAACAAATGATACAATCCTTGCGCACCGCGGCATCGTGATGAAACGATCGAAATACTCTCCCATTTCCCTTTCCGGAATGGGGAAGAGGTTGCAACAATCCCGCTAGACGGACCATCTCTCGTTGTGAAGGAAAACTTCACACTCGACAGGCCGGAGCACATCCCTCCCTGAGGCCTCTTCAGCATGAGAACTTCTCTCTCGCTGGCGTAGGTTTTGGGAAACTCGGTGACCATCTGCAATGGTGAATCACGAGAAGCCCGTAGCATTCTTCTGAGCTAAGAGCCCTCAATCTGTGAAAGATCCCCATCCCTATAGTACATGACCCTGGGTCCATCACGTAGCTCGACTCATCCGCCACTCGTACCATCCGTAACGCAAGAAAAACCTGTCTCCTGGAGTACTTTCCACCAACATTCGAGCCCTCCAATCTACGCTCTCGTACCCACTCAAGGAAAACGCGTGCCGGTCTTCGTGAAAGTGCATCGCCCACCATGCAGAGCCTTCCCTCCTGACATACTCTATGTCAAAGTAGTAGGTCTCGGGACCTTACAACTCCACTTCTTCTACCCCTCGCGTGGCTACTTCTCGCTCTAAAAAAGAAACTCGAGGCCGTTGTGGTCGGGCGCTACCCTCGGACTGCTTCCACCACGGTGTAATCGTCGTGATTTGAAGCCAAGGCATGCAATGATGGCCAACATCTCGTCGTCATATGGAATATAACCGCTCAAAGGTGGAAGCGCGATTCTCAGCTCTCAAAAGCTATTGGGTGACCTCCCCACATCAATATTGCACTCTCATCCCCCCTCCCCGATGCGACCACACACTTCGAGAAAGGTCAGAACTTTTGAAATGGGCACTGGAAGCCATTTGCTCCCCAGAGTCACAAGGCCTATTGCACCGTATCCCGACCACTAGTTTCTTCGTCAGCGTGTGTGTGTGTGTGTGTGTGTGTGTCCATACGTAATAAGCTGAAAGTTTTGACGATCTCTTGAATGGCGTATACCAAGAAATTCCTTAAAGCTCATCTAAAGCTTTCTGCCCGTCAACTTCGATGTTCTGATTTTCCCTGGGGACCCTCATCGATCCACCTATGATAAATCCTGGTGACATCTCCGTCAACTCAAAAACCGTACTTTTGAGCTAGCATAGAATTGTCGCCTCCAAAGCATGTAGCACTACCCTATATGGAAGATACTCCTCCAAGTCCCTATATACTGCAGATTATTAAAAACAATTAACACAAACTTTTAGTGATCCTAAAAGGCAGGGTTCATGAAGACTTGTAGGTGAAAACAAAAGGAACAGCTCAAATATGGTCCAAGAACTCGTGTGCACACACGAAAATTTTGTGCCGGGCCTGGGGAATGTTGCCCCTCACTAGTTTCAGGGCACCGTATCTCAAAATTTATCTTCGAGACAAAGAACCCATCTTCAACCCATCCAGGCATTTGGCCCCATCAATCCTGAAGATAGGGCATTGCTCCGCGTGTTATTATTAGGAGTTTCGTAACCAACGCAAGGCTTCCGCGGGACACCTTTTCGGTCCATCACCGAAGGTGCCAGTGACCGGTGTTAGGTTGACTGTGTCCAAGAGCCAACAACTTTTGGATGGCTCGCTCACCTCATCCTCCGACAGGGCTTGGGGTTCTCATAGTGTGGTGATAATGTACCACGTTCGGCCGCAACCCTGGGCTTAGGTGTTCAAATCCCCATCGTGTAAGCGGAACTCAGTTGCATTTCCCAAACACCACCGCATATTGTGTGCGCGATGAGGACCGCATTTCGTGATGAACTTACGTGCCCCGTAGTCTCGCTCGAGTTACTTCTGAAACTTCACTTTCCCCACCTTGCGTTTCGTTACCTTGCCCATCCTGAGTCGAAATGTTCTGTGTATGTGTATCCCACGTATTTTCATGTTTTCTCGCTTTTCTGTCCCGTCCATTCTTCAAGGCCTCCAATATAAGGGACCTTTCCCCAGAGAATTAATATCAGCACTGTCATCATTATTGGTATCTCGGCATACAATCCATGTGGTGGTCGGCCACTGTAGGGGTGCCCCGAGCCACAGCTTTTCGCTCGAACATATCTCGGCACACCGTATCATTCGATTTCACTGGGACCACATCGAAAACTATCAAGCTTTTTACTTCGTATGCTTTCACTTCAACCATTCGTACGATAAAAGAAGTGTTCTACTATTTACCAGGATCGAAACTCACCACCACTACTGCCCCATTACGATCAAATACCAGGCACTTCGCAATGCTGCAAGGGTCCCCGTGGGTGCAAAAGCCGCACTGCCCGAGAGGTGGAGTGCGAAATGGTCCCACGGCCGCCGTACTATCTCCTCGCTCCATCACCACTATCCTTTTCCTCGTTTTCCGAGAAGACCCTAATAAATGTGTTTTTTTCCAAAATGTTATCTATGTTCGGTGCTCATGGTTTCGGACAGTAAAACACAACCTCTTTCTTTCAACTCCTCTCGGCATCATCATCTAAATCTCTCACACACTCCCTTAGGAGGCAGAATCTCTGCCATCCTTCTCCTTGGTCACCCTATCTCTCGGGGGTATGTGTCCCCGTGTCCGTAAAACATTCTGCAAATTCCCGTCCCACCAACTCGCGTCTGGAGTGGCCGGTTCAGCGATTCCCACCCAAACCTTGAAGCTGCCTAAACCTTCATCGATGTGGTTTACTCATCCGTGTCGCGACAGATTGGCACTACTTCATCGAAATTTTAGGAATTCTTCAACATATGTCTCTGCTCCTGCTCGTCGGAGCCTCGCGCTTCCGAAAAGTGCGCCCCTCCCGGACCTCCGGGCCGAAACTTGCTCATCACCCTGTGTGTGAACTCGTTATTATGTACGTTTACCGTCGCCTGAAAAGGTAAACTACTCTATGGAACCACCAATTCCGAAGCCACTATCCAAATGCGTCGCTGACCGTATGGCTTCTGCTTCTTTAACTGTTGAGCCGAAACATATGTCCGCTACCCAAGATTTCGTCGGTTATTTATGAACCATCAAAACGTAGGCAAATGGAACTCGTCATCGTATGTCAGTGGCCTCTCGTGATAACAACAGTGTTCGTATGTCGACGGTCCGGTTCCCAATCAAGTCGAACAAAATTTTAAACGCCAGCGTATCCCTAAACCCCCTGCCCATATGCTCGCTATTACTCATGAAGACAATCACCTTATATGGCCAGGCCCCAGTTTCCGCCGTGCTCTCACCTGTTCTCGTCCTTAAAAGTGGGCATACGGAATGACAAAAGGGATGCTCGGTGCGGGCGGGTACCTGCGGCCCTCAGCCCAGGGAGCATCTCGACCCCCACCAACCTGGAAACCCTTGGGTTTTCAATGCTGTTTGCTTCCACATAATCTTCTAATTCACCCCATTTCCTTCTGCTCATCTCGTACTTACTTTGAGGGGTGCTTTCCCTGCCTTTGCATCGCTATCATTTGCCATTGGCTCTTCCTGTTCTGCGTCTACTAATGGATCCTGTTCTGTGTCCACCACTGGAACACAGTCACCCTCTCCATAGGTAATCTGTAACCTACGCTCTCTGTCACGGTAACTCCTACCTCTGTAGCAAATATACGACTTCTCCCATGGTGTCATAGACAACTAGCTCCACAGGCTGAGCTAGATCTATAAGCTCTAATATCACTGTAATATCCCTTTTTCAGGGATATCTCTCAAACACAAGAAAACTCCAACCAGAGATGGACTGGGAGGGCATTTACCATATATTCCACCTCTGAACAGAGGGTGAGATCTGGAGGCTACCTAGCCCTTTCCAGACTCTGTCTAAGAGTATGGGGAAAACACACCAAGTGGTATAGTAACTGGAATGCTCGAAGAGGAAAATAACAGTAGTGCAAGCATACAATAGCATATATGGAACATGTAACAGATACTCAAGAAATGTAGAGAGAATGCTAAGCCATTTTATTATACTGAAAAATATAAATGAGTACAATAGGTGATCAGAGTGATGGCACCTAGTATTGCACCAGGAAAGTGAAGAAATACTCTCAGAATGGCAAGGAAATGGCTGCTCTTTGATCTGCATCCAAGCTGCTAGGGAACTGTTGTGTTGTTGCTACTGCTGGAACCAAAATGAGTATTTGGGGCTGCTCCCTTACTCGGAAAAAGATAAAACTCTGGAATTAGCCTCTACTCCAAACCCAGAAAAGCCCAGAGAACATTTCTGAAAAGGCCGACCCCCGAAAATCACCCCCTTGAGGATCTACGCTATCCTCCAAGGCTTTGCATTGAGGCTGAATGGAATCCACCAAAATACTACCACAAACTCTACCAAAAGCCTCCAATAGGCAAGGGTTGTCCCCTTGCACAATATCTAGAACTGAAACCTCCAAAATGACATCAACCCGGAGCTCCCACGAAATGAGCTGTGTCCTCCCTCTCAAGACTGCGCAGTTACTAGATGCAATGCTCCACAACAAAGCCTCAACTCGATTCTCCTGCAAAAATACTAATAGGAATGCCTCACCCGAGCAAGCACTCGAAGTATCTTGGGGATGAGGGTGAGATCCCCGAACGGAGACACTCGGTGCACTAAACAGTGTTGCAGACAAGCTAAACAGCTAGCGTGCTCAAGTAGTCGAAGTGACCAGCTCAATATGCATAAAAATCGAATGCCAAAATAAGGAGGCTCTCCTCCTTTTTATAACGATGGGCCTCTCTCAAACCCTAGGCCCCACCATCTCCAACGTAGCCTCCCTTTGCCCACATTTTCAACCTCAACCTGCGCAGTCCATCCCACGTGGTCTAAGTGGGTCCCCTCTACGTGGTCTCTTGGCCCCTCCTTGGCCCACTTAAGTTATAACATTGTGTCTACTAGGGAGTGCACTTTATCTTTAGAGTGAGTTATGTCCCCCTCTACTCACTATATTTATAATTTAACTATAGAAGGAAAAATTGATCAAAATTAATATTTCCAATTAGCTATCGCTAATTGAGAATATTACAAGATTCTGCTTCAATCCTTTGTATTGCATCCTATAGTGAGCACTGATGATTTGTTAGAGGCATTAATTTTTCCTATTAGTGTTAACTTTGATATAATACTTGTTGATATTTTCAATTAGGGTGCAATATACTTGTACATTAATTGATTTAGTATTTGCAAAGGGAATTCTAAATAATAACAAGTGCATTGCTTGGGTGTACTAATTTTTCGTTGACAATTTTTGTTTTCCCTGTACAACAATTGGACCTAACAGGGAGTGGAAGCAGAAGACCCCTAACCAGATTAGTACATCTAAGAACCATGAAGTAATTAACAGTAGCATAAGTAGTGCAAGTGTTGCTGAAATAAGTGCGCTATCTCTATCACCACCCTATGATGTAAATGTTGATGATGGAGCTACAAAGTTGCAGGGAAAACTGGAACAACTAAATGTTTGAAATGATCAACATCTAATCATTCCGGATCATCATGTTCTTCAAGCTACTTTTATAGGGCTTATTTTTGGAAGCTTTGGAGCATTCTTTGGAAATACCTTAAGCACAAAGTTTGGCAAGGGTGGTAGTCACAAGAGTTCCACCCCACTTTCTGAGACATCCCAGAAAATAGAGGATTCAAATGAAAAACCTTCTTCAAGGTTAATACCTTTTTTCTGTGACAGTGTGGAGTCTATTAAAATGAGGCATTATAGTTCGTCTTTATTGAAATAAACTAAAAATGTTAATAATGGGGAATTTTTGCTGGACATCAGACCCAAACCCAGAGTCTCCAAGTGAACATCATGAACAAATATTTCCCAGTGAAGATCAGAACTTGTCTTTTGGTATTGACATTACAGATCCAATCACAGAAAAATGGGGTTTGTCAATTTGATCCATATAAACAAGATCCACTTGTACAATTGGACCCTCAATATTCACCTGTTGAAACTGCTCCAAGTTATGCTAGTGTTGGGTTAATGCCTCAAAATATGGGTAGCCAATACCATTCTTATGAAGCTGCCTTATCCAGCCCACTTGATGCTTCTCAACAACTAGGCCTTATGGTATTTCTCAATGTTGTAAACATTGTGATTAAGATCAAATCAACGAGGGTCCAGAAAAAGAAAAAATCGTGAAAATCAGGAAAAAATTGGTAAAAATGGGCAACACATCGACAAAATTTAAAAAATACAATATTGTTTTTTTTTCAATTTTTTTAGTATCTAAAGTGTCCACAACATAAAATAAATGCATTGACACATAAATATGAAAAGAGAACTAATATATAAGATGTGTAATATGTCTAGTGCTACATCACACATAATATTGAATCATGTCTTAAATGTTGAGTGCTGACTCAACTTCAAAATATCAACAAAAAATATAATAATGTATCTCATATCATGAGTCATATACAATGAAATGAACCATTAAGTAACTAATGATTTACTCTACCCCTCTTGTGAGAAAATGTAATAGCTTTCCCTCTAGATGAAGAAGGCCATGGCGCTGGCATTGGACTCTGACATTCTCCGAAAACTAAAGAACTAGGAGTTGGAAAAGGTAGACCACGTCCTCTATTGGTGACCATCGTAGGTGGTGTCACCTCTTCCTCATGTTATTCCTCCTCCACCCTTGCAGCTGCTACCTCCTCTACTGCCTCCTCCTCTAACCAATCAGGGGTCGACTTCATGACAAGCCTATCGGCCTCAACCCTCCATGCAGCAGTGGTGTCAATTCCATCCAATGAGATGGCATCCACATTAGGTGTCATCTAAAGTTGCCTCACCAACAATCAAAGATTATAGTAGATGTAGACCATGTCGTTAAGGTGTTGGGACTCCAACTTGTGTGAGGGTCATAAATTATAAATTAATAATTATAAAAAATAATAAATTATATTTTCTATTATTTAATGAATACAAAAAATTAATTTGAATTTTTTTAACTTGTTGCGCTTCTTGGTGTGTATTTTTCAAATACACTTCAATTGTGCTCGCATCAGAGGGAGCTACATGTTTGGTTGAGCACTCGAATAACAAGCTTTTGGAGATTGGGTACTCTACCAACATAGCTTCTCCACCACACATCTACAACAAATAAGAGAAACATAAGAAAAAAATTGAAATTTGAAAGTTCGAAACAAACTAAAGCTTACTTAGAAATTTGGTCATCATATCCTGGATAAACATGTCAAAGTTGAATGTTCCACCTGCCATCCTATACATCTCAATTTCTTTATAAATGTTAGCACGTTATGTTGGATATGACACTATCTTTTGAACAGAAGTAAAGAATCCATCCATGACCTCAACATCAAATATGAAACCAGAGGAGTAAGAAAATGTTGGGTTCAGGTAGATCCCTACGACATGAATGAGACGATGGAGTGTATTGTTTCATTGTTCATCAATCACTCTCCATCATAGTATTAAAAACCAACCGAGTCAAACCAGAAACCAGTCAAATCGGCTAGTCAGACCCTTGGCCGGTCAAAACCGGTTGAAAAACCCGGTCAAACACTGCATTTCGCCTGAAAATTTTGGTTAACCGGTGTTGACCGGCCGGTTTATGGATAAACCAGTCGGTTCCGTCCTTAACCGGTCGGTCGGCACCTAAATTCTTGTAGGGACTCACACATGGCCAACAAATAATTTTAGGGCTGATTTAGAGGGAAGGGGAGGGTTGTTTCCCTCCAGAAACACCATCCCCAATCCTTTACAAGCAGGGGCAGCCTCTCCTTTGTCTCACACCATCTCATTTGCAGTTTGTGAGTTTGATTGAGAGCTTGGAGAGTGTTGAGTGTTTGTTGGAGTAGTGATCTTGGAGGCTTGGAGTTGGATTTGGAGCTACTTTGGAGATAGTTTGGAGCTGTCAGTACATATGTCATCTTCAAGAGGACGCTAAGGAAGCTAGTTTGCATTGCCAAGTAAGGATTTTCACTTGAAAAATCCATCATTTCATCCATCATTTCATCGTTGTTCATGTATTTATTTTCTCATGTGTTTAGCTATGCTATTTCTATTAAATCTCTAGTCCTATGCTATCAAATTTTGTATGTTTGAATGTGCATTTTTTTTTGTAAATTTAGCCTTGGTTGTCCATTTATCTTAGCTGCAATTTTTTTTTAAATGGCAGATTTATTTCCAAATTTCAATTATTTCAAGTCAAGATGGCTCCAAAAACCAAGGACAGTGCATGGGCCCATTGTGATGTGGTTGATGGAAATATGATATGCAAATTTTGTGAAAAATCTATTGGAGGTGGGGGTATTCTTAGATTGAAACAACACTTGGCTGGGATAAGAGACCAAGTAAAGCCATGTGATGCACCTAATGAAGTGATAGGTCCAGTTAGGGCAGAATACCTTGCCAAGTTTGAAAAGTTTGAGGAGACTAAGGCTAGGGAGAAGGCCATCCAATATTAAATTGCAAGGAAGAGGGAACTAATAGAAACCCTGAGATAGAGTGGGTATGATGATTATGAGATTCAAGACTCCACTTCTATCCCTTCCACCAATGACCCATTTCACTATGTTCCTCCTGTTGGCCAAAAATCAAAACCAACAAAGAGACCCAACATCCAGAGTTATTTCTCATCCACTGCTAATCCCACAGCCACTTCCTCCTAGCCAAGTCGTCAACCCACTTTGGATCAACATTGGAAAAAACAATGCAAAGAAACTTCTTATCAGTACATTGTTAGATGGTGGTATGATGCAGATATCCCATTTAATGCTGCTCTCTCACTTTATCACCAAGATATGTGGGACTCTGTTTTAGCTACAGGAAAGGGCTTCAAAGGCCCTACTGTGCATGACTTGAGGGGATCTCTTTTGCAACAAGAGATTTGTAATATTGATGAGTATTTGGCTGACTATAAAGAGTCATGGCTCAAAACAGGTTGTTCCATCATGTCAGATGGATGGACTGATGGAAACAACCGCACTATCATTAACTTTCTGGTTTCTTGCCCTCATGGAACAATGTTTTTGAGATAAGTTGATGCATCTGATAAGGTGAAGGATACAACCCTTCTATTTGAGCTTTTGGATGAGATTATTCAAGAAGTGGGGGAGCAAAATGTTGTGCAGGTCATCACAGATAATGCCTCAAACTATGTTCTTGCTGGAAAGATGCTTCAGTCCAAGTGTAAGACCATATTTTGGACTCCATGTGCTGCACATTTCGTAGACCTCATGCTTGAGGACATAGGCAAAGTGGAGTGGATAAAAAACATTGTAGAGCATGGCAAGTGCATTACAAAATACATTTACAACACTCATAGGTATTGATGAGGAAAGACACTGGGGGAAAAGAGCTTGTTAGGCCTGCATTTATGAGATTTGCAACTCACTTCCTCACGTTGCAATGTCTCAATTCTCAACAGAAAAACCTGCAGAAAATGTTTTCTTCTGATGATTGGACTGAATCTCGGTGGGCTCGTAGACAAGATGGAAAAGACACCAAAAATAAATTCTTTGACAATTATTTTTGGAAAAGGTCTTCAGAGCTGGTAAAAATTATTGAGCCCCTTGTTAAGGTGCTAAGGATGGTGGATGGGGAAAATATTGCAATGGGATACATTTATGAGGCTATGGATCAGGAAAAGGAGCAGATACAGGCAGTTTACAGGGACATGTTAGCTAAATATGGTCAGATATGGGAGATCATTGATAACAGATGGAACAATCAACTCCATCGTCCTATACATGCAGCTGGGTATTTTTTGAACCCAAAGTATCATTATAAAGCTCGGCTAGGAGATCAGTGGGATGGGGAGGTTAGATCTAGATTGATTGATTGCTTGGAGCGCATGGTCCCTATACGTGCAGACCTTTTGAAAACACATAAAAAACTTACTCTTTTCAGTATGGCAACTGGTACCTTTGGAAAGAACTTGGAAAAATGGCAAGAGATGTGGATCAACCATGTAAGCAATTCCAATTTGATTTTATTTTCAATTTAAATTGTTTGTAAATAAGTAATGAAATGAACTATGTTACTAATTAATGTCTTTTTATTTGCAGCACATTGGTGGGAGTCATTTGGCGGCGAATGTCCTCAATTGCAATAGAATCCACGGGCAAACTTACAGTGCTTCAGGTTGTGAGCGCAATTGGTCTATTTTTGAGCGCATACACACAAAGAAGAGAAACCATTTGGAACAGAAATGGTTAAATGATCTTGTGTTTGTGCAATACAACCTTCGCTTGATGCGGAACCAAATGATTAACAAAACACTTGATCTAGATCCCATTGTGTTGGATGATATTGATCCAACATCAGAATGGGTGGAGGAGACTAAAGATCCAGTGTTTGAGGAAGATTTTTATTTTGATGCAGCATTAGCAGGGGGTGAATTTGAAGCAGATTTGGTAGCGCCATCAGACAGAGACCCAGGATTGGTAGCTGCATCAAGGAAAGGAAAAAAACTAATGGAAGGCACTAGTCATGCAGCTCGAGTAACTTGTGCTTCCATTAGGTCCACTTCTATTGTTATTGGTGGCAGTGGTATTGAGGTTGTAGATGAGCCTGAGGCTGAGGCATCCTCAGACTCTGATCCAGATGATGTCTATGCAGCTGCTGATGTTGATCCTGTGTCTAGTAGTGATGATGAATTTGATGATTGATCATGATTCATGTGTAGTCTTGTATTAGGCCAATGGCCTCATAGCTTATAGCATTGTTTTTGGACTTTATGGGCCATTTGGAGCCTCATTGCTTATGTATTTTTTGATGATATGTATTGCAAGTGGTGCCATTTTGATATATTCACCTTTACATGGTATATAAATGAGAAAAATTTGCATATTTTGTCTTTATTGGCTTGGAATCATGGTTGCAAATCTTGAAAATAGTTTTTTTTATTAAAAATAATTATTTAATGTATTTTTTTTAAAACAGGTTCGTTTAGACCTAACCAGTACCGGTTAGACCGGTTCCGATCCGGTTACCAGTTCATTAGGTCCACCGGTCCGGTCACCGGTTCTGGTTTTTAATACTATGCTCTCCATATCAATTGTTGTTTCTCAAACCCATCATCCCCCTTATCATCATAATAGTTGTGAATGGATTCTTTGGCCCTGTCCATGGCCTCATACAAGTAGTGTTAGAAATTTGGAGAGATAGACTGATTACACACACAACACCAAATGCTTGATACCTTTATTAATCACCACAGGTACATATATATAAAACATAAATAACTGACTCCAAGACATCTAGATCATGACTATGACTCACACATAGGAATCAACATCTTCTAGACTGACGCCTCAGAACTCACACTGACAACTACAGATGACATGGAAGCATTACTTCCAACATCCGCCCTTAATGCTTACATGGAAAACATTAAAAAACATACATTACAACAACATGATATCCATCTGATTGGTTTTAATTAACACTTATATCCACTCTGGAATCTCCCAAACACCTCTCTTTCTTCATCACCAAATCTTCGAGCTATCACTTGACCATTATTTAAAACATAACCGCTTCAGACCATCTTTGACGTTCTTTGCAGAATTGACACTTCTCAACCTCCCGAAGCGTGACGGGTCAGTCTCAATACTGAACCATCCTATGGACATACCTCCATCTGTTGAACACATGGTCTTCCATTGTATTCCCTAGTTATCTAGGCATTAGAGGAAATTTCAGCCTAAAAGTCGCCTCCTAAGAAAAAATAAAAGTTAAAATAATAAAATAAGAGTTATAAATTTTGGAGGGAAAAGAAGAAATCTATTTTTTTTAGATTGTATTTTTGACATATCTCTTTATATGTTTACTCAAATTTCAAGTGTAGACGCTCGTTGGATGCAGAATTAAATTCCACATCCAACGAGTACCCATTATGTATACTTTTGAGAAGAACCACATTTATAAAAATTGTAGATACATTAAAAACAACATATTGAATACGCTTTTTAATGTATCTGCAATTTTTATCAATGTGGGTCTTCTCAAAAGTATGCATAATGGGTACTATTTGGATGTGGAATTTAATTCTGCATCCAACGAGAATATACACTTGAAAGTTGAGTAAACCTATAGGGAGATAAGCCAAAAATATAATTAAAAAAAGTAGTCTTTTTTCTTTTTCCTCTAAAATATTTACATGTACCTCTTATTAAATTTAAAATATTTTGATTCATTTACATCTTATGACATGGAAATTACATGAAAATTTCATGGGCACTTTTAGGCTGAAATTTCCTTTAATGAAGGTTGTCTAGGTACTGAATGTATTCAAAAGTCAATTTTACAATACGACCTCTTATACTCATAATCAAATTAACCTGTAAGCTTATGTTCTTGGCTCCACACGCCACCGCCAGCTTATAACAAATTATACATAATCAAATTAATGATATGTTCTTCTATCATCGTATGCAGCAAGAACCACCAATTTGAAATTATGCTAATCTGTTCTATGATTGGTTCTTCATTTGATTTTTACACTTGAACAATAACACACAATAACTTCAACTCATACCACAATCTTGGAACATAAAATCAATACTATATCACAAAATCAACACTGTATATATCACCATTAATATTTCTAAATTCAATGGCCTCCCAAGATCTTCTTCACCGCCACTTTTCAACCTGGCAAGAGTTATGACAACCAATCCAATCTTAAAAACAATATTCTGCTTAATGAACAATACATTGAAATCAACGGAGAAAAAATTTAAATTAGTCGACCCCGAGAAATGTTTCCTATGCAGCAAAAGTGTCATAGATAAATTCTTTATGGATCGACTCTGTTACTTCCATTTTCCCGTTGGCCCTCTTGTGCTTTCGGGAAATAACATGCATGACAGAGCTGACTGTTGGAATCAATCACACACTTGTAAAATAGAGTATTATTGACAAAAAAATCACTTCGATAACTTTATAATTACACAGTAGACAGAAATCAGGACTTCCGCACTTTCTTTAGGATGCCATTCACCCATGTTGCCGTTGTGCCAATCCACAACTTCAACTCTGAAAAATCCTCTGCATTTTGGGATCACGTTGTCATCAGGTTCTATAAGATTTCATGGTTGAATCCATGGAGACCTTGGCTCAAATCCTAGCAGCCATGCCAATGAGATCGATGAGCTCCTGATGCAGTTCAATAGCCGAGGTAACGGGGCCTCAGATGGCTCGCATAGTGAGCAAATCCACCAATGAAATCACCAATTCGTCGCCCACTGCAGCTGCTTCTCACAGTCTCGATATCTTGGTGCTCTATGTTCGTTCAATTCGCACGCAACTAATTCATGCCTCCACACGGACTTGAACGATGAGGATCCACTCGGTGGAGAGGTGTTCATCGAAAATTTGGAGGCGTGGGGTGGCCTCATGGGGTTGAGCTACGATAGTAGACAGATTTTTCTTTGTGGTTCTAGGGGAAAGGATCACCGCACGTTCATAAAAAATGGTGACGAGCTCAGTCCCTTGACCAAAAGCATCCCCATCATTGATGGCAACAAATCGAAGCCTGATCTATTATGGACACCTGGCTTCTCAGTAATATCTTTTCGTGAAGATCCCATTTATAAGGGAGATCTGGAGATTTTCACCGCCACTTACCCTCAGGATCAAATTCGACATTAGACGCAGATTCAACCATTCTACTCCTCCTCACAATCACAACCAACATTTTTTTCTTGGATTCTATATCTACACAACAAACACATAGAAACTCCAAATTTACACACAGAAACACATAAATAAAATACTAAACTAATTTATGTACAAATCATTAGCTCTCACGGTTCTCACATTTTCGTGGCCTTCCCGTGAGGGAGCTAGGCCAGATCTAGCTCTGATACCATGTCAGAAATTTGGAGAGCAAGAAAAATTACACACACAACACCAAATGTTTGATACCTTTATTAATCACCACATGTACATATATATAGGACATAAATAACTGACTCCAAGACATCTAGATCATGACTATGACTCACACATAGGAATCAACATCTTCTAGACTGACGCTTCAGGATTCACACTGACAACTACACATGATCTGGAAGCATTACTTCCAACAAGTAGCCCATTGCGGGATTTTCTACATCAACTAATTGAAGAACCTTTACCAAAGGTTTAGTAATGGTGCACACCTCCAGCACTCCTACCCAAAATATTTCTTAGTATGAAACTAACCTACATATGGCCTCTCCCTTTGGTTTGTGGCTAAATGATAAAGCATGGCACTTCTCTAAAAGAAGCATTCTCTTCACACCTCACAGAGAATTCAAGAGAGATTGAAGAGATATGAAGCTAGTGGCAAACCGTGCAATAGCAGGGCACACCAACTCCTTATTGATGAATGTTCTCATCAAATGAAGAAAAAATGCATGATTATATATAATTCTTGTAATGTTTCTGGATGATTCAACAATATCCCTGACAAAAGAATTTTCTCCTCTGTCCTCCCACATCAAGTCAATACAGTCTGCAACACAAGGTGTCTAAAATAAGTTATGATGCCTCTCCATAAGCATCCTTCCAAAAACAACATAATTTGTAACATTGTTCGTTATGACCTGGACAACATGTTGTGGACCTACCTCCTGAATGAACACGTCCAACAAATCACATAATAACCATGCATCTTTGATATGTGCAGATGCATCAATAGATTTCATAAACATTGTCCCCTTAGGACAATTAACCAAGAAGTTAATATGGGTTCTACCTTATTGATCAATCCAACCATTTGACATCATAGAGCATCTTGTCTCTGCCCATGATGCCCTAAATTACTCCAATCTTGCAATGCAATAAACCTTTTCATTTTGAAGAATAGGTCCTCTCAAGTCGTCATAGGAAGGGGTTTTGTACCCTAGGCAAAAAATAACAATAACATCAAACATGGGCTGGTAAAATGGATTGTTCCTAGTAATGTTGAAGGGAATGCCACTCCATAGAAAACACCTACCCACTAGCTTTCCAACTTCTTCCTTCTCCTTTTTTTTTAAGAGATAATAAAATGTAACTAGGTCGGTCTTCATATTGACTATGTAATTATGGATTTATGTAAAGTAGAAGACAAAGATAATAAAATGTATTTTGTACTTGCTTCATGGGTTTCATGAGAAAGAGTTTATTATAGATTAAATTGACTTCTTCTTGATGTCTATTAGGGTTTGTGTCTTCTAGGAATAAATATAATTAAGTGTCATTCATATGAAGGATCTAGTTTAGAGAATGCTCCAAGACCTTGTGGAAGAATGGCTTGTAATAGCCCTCACCAACGCTGGAAGACAAGCTTAAATAATGTGTCAAGTCAGATTTCTAATAGCTGGATGAGTCAGCCTAAAAGCTAAAGTTATGGTCGACCTCAAGAGAGTAAATCTATCTCTATATATACCTCTGTCCTATGGCTCATTCAAACCAAGATTTTTGGTGACCTCTGCAATTAAAAAGTGTGGGCTTTCTCAGTGATACAATGCAGATTATACCTGTGATAAAGTGCGGACTATACCTGTGATAAAGTGTGGAGTATACCTGTGATATAGTGCGGATCATACCTGTGATAAAGTGCGGACTATACCTGTGATAAAGTGCAGATTATACTTCGGAAAAAGTGTGAATTATACCTGTGACAAAGTGCAGATTCTCTCTGAGTTTATACAGAACTGAAATATGGATTTTGAAGTCAAGTGCAGGGTTTCAATGCGGACATCTTCTGAGATGATTACAAGTATAACAACGTCTAAACTATTACTTACTCACCTGTGAATAAGATTCGGATATGAGGTGAGGATTTCTCTGTGTAAAAGTGCAGCCAATAAGTGCAGTTTACTCTGAGTAGAACAATGGTAAGTTCAGGAAGAAATATGGATCACCATGATGTATGATGCGGATGAATGTATGTGGAACACCATTATGAATGTTGTTGTTAAGTCTGGAAGAAGAGATGCGGGGAATTTCTCTAATATGCACCTACCATCATTGACGGAGTCAGGTCTGCAATATGAAGGTCTAAAGTGGATGCAAAAGATAAGGGTCATTGCTGGATAAGAAAAGAGAGGAAGGTAAATATTTACCTTCTCTCATAGTTAATAAAATAAAGGACAATATAGATTGGTGCAAGAAAGAAAGGACAACATGGAAGATCGATAAAGAAGAAGTAACAAGGTCTTGGAAGCATCCATAGGTCAAGGGTCTAAGTTTGGGTCATGGTACTTGTCATTTGAAGATCTATAAGAATAATTTCTCATGGGTTTTCCTCTCCAAGATAGAGAGGTTTTTCTCTGGCTCTAGGAGCCTAATTCTTGTGTCTCGTGTATTCTGATAATTGACTTGATGAAAGCTTTAATAAGCTAATGAAGGGAAGACATTAGTAACTCAAGTAACCTCACAAGTAATTATCAAGAAGAGAATTTTGAATTAATCACTAGCCCTCCAAATTCTCAACATGTTTCAGAGCTAAGGTGCTAAAGACAAAGGGCTATTAGAAAAGAAGACACTAAAGGATAAAAATTCAGTTCTCTGGAAAGCATCAAAGAAAAAGTCAAAGTCTACATTGAAAAGTCAAATCAGTTTGCAAGGAAATCGTCAAGCCATCTCAAGAATACCTTCAAGCTTATTCAAAGAATCCACACATCAAGGAGGATCCAAGATCACCTAATTTGAAATCAATCTAAGAGGGAGTTCTTGCCATCATCTTCAACAAGAAAGCTAACAGAAGAAGAAAAGCATTTACTCAAGTAAGTATCTTTATGACTTGATATGAATCTATCAAAATGTCTTCTTTACAAAGAAAGCAACAAACTGGTTAGGGTTTCAAACTTTCCTACATGGAAGAAAAGGACAATGAAGTCATGCCAAATATATGAAGGAGATATAAGAGTCCAAAGGATTCTTACAGAATCCATAAAAGACTCTCTCATCTCCGATGTATCAAATCTAGAATCATCAAAAGAAATATATGAAAAATTAGTGGAGTTATTCTCTGAGTATTGCAGGAGAAACAATCTCTCTGAGATCAACTGCAAGAACTGGGAGAAGTAATGACTACAGTGGTGCTGAATGTTCTGCCAGAAGAATGGGAAAACTTCACTTCAGGTTTATACGGGAAGAAAGAAACCACACCATTCCACGATTTACGGTCTCTATGTAAAATAGAGGAAACAAGATCGAAAGCCAAAGCTAATACATAATAAAGTAAAGGGAATCTAGCCTTTGCAACAATATTCAGGAAGAAAGGAAGATTCAGTAAATTTGGTCCTCAAAATAAAAGAAGAAATATGGACAAAGCACGATGCTTTGGATGTAATGATCTTGGGAATTATCAACAAGATTGTCCTAAATTTAGGAAGGACAAGAGGAAAAAGGAAGAAGCTCATATCTCAAATATAAGAGAAGAACCTAATGCAAAGAAATCTAAGAAAGAAGAAGCGAGGGATCTCCACTATGATTGAGATCATCTTCTCCTTTAAGTGATTTCTGTTGGTTGTAAAACAGTATGATAGAAAACAATGTACATTATAGCATCACAAAAACATGGTAGGAGCTCTTGGTGAAGCAGCTCGGGAAAACCTCTCTGTTACACAAAAATTTGTCACCGTCCCTGTAATCCACCATCCCACACGTTGGAGGGCTTATTCCGTGACCTGTGAGCAGTGACATGACTTGAAACCACTTTCATGGCATCCCCCTGGACAAGGACATTCATTCCCCTGAAGACAATTCCTTGTGAAAAACCCTAAAAATACCCTTTTTGTCCTTGGCGCGACTAGCCAGTTCATCCCTCGCGCCAATGGGGGAAATCCTCCAAAGAGGGCACGCCAGCTGGTGCACTGTCACAGTGTTATACTTGCACCAGGCTTATTAAGGAGTGTTTTTAAAAAATAAATGGCGGAAGATTAACTCCAACCAATTCCCGAACTGGTCTCTAAATTGAGTTGGGAGGTTTGGCTTCGGATCTCCATGTAGAGGAGGTGGTTTTCAACCTCTCATGAAATCTTCCTTGAGGATAGGGCTAATCCCATGATTATAGGGGTCCCAAATCCCCTTCCACCATCTATATAAGCTTGCCATTTTCCTTTGCAAGCTAGCCTTCAAGAGCCTTCATAGCCTAGAGAATGCTGCAAGACCCTTGATAGTCCTCATAGAGCCAAATCAGTAGCAAGGAGATTATTGTCAAGACAACCAAAGAGAGAGGCTTGTCCCATTCCCAACGAGCTTTATCGAGACGTATTTCGTTGTCGACCCGCCGAAGGAAGATCCAGCGTCAAAGCGCAGGTTGTATCTTTCTTTGTATTGTTTAATGATAAGTGACTTTGGTTATGGTTCCACTCGTACTGTTCATACATTGTGATCATGAGTTGTGTCTTCTCTGACTGATACATAATTGCATATATTGGGTTTTACACTTGTGTGTTCGTCATGTTTCTTGTATGTGCAGGTGTTTGATCGCGACAAGAAGGAGAATTGTGATCTGTCAGAGCAAGTAAATGGGAGCGCTATCTTCTCTGCGAACAATAGCTTTGGACTTAAGGTAGGCCTTTCTCGCAATTTGGTCTATTGCAATTAGGAACTTGCGCCTTAACGTGACACGATTGTTGCTAGACCCGATCTGGGCTAGTAGGGATCGCCTCTGTCCGCAGAGGGGATTTACCTCTACAAAAAATTGGTGACTCCATTGGGGAGACGTTGATTTGGAGTATTGTCTTGTCTTTTTAAGTTTAATTCTTGACACCTTGCACTTGATCAGCTCTTTTGGTGGATCTTTTCGTGTGTGTTTGCTTTTGTTTGGCTTCACCACATCAAATGCTATTTCTTGGATTGCTCTTTTTTATTTTTTCTTAGTAAAAATCGGCCATGCAACAATAGCTTTGACAATCAGCCCATTAGCGCATGTTGAAAAGATGTCTATCTGTGCCAATGTTTTCTAGCGCTAGATTGACTGACGATCGCAATTAATAAGGTCTTTGGAGTTTGCTATCTTGACTTCTGAAACATAGGTCACAATTTTGGTTTCATTTTGTGACTTCCTAAGTCATTGCAGGTACAATGTTTAGTGAGCAGCAGCATTATCATTTGATTGTTTCCTATTCTATCGATTTTACATTCCTTTCAGGGGCATCCCAGGTGCTAACAGTGTCGAGGCTTCTCTCGTGGGAGTTTTTGGATTCTGTACGTAGGTCAACATTTTGATTGCTTCTCTCCATTCCTTTGGTGGTTGTCTTGTATTTTTTAGTTCTTTGAATGATTGGTTTCTGCTTCTCATTCAAGTGCATATCTTTTTTTGGGCCTAGTGTGGTTCATTTGGTCTTTGAAAGTTCTTTTTGGTTTAGGATTGTTTTATGTTCCCAGGGTACGATTGTATGTTTGCATTAAGTGAAACTTGCTTGTTTTTACTCCTTTGTAGCCTCATTCCTCGTTTCATTAGTTTTCATTTGTTTAGTGTAATTTGCTCTCAAACCTTTGGATATAAAAAAATCTCTTTTTGCTCTTAATTAGTTAATGCAAATTAATCTTTTCTTTGTTATTAGTTATTTATAACTGCGAAAATTTTGCCTCATTAGCTTGCATTAAGAAATTAGTGATTGTTTTTTGGTCATTTTGTTATTGTGAAAAGCTCTTAACTCTCCTTAATTAGCTTTCATAAAATGAAAATAGTATCTTTAACTTAGCATAGTGTGCATTTAGGATATTTGAGAACATAACACTGCTGGGAACCTAAAAATTGAAACATAATTGAAGATTAACATTAAAATTTATTCAATTTACAATAGCATGACATTGAAACATTAACGAAATGCAGGGTCTAGGCTAGGGCACTGTTGGCGTCATTAAACCTAGTAGTTTGATTCGCCTCTTGGCTTTAGACAACACTAGTATGGACTTGTGCTCCCAGTCTTGTGCGCCTGTAAAGGGAGACCCCACTAGGTTAACATCCTTTATCCATAGGAAAGAAGCTGATGCAAAACTATACCGTGTTCTTGAAAACCTGCTTGGTCGGGAGATTTCTTGCACGTACGATTAAGTCCTTGATTTTATTTAACTTTCATTTGAAACAAGGTGTATATTAGGTTCCGCATGGTTATTTGTTTGCTTGCCTAGAATTCCGGGCAGTCATTTTTCGATGCCCTAGGCTCTTTAAATTTGAAAATATCATCAAGCGCTTGTCCGCTCGCGTGTTCCAATCTGAAAGTGATAGAGTCACCTTTTGCCTATTTCTTGACTCTTAAAATGTGAAACAACAAAATTTTGTTTCAATGTTTTAAAAAATTATTTCTTGAGAAATATTCACAGTTGGGGTAGCCTCCTTAGGGTGTTATTGCGAAGATCGTTTCCAATGAAGAATTTTCCGGAGTTCTGCTTAGAATCCCCTCCAAAGGAATCTAAATCCTTTTCCTCCTTTTGGAAATGTTCGTTGCTCCTTATATCAAGTGATGTTGTCCCCATACCTAAGGTTAACTTTTAGGTTTTCCTGGTTGGTTGTTTCAACCTGCGGCGATCTAGAATATGCAAACTCATTAAATCAGTTCCTCCACACCGAACAACATCATATTGATTCCAAAGTGGACCTCTCCCCTTCTTTGCCTATTTCGGCATTCTCCTCTTCTACTTCCACAGGTGAAAGTGTCTGGATTTGAATAACCGGAGTGGCTAGAGATGAAGACAAAGAAGAAGGTTGATAGAGAGGCTAAGTTGTAGCTACCTACCTCTTAAACATACGCATATCGATAAACCTCTGACCTTATCCATGAAAGTCAAGTTCCCTTGCATGTTGTGCACGAAGAGACCATCTTCTTCGAGGCCCTTTGGCATTCCCAAGGTGCTAAGTATGGTCCAGCAGTCATCCATCATGCTACTCTGACTTAAGGTCGGGGTTGGGGGCACGACTCAGCTGATGTGGCCAAGGCTCTAAGAAACGGAGTAAACTCTTTCAATCCCTAGAAGTTGTGCCAAGGCATATGCCATTCACAGCATCCCATATATGGATGAAGCAAAGTGGTTTTGGACAACTCGGTTGTTTACTGTCGCCATTACCTTAGAAATTTGATTTACAAACAACTTTCTTTGAGTCCTTCACCGGTTGAACCCTACGATTGGTCAAGAGTCATCCTTGGTCGATCTGGCTCCTCGGAAATTCAAATTTAGGAATCCATTCCCGTATGCATTGGTCGTGGATCAGTTATTTGTTGCGTCTGGTACACAGGTATTTTTCGTTGAGAGTGGATTCACATCCCTCGGAGTTCTTCTGGCTGTAGATTCTTTGGACTTGGAGAAAGATTATCCGCCTATATCTCAAAAGCCGCTCCTCCACCTCCCATGATGGAGGCTCGGGAGGATACTCTCTTGACTCGACGATGGATACTCCGGCAGGGATGTCAACATGCCGTAACACCCGGGGGAGAAGACCATCGGTTCAATGGTGGCCCTCCAAGTATTTTGGTCACTTCGCTTTGAGTTGAGATGATTTACAGGATACGCCTTCCATCTATGTGCCTTTTGAGATAACGATGCAAACCTACGTGTCTAGTAGGTACCTAACTTAACTGTTGCCGATGAAGGTGCATACGGTAGTGTTCTATCCTCAAATACTTGGCAACCATTGGGGTTACTTTCCGCTTATGCTTATTCATGAGGTACATTGGTGTTTAACGAGAAGAACTAGTCAGCAACTAGAGTATCATTCAAAGGTTACCTATTACATTAGAATGGGCGCCGTCCATATGGGCGTGATGGTTGTTCTAGGCCCCCTTGGTTCAATATACTTTTGGTAACGATTACACCCTATGCCATGGGAGTGCTTGTCTCCTCCCTTTTTCGTGTGGTCTATTTTCCACATGAAGGACGGATCGTGACCATTGATCGCTTTCGTTGCTGGTCACGATGGTATTTGGTCCATCATCATCCTTCCTATTTTTATCCACCATTGTGTCATCCCCGCAATGGTCAACTATGTGACTGCTTACCTCGTTATACACACGATTGATGATGTCGTCATGCATAGTGTCTTTGAGGCATTGGGTCTGCAAACTTCAGGATGTTTTCCTTCCATCGGGAGGTAGAACTCTTGCGACGATGACTTCTTATTCATTATGATGGGGTCTGTACGGAGCATAGTTTGTTTTCACATGTCAAAGCTCGTTAAAAAATGAAACAAGGTCGTCGGAGCAGTTCATTTTCTTGTGTCAAGCTCCTTAAAAAAATGAAACAAGGGTAGTTGAGATTTTCTTTTAATGTGTCAACCTCGTTAAAATAATGAAACACTTTCTTGTTCAATTTGAGTCTTTGATAAGATCTCATAAAATCCTAGTCGAGTCTTTCTCGTGATCTCATAACTTGAACCTTCACTCCATCTACCTTTCTTATTAATTTTGAAGCTTGGAGATAATACCTCGAATTGAGTCACCATCTTTGAGGCTGCTTAATTTTTCAAGCATAGTTTGTTTCCATTTTCAAGCATTGTAAATAGAAACCGGTTTAAGCATAGTTTATCTTTGTTGAGGAAACGTATAAAAATAGAAACCAACTTCAAGAAAAAATTTCTTGTTTCAAGCTTGTGTAAAAATGAAACCATTTCAGCTTTTACCTCTTGTAATTACCATATCATCATTTATTTGCCAAATGAACCCAGCGGTTTCTTATTCCATCGTCACTATACTGCTTGGCCGAATCATACCTTCACTTGGTTGTTTTACCCCATTCACGAAAGGCCGCTACGATGGGTAGATGCTGATGCTTGACCTCTTAACCTTTCGCAGTACGGCCGGTTCCACCATTCTTGAAACGAGTAGCTACCCTTTATGCCACTCGTTCCTCCGGGGAGAGTCATCTTTCGACGCTTTTCGACTCTTTCACAAAAATGAAAAAGATTGCCAGGTAAACATCGTTTGATCTTGAAGTAAAGTGGTGACGAAACAACATCTGCCCGGTAGCCATTTACCCCTTTTGGAGCTGGGATAGATTATTTACGAAAGGAATACCCTAGCCTATCATGACTGAGGAGGTTTTCTCATACATAGTTTCTACCTTTTCGGATGAGAACTGTTGTACGAAAAGGGACTTTCAGGTTACTTTTCCGTTGTCTTTTCAAACTCCTAAGCTTATGAAAAGACGTTGATTTCTACCCTTTGTGAGACTCGTTGTCCACGGTGACATCGGTTTCCCAAATCGTAATGACGGTGTCGAGTTCCTCCTTCCTGGGGCTCGTTAAATGTGCACTAGGATGGATTTTCCAAAGGAATGAGAAACATATTACAAGTATATGTTATCCCTTTCAAACATTTTCAAAAATAATTGGGGTGCTAAGCCAGGAAATGGTGGGGAAAATGGAACCGATGTCATCGTGTCGACGATATGTTGCTCTTGAACATGGCACTTGTACGTCGTGTTGGGTTGGGGACATCTCATCTCATTATCAGGAGTTTGCCTCTAGTGGGTTTGGATGATCTTTTTTGCCTCTCTGCTTGCTCTTTGCATATCCATCATGACCTCAAATCCTTTGATGTCCAAATACGCAAATCTGTTGACGTACCACCGATATGTTCAAGAGAGATGACCTGCGAAGTTTCCAGCCCCCCTGCGATTCTCAACTAATCCTAATTCACAACACATTATGTTCTCTGTCGTGTCGATAGAGTGTGGGAAACACTATGGCCACAACATTCAAGGTCTGCGCTACTGGCCGACTTGACTCTCATTATCCGGGAAGCTGATCTAGGAGCCTCACTCTGGTACCTTGGAGCTTGCATGCCTCAATGGTAGGTTCTTTGCGTTGATGTGAGGATTTCATCATTGGCCTCCGATCAAGTGATTATACGGAGTGTTAGTAATCGACTCACTATTCACATTCCACATAGATTGTACCTATGGTACCTTGAGGACCATTTTCACTGTTGCTGGCCTCTCTGTGATACATTAACCAACTTTCATCATTGCATTTGGTAATCGGGTGATGTTCTTGCATGGTGGACTTCAGCTCACTTATTCGCATGCTTGAACTTGTACTTTGTTTGGGTCAAGATGGACGCAAGACCTGATTTTGTCTGTTAGGAATCCGGTACACGATTTGTAGGTTATTATGATTGATTTGCAGCTCATTCATTGGATGGCTACGTACATGCTGAGTCTGTTTATCGATCCCCTCCTTGGATGGTTGCATCACGCTGCCTTGGATCTAGATTATTGTATATACGTATGGATGGGGCACAACGCCCATACCATATATATTTGTTGAGATATCGGTTAGCCACTTGTCTACGTAGGTTTTCCGACGAGCGGGAGTGTTTTCAATTGGACACGTTCTCGTAAAGCATTTCACCTCTCTCTTTCCCCGCCTCGTAGCACCAGGGGCATCGAAAACACAGAATTTGTCACCATCCGCAATCCCCCATCCCCGTTGGAGGGCTTATTCCGCTGACATGAGCGGTGACATGACCAAACCACTTTCATCGGTCCTGGACAAGGACATTCATTCCCACCAACGAAGACAATTCCTTGTGAAAAACCTAAAAATACCATTTTTTTTCCTTCCAGCGCGACTGACGATTCCCGGCCCTACCTTAATAAGGGAAATCCTCCAAAGACGGTGTGCCGGTGCACTATCATAGTGTTATATCGGCTCCGGGCTTATTATGGGTGTTTTTAAAAATAAATGGAGAATATTAACTCAACTAATTCATTTGGTCTCCATTGAGTTGGGAGGTTTGGCTCAGGATCTCCATGTAGGAGGTGGTTTTCCACCTCTCATGGAAGCTTCCTTGAGGGATAAAGACTATCCCATGATTGAGGTCCCCAACTCCTACACCATCTATGGCTTGCCATTTTCCTTTGCAAGCTAGCCTTCAAGAACCTTCATAGCCTGAGAATCTTTTGAGCCTTGATAGTCCTCATGGAGCCAAATTAGTAGCAAGGAGATTTGTTATTGATACAAACGCCAAGAGAGGGCTTGTCCATTCTCGACAGCTTTATCGAACGTATTCCGTTATACGACTACTTGAAGGAAGATCCGGCGTTGAAACCTGAGTTTGTATCTTTCTTTATTGTTGTTTAATGATAGCGACTTTGGTTGTAGTTCCCTCATAATGATACCATACATTGTGATCATAGGTTGTATTCTCCTTGATACATAATTTCATATATTGGGTTTTACGCTTGTGTGTTAAATGCACGTGTTCTTGTGTGCGGGTGTTTTATCACGACAAGTGAGAGAATTGTGATCTTCTAGAGTGAGCGAGTGCTATCTTCTGAACTAACGACGTTGGACTTAAAGAATGTGACCCTTTCGCAATTTAGTCTGTTTTCAATTAGGAACTTACACCTTAGCGTGACATGATTGTTGCTAGACGATGCGGGGCTAAGTAGGGATTGCCTCTATCATGAGAGGGATTTAACTCTACCAACACTCTCCCGATAACCTTACTAGGAAGGCATTCATCAAGATCGAGGTCATCATGAAAATTGGTGCTAACATTTTCTAATGGAGCTCTATATGAATTCAACGATTAGAAAGAAAGCATAATGGTTTCATCAATAATTCCATGCTACAATTGGGATGTGATGACATATTGATGGAACGGAGCCAGGAATAAACTCTTCATTCTAGTAAAAGCGCTACAAGATGACCTAAATAAAAATCTACGGTATGTATATATTTATATGCGACACTAGATATTTGTGAAGTCATGTCATATGGTTTGCGAGTAATAGACTTATTTTTTGGTAGTCTGAGAGGAGGATCTCTCGGTGCTAGCCAAATGAAATCAACATAATATGTCCTCCTGCCAGAATAAATTGGTTAATGAACAAACAACTATATATTAGAAGTTCTGAGGGATGACGAATGTGAAAGGAAGGATACGAAACACAACCATGTCAAAAGGTTATCATCAGCCAGAAGAATGCTGACTAGGAGATCTCTTCGGAGGATATATAGACTCTAACCAGTCTAGTAAAGAAGAAGACCCTTGACAAAACATATCATTAGGAGTTGTGTCAATCTGAATAAAGGATGTCGATGCCTACGGGAAGATGTCTTAGTGGAATTATCATCACTAAGGTAACTTTTGTTTTTAAAAGTTCATATGTATATGTTTATCTTGATGAATTTGTGTAGGGCTACAAAAATCATGAGAAAGGATGTACAGTCCTTGAGATGATTCTAAAAGGAAATAAGAATGGCATAATGGTGGACTAGATGAAAAGGCATTGAACTTTCTGAAAGTGGAAATGACTCGTGGTAGAGAAGTGATGGATGATGCAGCCTATGATGCCAAAAGTTGAAGATTCTCAATATAGAAATCCATGACATCGAGGAGGAATTATTCATGGGTAGCTAGAGTTATTGCTGTAGGACTACTGGTTGAAAGGGAGCCTGGTGATGGTAAGTTTCTTACTTGGAAGAAACTTGAGTATGTTCTTCTGAGTTGAGAGGGAGTGACATATGTATTCTCTAATACATGTGTCATGCACTAGACTAGAAGACTAACATATTTTTAAGTCTTAGTGAAGGCCATGTTGAGAGGATGGATAAACACATCATTTCAGTCTTCACCTAGAGAAGAAGAGTTGGAGAATCATGCGGCATTCGATACTCAGAGATAGGGATAGGGCATTCAGAATAAGAGTGGCAGAGGATACGATATTCTTTGGGAGCTGGCTTCACCCAATAAGAAGAATAGTCAAGAAAGGTCATGTGAACACCTACATGGAGTATGTGTCTTGGAAGACAATGACTTTGATCTATAAGTCATATTTCTCAACCCATGCTCTTCATTAATATTTTGAGAGATGAAATTTTATTAGTCAAGGCACTAGGACAATGTTGTTTGATATGATGCTATACAAATGTGATTACCAATCCGATTCTTCTGTAAATTCTTTAGTTTTAAAATGACCATGTACCCGTATGATGCTGCTCCTAGTTAAGAGGAGTGTTGAAAAATATAACAGGCAGTGCTATATTGACTATGTAATTATGGATTTATGTAAAGAAGTAGAAAACGATAATAAAATGTATTTTGGCCACTTGCTTCATGGGTTTCATGAAAGAGTTTATTATAGATTAAATATACTTCTTCTTGATTTCTATTGGGGTTTGTGTCTTACGGAATAAATATAATTAAGTTTCATTCATATGAAGGATCTATTCTATAGAATGTCTCAAGATGTGTGGAAGAATGAAACGTAACCCTCCTGTGACGGAAGACAGCTTAAATAATGTGTCCAGTCGACCTTCTAATAATTTGGATGAGTCGGCCTAAAGCTAAAGTGGTAAAAGCCCATAGAGACAATAAATCTATCTCTATATATACCTCTGTCCTGCCGACCTCATTCAAACCAATATTTTTCGGTGACCTATGCAATTAAAAAGTGTACATTTCTCGGTGATACAATGCGGATTATGCATGTGATAAAGTACGGACTATACTTGTGACAAAGTGTGGATTATACCTATGATACGATTAAGCAGATCCTTACGTGATAGGGGTACGGACTATACCCACTGTGACAAAGTGCGGATTATGCTTATGACAAAGTGGACTATGTCTGTGACAAAATGTGGATTCTGCGAGTTTATACAAAAAGGCGAAACACGATTTTAGTCAAATGCAAAGATTTTAGTGTGGACATCATACCGAGATGATTACAAAGTATAATGAAGTCTAAACTATTACTTACTCACTGAATAAGATGCTGGATGCGGGTAGAAGTTTCTTTGTGTAAAAGTGCGGCCAAGGAGTACGGTTTGCTCTCCCCAGGTAGAACAGTAAGTTCAGAAAATACATGGATACCGCTGATGTAATTGCGGATGAATGTATGTGGAACACCATTATGAATGTTGTTGTCAAGTTTGGAAGAAGAGATGCAAGCAATTTCTCTAATATGCACCTACCATCATTGACGGAATCGGTGCACTTATTATGAAGGTCTAAAGTGGATGCAAAGATAAGGGTCATTCTTTGGATAGAAAAAGGGAAGGTCAATCATGATTTACCTTCTCTCACGATTAATAAAAAGGAGAACACGGGTTGGTACAGAAACAAAGGACAACATGGAAGATACGACAAAAGAAGAAGTAACAAGGTCTTGGAAGCATCCATAGGTCAAGGGTCTAATTAGATGCAGGTCATGGTACTTGTCATTTCGAAGATTAATAAGAAGAATTTCACCGTGGGTTTCCTCTCCAAGTGGGAGAGGTTTTTGCCTTGGCTCTAGGAGCCTAATTCTTGTGTCTGCGTGTCTTTTAATGCGTTGACTTGATGAAATATTTAATAAGCTTACGAAGGGGAGACATAAATAACTCAAAGTAACATAAAGTAGTATCGAAAAGAATTTTGAATTAATCCTATCCTCCAATTCTCAATAGATTGTGCACGGGTGTGGTTCTAGGAACAAAAAATGATGAAGTGGTTGTAGGGTTGACTATAGAGGCTGAATTTTAAGAGGAACCAAGCTCATGGTCACCTACCACCACTCCACCCATTTCCATTTAGTCTTCATAACTTCCTTGTTTAGTTTGGTTGACTCTATATCTTAACAATTTGAGGTTTACGGATGATTTCCTGAAGTTGCCTTAGGAAAAGTCTGCTTGTGTCTGTGAAATTTGTTCAAGGTGGAATTTCCAATCGGAATACTCTCCTTGTCATATGTAACACACAAATTACCACGCTCAATTTGATATCTAACCACTCATTAGGTTTACCATATTCCCCTGAGATCCAAATGTCTTGGCATGTTTCTTGAACTCTTAATGTAAGATTTGTTGAAATATGTAACTAGGTTGATCTTCTGTGTAAACATGCAATCTTGGGTGATGTAAAGAAAAAAAAATAAAATTTATTATTGTTATTTTAGCATTGGTTTCATGCTCAAAGTCATTTGTTTTAGGTCAAGCACCGATTGTGTGCTTATGAGGATTGCCATAAAGTCAACGAGTCCAAGATTGTCCTTTATGTAAAGACTGTTAGGATGTAATAATTCAAATAAATTTATTATGTGTCAAGAGTCAAAAGACTCCTCCAAGAACAAGTCCACCTCAGAGATGTCAAGTTGTAGAATTTTAGGGCTCCTAATGTGAGAAATATAGCGTAAGTGGTGTTATAGCAGTTTCTCTTTTTAATCATCGACATTTCTTGTGACTTATATTAGGACAATATCATTGTTATTTAGTTCTATTCATCATAAAAAAAATGCCAATAAGAAGATCACAATGCCAAACACAAGAACCTTTAGATGTGAGTTTATAGCCAGGGGCCAAAACCTCTCTTAGAGGAAGACACCCCACAAAAATATCCCTATAGAATTTCAATGAAGACTTCCTGAACTTTGACCTTGAAACAAGACTAAAATCCAAGTGATGAGTCATCCAAACCCAAATAGATCCTTTTACCAAAAATATATTGAGAAGCTGGGTTCTCTCGAAAACTCACATGAGAGCAATAGAGATAGATTCACATCCTTTCCTCCTTCGCTAGCTACTGAGAAAATTTTTCCCCATTTTCTTGCTACTTCTTTAGATCATATCTCTCCTTTTCGCACGGATTAAATGTATATCACTTGATGTGTGTCTACAAATGAGGAGAAGCGAGTCCCTTAATATTCTTGGGAGATGACTTCGGCCTCTCTGAGCCGACTTAAAGAGGGTTGGCTAACCCATCACTTGGATACTTCTAGACAATATGATTTACATTTATTATTTTCTTTCTTGTACCGAGGCCTCCAAGGGCTAGGACATCATGACCTTGTTTTAACCTTTTACCATGACCCCTAAGTGCCTCAAATTTTCCTAAGGACAATAAATCTATGAGGTAAGAAACCCGTTTCTGATAAATAATTTTCTTTTACAAAAAAAAATATTTCTTTTTCTTTTCCTTTTTAATGAGTACATCAATAATTTGTAATAAGTCATTACTCAAATGTAATTATGAAGACCTTTAGAATTTACATTTCTTACTCCCTCTTAACTAGGGAGGTATATAGTAGGCCAGGTATAAGAAGACCACTTCCATTGATTATTCTCATAAGAAAGGAAGTTGGTTGTTAATCCCATCTTAACATCAACATTATAGTCAATAATACATAAACCAAAATTGTCAAAGACAAGGCCTTGACTAACGGCTACATCTCTAAATAGATCGACGATCTTTGAGAGGTTTTACATGGACACACACGCACTACCTCTCAAGGCACACACCCCATCCGGATATTTCTAAGGTATGTCCTTCTAGTACCATTCTTTGTCTTGGATTTACATCCTCACGAATTTCTCTTCGACTACTCTTGCATATTGGATTCCTGTCCAGGATCCTCCAAAATTAACACGGTCACCAAGACTACTTCCTGTCACAATGTTGGAGGGTTTTACATAGGACACACTTTTCTCTCAAGGCACACACCACATCCATATGTTCTGGGTATCATACATTACATTCTTATCTTGGATTTACACATCCTCAGGAATTTCCTCTTCGACTATAACACCTATTGGATTCACATCGGATCACTCAAAAAGTGTGGGTCTGCTCTTCTATACTTGGATTCCAAATCCTCAAGGAGTATTGCCTCAAATGTTCTCAATCAGCCAAACGCCATTCTCTCTCATGGCCTTCATGAGCTTACGATTATTGGTCCTATTCGGTAACCGACACCATAGTTTTAAAAATCGGTCGGACCAGCTCGAAATCGCCCAGGTTAATGCAGGCTCCCCACCCCCGGCGGTCCGACTCGATAAGCCGAGTCCCGGCGCGGTTGTGACCGGCTGGGCTTGGCAGAGTCATGCCGGCCTGTTTGGCTCGATCCTGAGCTCCGACGAACTACGACACGAGCCAGAGGCACGGCAGGTCGGACGACTCACAATCGGCCACGTACCCCCAAAACCAAAAAAAAACGGACTTCCAAAATGGTTTATCACACTGTGGGTTTTTGTGTATCTAACCTCCCCATCCTATTTAGCCTACCCAACCCCTCTCGATACCTCACATCTATTATCATTGAATTTTAGTGAGCATTTGTGAGGAATTTGTGTGAAGAGTTGGTTTTGGAGCAGCTTTGAGGAGTCTTTTTGGCAAGCTTTGGAGCAGCGGTGAGGAGCTTATTGGGAAAAGTTTGAGCCGGTATTCGAAGTCAATTTTGCAAATACGTGAGGAGGCTAGAGGCTAGAGGTATTTTTTTCTTTCTCTTCTAAATGTGCCTTTTCTTGTTTTTATTTATTTTACCGTCTGAAAATGGTAAACATAGTTTTTGGTGAAAGAAATAGACATAGAATGAATAGTATTTTGTTTCATTTTCATATTTAAACTTTTTTTCCCAAGTCAAAAAATCGGTCCAAAATGGCCTCTATAATGAAAGATGCTTCTTGGGCATATCTTTGAAATGGTTGATGATCAAGCTGCATTGCAAATTTTGTAGAGAAAATTAAAGGGGTGGAGAGGCATTCATAAGCCCAAAACTACATTTAAGCTGGTCTTAGAGGAAAAATTACTCCATATGACTTAAAACATTGGAGAAATTAGGAAAGGAAGGGATTGAAAGAGAAATTTGAGAGAATTTGAAGGAAAGACAAAATTAGGCAAAAGTAAATAGAGGGCTGAAATTGGGAGGGGAAGATATATATACAACACACAGTCGGTTGCCAGCGAGTTTCGGTGCTGAGGGTTCTTCATGTCCCGCACTAATGTCAAAACCTTTTCGTTGTCGCTGCTCCCTCTGAGTCTGTTTAAAAGGGTAAGGTGCAATGAGAAATAAGGGTACTATCAAAAAAAAAAAATTTTCATGCCCTCTTCTCCTACGATGGTCTACATGGTCCTAGTCCTCCCAGTGAGGTCAAGTCGCCTTCTGTGATATTTCATTGGAAAAAAAGGAATTGAGAGATGTTGCTTGTGATTACATTGCTAGATGGTGGTATGATGTTGATATTCCCTTGATGCTACTCGTTCTACATATTATGAACTATTTTGATACATATATCTGTGGAAAGGGCTTAAAAGAGCCTACTATGCATGAGTTAAGATGATCTCTTTAAAAGAGATTATGTCCATTGAGATTGTTTGAAAGAGTTCAAAATCTCATGGGCACATACGGATATGCCATCATGTCAAATGGACTAATCAAAGGAACCATACCATCGTAAACTTTCTTGTCTTTTTGCCCGAGAGAACCATGTTTCTAAGGTAGGTTGATGCATGCGATGAGGTAGAAAAGTGCATTTTTTGTTTCATTTTTTGGATGAGGTTGTTGAAGGTTGGGGGTGGAAAATATTGTTTAAATCATCTGGAATGTGCCTCTAACTATATTCTTGCTAGTAAATTATTTGAGGGAAAAACACCAACCATATTTTGGACTTACATGTCTTTGCACATTGCATAGACCTCATCGCAGGGATATTGGAAAAAAATGAGTAGGATCCAAGAACATAGAGCATGCAAAATCATCCCAAAATACATTTTTAAAATCACTCATGGATTCTAAATACGATGAGAGAAACACACGAGGGCAAGGAAATTATTGAGCACGCCATCACTAGATTTTCAACACATTTTTTGACTTGTGCAATCTATGCTTGGCCAACATAGAAACATGCAAGATTTTTCTAGTGATGAATGGAATGAACGTCGGTGGGCTCGCAAACAGTGGAAAAGATGTGAAAAAGGAAAGTCAATGAAGAAATGTTTTGGAAAAATGCAGCGGTGCAGAAACTTGTTGAACCCTTTGGACATAGTGTTGCGCTTGGTGGATAAGGAAAAGATTGGCTATGGGCTTCATTTGAGGCCATATGGAACAAGAAAAAGGAGTAAATAAGGGCATACAGAACGGAAGCGGAGTAGTATGGGCCCATTTGAGGCCATCATTGATCGAGGAATCAGACAATCAACTCCATCACCCTATAGCATACGTTATTTTAAGACAGGTATCATTATAAAACTCAAACAGAAACTTTCATGAGAGGAGTTAGAGATGATTGATTATTTCATTATGCTGATCCCACGGTGTGTATTCATTTGAAGATACACAATTGAATCCTTTGTATTGGAAAGCGAAGCCATATGTACTGCCTTTAACGAGAACCTTGCAAGGATTGCAAGGGAATAAATGAACGATGAGCAAATATTCAATTCATATTTATTACTTTGTATATTGTTTATAATTTCAATTTCAAATTTGAATGCAAACGTTGATGGCAGAAACTCATTTTTGCGGCACAATGGTGGGAGGCATTTGGTAGCCATTATCCTGAATTACGGAAGGTTTGTAATCCGCATTTGGTCAAACTTACGATTATGCAGGTGTGAGCGCAATTGGTATGTCTTTGAGAGGATTCTGCAAAGAAGAGAAAGCTGACTGGAGCAAAAATAGTTAAATAATCTAGTGCTGCTGTCGATGCAACCTCGACTATAAGACGTAACCAAATTCTTTGAACAAAAGGCACGATTGAATCCCATTGTGTTGGAGGATATTGATCCAACATCGAGGATTGGGTAGTGGACACTTGCCATGAGTTTGACTCCCAGTGAGGATATTGGTGTGGGGATGAACCCGATGCACGAGGTAGAAGGCTATGCTCAATGAAAATCCCTAGCGACAAACCTAGTCCCAAGCCCCCTAGTTGCGGGCGCAGTTTTAGCACTCTAGTTAGCCACGATGGGGGCATATAAATCGTATCTCGGGGGTGGTAGGGCTATGGATTCAGTTGAGATGTTGATACGAGAGGAGGAGCGGCAGGTTTCTCGCTGCGGGTTCGGAAGTTTGAAGAAAGAGGACATTGGCTTGTCATATGTCTAGCGGTAGTGATTATTCATGTTTTGTTGTGGAGGCCATTTAGAACCTCCTTGTTTATGTTTTTTGTTTTGATCTCTATATCATCATCATGTATTGGACAATGCAACGGGTGAAATTTTGATATAATGGATATATTCATAAATTTCACTTTGAAGTCATATATTGTCTTTTGTCTATATTGTAATGCTTTGTGTTTGGAAAAAAAAATTTAAATTATGTTTTTTACAAAATAATAATATTTAATATATTTTTACTGTAGAGTCATTGAAGACTGAACCGGTAGAGTCGATACCAAGTTAGAGTCGGGCAGTCTACGCAGAATGGAGACCGAGTCCGATTTTTGGCTCTTGTGACACGAAGTAGAGAACCATATCCATTACTTGCTTTCAGCCAATTCCTCTCGACTAGGGAGAAGTGCCCATCATCAACTACTATAGTAGTAGCTCTAGACTCCTCCTCATTGTATCACCACAAAGCAAAATTTCTTCGATTCTCACATAGCCCATTGCTAACAACATCATTATCACAATAAGGTCCACCATCACTCTACACATCATGTGATGCTGCATCTGCTACATCTTGCCAAACCCGATCATCCATAGAGCTCAGAAACATGGCTCTCTCGAGACATACAGAAAGTGATATAGGATCGAACTACCCGCAACCTACTCTCATATATGTCCTTAGAGTATTATAACAACTCATGAGACAGTGCAAACATCATCAATGGAATCATATCATGGTATCATTATTCTCATATGAGATCGTGAAAGAACTTACTCTTGAGGTAATGTCAACATCGCATGGCAGATGTTACTTAATCATCCTTGAGTCTTCAACGAAACATACGATATCATCGCCCAGCTAGTCTTCCTAATCTGACATTACCTTGTTATTTTACAACTGAACCAATAGCTCTAAGAGACATGCTCCAAAAACATATAGAATATCAAATAACGGTGATATCATCATGGTCATTCTTCCTAGAAGAAATAACTCCATGACATCACAAAATTATTCAGCTTCTCACAACATAAATTTTCCAATACAGCTGAATGGTACTTGAACATGCATCCAAAAATATTCAAATACTATATGCTACCACAAAGCATGATGTCATTATTCTAATTCAAATACATGCCCTACTTTTAATTGTCTGAAAGTATCGATAAGATGGAGTTTCTTTAGAAGAATAGATCCCTAGGATCACTCTTCCTTTACCTTTTCTTCTGGGTTCCTTGACTTCTTGTTGAATCTACTCCATCCTTTCGCTTAACGTTTCTTTCTTTTGATTAGAGTCTTTCATAAACAGGCAATTCCTTACGTAGAAGTGACCAAGCTCATTTACTCTAAAGCATCTTACATTAGCTATGTCTGCTTCTTCTTTGGATGATGAGACCTTCCAAAATTCCTTTTGCTCAATGTGTTAATTTTAGTACCAATAGCAGAATTTACCATAAGTCAATTTCCTCTATGGCTTTCAATCGAATTGTTCATCACAAGTGAGACCACAATTCCTTGAGCTGAGAAGTCTCCTTTAAATAAATGTTGGTCAAAGGCAAACAAATGTTGGTAAGGTAACACCATTCTTGAGCGAGCATTGAGGATTACTATTGTCATTACGCATCAGAAATTGTTTCTGGGGCTTACAATGGTCTCTCAACTAAAATTATCCTCACTAGATGAGTTGCGGTGGAATTGTTATCTTGTACAACATACTCCTCAAGGTTATTTTCTCACACAATACAATTTATTTAGCTTTTCATGGATATCCTAGACGCAATGGGATTCACGCAATAAATGGTATGAGTGATCTTGATTGATTCAATCAAGAATCCTCACGGGCTCTCTTCTTCTCACTCTTGTAATACTTGTTCCCTCTGTCTACATTCTTCTTGTTTGTATTTTATATTTCTTGAACAATGTCCATGACATCATTCTTTATGAGTATGGGGGTCTATCCTCTTCTTCTACCCATGGTAGTTAGGAGACTTTCCCTCAAGGTTGTTTCTCTCCTTATAGAACATGGTCATGGTGGATGCACAGAGATGCACACACTTTTGAAAAGTTGTCTTCTGGGAATAAAGGCTGCCTCCTATTTGTATTCTTCAATGTTAATAGAATTTTCTTCCTCTGAATCACTTTGAAGTGTAAAAGGTCACAGATGACTACGTAGGTACAACAATATTCAAAAACCTTTTGAATGTTACAAAGTACATCAATTATTTGTCTTGGTGTCTCAGGTGTCACAATAATGTGACCTTTCCCACTACAGCAGCTTCCTTCTTTTCAATGTGTCTAAATGGTGTTGAACCCTTGGATAGGGCTTCAAGAACACAAAGACCCTTGGATAATTTTTTATGGGTTCACACACCAACCATTCAAATATTTCCATTGTGATGCAGAAAATCAAACATTTATACCTTTCACAGAAGTTTGTACTTGTTTTTGGTAGGTTCGAACTTTGTATATATTTGCACTGTATCCCAGTGGGATTTTCACAGATCCTTCACACTTATGCTTGTAATTTTACACCTGCTGAAGTCGACTCTATCTTGAGCAATGGTGACTTCACTCTTTCATGATCTAGGTCTCTCTGAAAATAGATGCACGGGGGGTAGGCTATGTGTGCCCAGATGCAGAAGGAGATCTCCGGCTCCTCTTTATATTGAAAATAGCTTTTAGTGTATCTTCTTGAGTATGCGAGGGTGATTTGATCTACAAAAATACAAACTTGACTTCCTATAGGTATGCTCAAAATGTCGGTCTCCAAAATTGACAATGAATATGTACGGGTGGGAATGGATCTCATGTCAACGAGACCTGGCTTTAGACCTTGAGTCACTTTGATAGTGGACGTGGGACTTGTATAAATATCCCTTCACACAAAATGGATCTTGGACCAAATATTTACATAGGTGTAAGTGAGTAGCCTTGATGTTGTGGAGATTGACTTTCTGTGAGTATGACACTCTTTGCTCAAAAATGATACTACAAAATTTCGTACCTATGCTATAGGATTCACTCCTATCTAGGAGTTTCCGGTGTATTAATTGAGTTACCACAAAGATTCGGTGTGACAGGGTTTGCTTCCTTTCTAGGGTTATTGGAGATGCCAAAAGATATGCCTTTGATGCCTTTAAAAAATCGAGAACTATTTGCAATAAATTCACTAATCTATAATATGCATACCGAGTGAGACGATGCTCGAGAAATTCGGTGACTTGGATAGAGATACGAGACCTTGTAAGAGTCTCTAATTGACCTTTTCTCCTATGCCAATGATTGAGGCCCTACTGAATACGCTTGACTAGCCTTTCGCTCCCACCAAGAATAGGCCTCTTGGGCCTCATTCTTTTGTGGGTGGATGTGGCCTATTATCGAAGATTAAGATGAAAATTAGGTGCCCAAAGTTGTGTTCGACTTGGTAATGCGTGCGTATTTATGGTGGAATGTTTCCTCACTTGTTCACTCATAAAATGATTGAGTGCTCTCCAAATGCTGGATGTTACTGAATGCGCAACTTTGATCTCTACAATTACGGGTTGATAAATTGCCCCAGAACTTTGTTCTAGATGCCTCCACAAATTTGGCCCTGAGGTTATTGCTTCCTTTGAGGTGAGATGATGCCAAAGCAGTATTCTTTTTTCTACCCTCTATTCAAAACCTCATCACGATGCCATAGGCAAAATCTAGGGAAAAGAGTAGAGTATTTAACGATTTATCATTTAATCCTTGACATTTTCATATGATTTATATTAGGACATTATCATCATTATTTATTTTTGATTAAATATCCGAAAAATGTGAATAAGAATATCCTAAATACAAACAAGAACACCAAATGTAGGTGGCTAATGAGCTAAAACACTCTAGAGAGGAAAACCCACAAAAATATCTTCCTATAAATTTCAATAAACTTCCAAGATATTGACCTTAGACAAGACCAAAATCCAAGTGATGAGCCAACCAAAGCCAAACCCATATCCAACTTTGCCAAAAACTAGATTGAAGAGCCGAAGAGGTTCTCACCAAAGAAAACTTCATAGCCGAGAGCGATAGGCAAGAGATTCACATCCTTTCCTCCTTCGCTACAGCACTACAAAACTTGCTTCCTTTCTTGCTACTTATTTGGATCAAATCTCTTCTCCTTTCACATGGATGGGATAGATATCACTTGATGTGTGTCTACAAACGAGAAGGCCGGTCCTTCTTATAGGCTTCTTAACGGATAGTTTTAGGCCTCTAGACAGAGCTTAAAGAGGGTTTGTCGAGCCATCCTTAGAGACTTCTAGACATTACAATTTATATTTATTATTTTTCTTTCTTTTTACAAGGCCTCAAAGGGCTAGTACATCATGACCTTGACTCTTTGACCTTTTACCATGACCCCTAGAACACTCAATGGGTGCTTTGACCTAGGACAATAAATCTGCTGGAGGCATTGAAACACGGTATACAATAAAATAATTTTCTTTTACAAAAAAATGTTCTTTTATTTTTCCTTTTGACAAGTACATCAAGCCATTACATCAAGTCACAAGATTGAGTACAATTATGAAGAATGGCACCAGCTACCATTATACACACAAAGAGAAGCCTATATATTAGAGGCACTCAACCTCATTGAATCTCATCCAAGCAACTCGTTGGAGAACAAGCAAGAGATCAAGAAGAAGAGCGAAGAGAGGAGGAGGAGAAGATAATACAGGATTTTAGAGGATTGTTTTGGGCTATTCTACCACACGTGAAAGAGATAATTAGGACATCTTCTGAATTCACCCAATGAGACCGAATTATAATCATCAGGAGCTTGATTTAGTGTCAAAGAGATCAAGTTTCCAGAAATAGAATTTCTAAGGAGGAAGAAACAATCCAAGCAAAAGAGAGAGAAGGATAATTTCACATCTTTTCCCACATGTGCGAGTTGGGGTTTTTTTAACGATGAGGTTAAAATTGTAGACACAGGCAGGTATTTGAAAATGCAGCAGTGAAATCTAAAGGTTTTGGAGGAGGTTGGGTTCGGTTAGATTTGTGGAAAAGCACTAGTTTATCAAAGCGAAAACCTCACTTGGCCTTGCGAGGTGTCTTTGTCGGTGCTTAGGTCTCTTGCAGTGCGTCATTTGAAGATTCTACCAAGAGAAGAATTCTTGTGGGGTTTTCCTCACAAGAGGAGGTTTTGGATCTAGTTAGCAACCTATATTTTGTGTGTCTCTTTCTTGCCTCATTGATCTTCATAGTTTGGCATTGGTTGTTTGATGATAAGAACACCACTATTAATAATCAAGTAAACAAAACTAACTACAAGTAGATCAAGTTAAATAAAAGAGAACATACAACGATTATCAAAAGTAAGAGAAATCACCTAATCTAGTTGCCCTTGATTTGTCAACAAGATTGAACTTAGGGCACAAGAAAATTTAAAAAATAAAATTGACAATGAACGTTTTGAAATTTTGACAATTAAAGCCCTCTCACTCAATGAAACAATAATGGCAAAAACACACTCAGAGCTCAAAAAATCATGGAAAATATATAGGTGAAGCTGAAACTCAAGGAAAAACAATAAAACAAAAATTAGGGTTGAATTTGATGCACCCCCGCCTAAAATTTGCAGCACCGTTAAAAATTTAGTCCAAATAAAAATTAAAATATTCTTGGGATCCTAAAACCTTGTGGTTTTCTCCTCTTTCTCCCTTGTCTGATTCGTTCTTCTCCTCAACTCTCTCACTTGCCCCTATTTGAAAAATGAAATCAAAAAACCTTTATTAAGTCGTTGTTCCCTTGTAGATGACTTTTTCTATCAACTTGTGATATTTTGGTGAGTTTTAAGTTTTATAACGATTTTCATTTGGAAAAAGTCATTTTGATTTTATTCGTAAATGGCCTCAAAAAAAATCGCGATTTTATTAGGATGCTCACACTAATATTTTTTTTTACTTTTTTCTTCTTTAATGGCAATATAAATGCATTTATAATTTATATAAAAGCACATTGTAAGTCTCATTTTTAAGGAGAAATCTTCCAGAATTCTAAAAGCAAATCGATCAAAAAAACCCTGATTTATAACTGCTATTGTCATATAATATAAATAGCAATGCATATTATTAGTAATCAAATTTTTTTCTGATTCTCTCACATTTCTGGTTTGCACTTTCTTTCCTTTATGGACCTGTAAATTTTGAAACTTTTGGTGGTATCCGGTCTCTTTGTTTAAGTAGCATCAAAAATGAGTCTGACTGTTTAGGTTTAGTATGTTGTAAGATTGTAGTCAATGCATTGACCTCACTAGACATAGCATAGGAACCATTTTCCTTGCCTTAAATAACCTAATAAATGAAACATTGAATATATTAACAAAATCATGCGGGAAGATAATGCATTTTTTTCTTTCACTAAACTTTGTTTTGTTGAAAAACAGATGACTCAAAATAATTTTTGTATCGAACTAGTCTAGGTCCTAAAAATTTATTCTGCACATTTTTATATTTACTAACACCTTTGCATTGCTTTTCTAATACGTTTTGCTTAAACTAATAGGTGACTATATACTGAGTTTTCTTTTTTCACTACCCTATGTGTTTATGTGTTGCTTTTCATATTAGCTTCTATAAAATAGTATATGATTAAATTCTGGCATTTTCATTACTATCTTAATGTGAAAGTGTTTTCTTTTCCTTTTTGTACGTCACATTCGTGATCCTGACAGATTTTTATGTACGTGCAGCAACCATATGATCAGCTAACAAGTTGTCACACTCCTTTTATTCAAACCAGGGCTCCTCTTCTGAACCTGGGAGCTAATGCTACTCAACTTTAATCCATTTTCACAAGCAACAGCCATGAAAATATAATGGGAATGCTACATTTTTTAGCTGACCAAAATGTATCAGTGTCTGGTAATATTGCCTGAACTGAGCCTCATGGTTTGTTTTTAGAAAGTGTGTAGTTGATTACGTATGTTGGTATTGATGTTGGTGTGATATTATTTTCAGACTAGAAACTCTGCAGCAGTATCGTCTGCAACAGCTGCAGGAACACAAATGACAAGGTTACAAAAACTACTGTATCATTCCCTCAGCAACAAATGCATTTGTTTCTTTCCCCAACCTGGTGGTGTACATATTTCTCACTTTTCTGCCATTTGCTTCCCTTATCCTCATCTATACTTTCCATTATTACATTTCATTTCCAACAAAACAATTTTCCCTTGGCAATATAGGATATCCCAGCACTTGAGTGTGACTTAGGGTTATCCCACATGCCTTCTGATAGTTCATTCCTTCAGCAACTGCAGCACTTGAAACTCACTGTCCCAATTTAAGCCCATGACTGGTGAACTCTTCTCAGACAAAATTTCTGTGGGGTATCTTGCTGTCACTAGAGGAGTAGATCTGGCTTTGAGGAGAAAAACCAATTTATACATTCTTATTCAACTAGTTCATCCTTTTCTTAGCCCTTAAAAGTCTGATGTAAACATTTTGACAGGAGAGGTTAATTCAATGTTGTATGCACCATATTTTATTACTGTAACTTTTCTTGGTGGGTAGGTTGATGGCTCTACATTTTGGTTTGGGACACCTCAAAGCCTTTCTGGCATAATCAAACTCATACCTTGGCTTGACAGCACAGGGAAAATGTGGCGCCTATACAGTCTGGCCATACGGTATATTCTAGGTTGTATCACCTGCACAATCAGGGGTGGCCTAAAATTCACCTCAGTTGCTTCGCTTCAATCAGATCCATTAGGGGCAGCTACAGCAGTACTAATTCCCAGACAAGGGGATTTACCCGCAATCACAACCAGGTAAACTAGTTGGACAATATTCTTTTAACTTTCAGAAGATGTTTGATTTATTGATTTGCATTAGCATAATACGAATTTGCAACACTATCCAATCAAAGAATAGAAAAAACACAGATGCAATCATTGTAGGGACTGCCTCTGGCCCTGAGACGAGTGAACATAAAATTCAACAGAAGTTTTATGTTAAGGCATCGAAAGAAATTACAATTCCCTTAATAAGATTGGATGTTATGCCTCAACCTCTCAACTTTGCTAGAATTCATTTGACAGCAAGGCAGTATTCCTTGGCTTGGTATTCCTGTTGCATGGTGACAACGAGGCATTATTCCCAAGGCTTGGTATTCCTATTGCATGTTTGCTTCATATTTCAGCCTTCCTTTAGATATGGTGCAGCTTTTTATTAGGGTTATTGCATGTATCATGCTTTGACCTAAATAAACATGAATACAGAGTGTTTGATTGTGATCTGAATTTCATCTCTGCTGGAGTGAATTTTAACAATGGACACATTATAGAGTGCACTAGTAACCTGCTGTTACTGAGTAAGATATTTAAATCAAGTTCAAATTATGAGTAAAGTTTTCATTTGTGTTTTTGGAAAATATCACAGGCCACACATTAGCAAGGGCACTAGTAACTTCATGAAACTGTAAAGAATAATTTAAATCAAGTCATAAAATCACTACTCATCTTCTTTATTTTGTTTCTATTAATAAAATGCAGCTTATAGCATAAATTTAATCAAGTCACAAATCACCGATGAAGTTTTTAGTTTTGTCTGTGTTTGTGAATGCAATTAGTCTATAGCAGAACATTTTATATTTAAATGCTTCAGTTTTTGTTTGAGTGTACAAAACAATTCTTTATTATTAGGTATTTAAGAATTTTTCTTGTGTTGATTGTGAACTAATATATAAGCTAGTTGTGTCTGAAAATATGTAATAGTTTTCGATCATGTTAATGGATTATTCCAAAAGTAGTTGTTAGCCACAGAGATGGATTTATGGCAAAAACTCTTTCATTGATACTCTGAAATCAATATAATGATGCACTTGGAGTTGTTATTCAATAGTCTATGTGAAGATTGTGGTGTTATAAAACACATGTTGTTGGTATTCACTTTTCTGATTCATGAACCTTAGGTACATATCACATGCATTTTATGGCATGGTATCAAGACATATCTATTCCCTGTTGGTTCTTCTAGAATATTGAGATTTTGGTGGGCTGGTGTGACCATCTTATATGTGATACACATTGTTGTTTAGACCCTTATGTTTGTAGAGCATTGGAAGTTTGTGTTAGCCTTTTTATTTACCATGAATGAAATAACATGATTTATTTATTATGCAATACAACGAAGCAACTTAGAGGTTCTAATACTATAGAGGGTATTTCTTGTAAAATTATAGGACTTATATACAAAGACAATTGTTTCAATACTTTCATTCTTAATGGGTGTGTTGTAGTGTGTACGGGGTGAAGCTTTGTTAGAAGCTGGAGTGATGGAATGGGTGCACTTATTATTCAGGAGGTGTTCTTAGAGAGAGCACTTCTAGAATTCTGCAAATTTGAGTTGGATTAAAGGTGGTAGAATCCTTCTCAATATTTGGTTGCGAAATCTTACTCGGGAATAGGTCACTTAACTCCTAAAATTATATGACGACCGATTGGTGACTGAGGATAGACTTCACTGCGATGGTTCATCAGCACTTTTCTTGTCAATTGTATATAACATGAAACATGTCGTTGGTGTCACTTTTATAAACTTTCCTTCAGTCTGATATAATTTGTTTGTTATTCACTCTGCTCGAGTTGTTCATCTACTAGCAAGGTGTATCTACGGTTAGTCATCATAGCATAATCCTTGTTATGATTCCATTGAGACATGTTTTCTCCAATTCTTCTCTTGATGGAAAGAGAATTCTATGGTATCCATTCCCCAACTTTCAAAATTAAACCTTTGAATTAGAGTTTTGGGCAGATTGTTGGTTTGGGTTGTTCCTTTTAAAAAGGTAGCTTAAAATACTACTAGCGGTGGATGCATACTTGACCTCCTCTTTAATTCGGATACTTCATTCATGAGAAACTTCAAGAACTTGGTCAACTTTCCCTTACAAAGAATCCTTCTCTTTAGCCCTAGTGGAAAGGCTCAAGTTTTACCCAGGTTCTTTAGTTCTTTATAATTGTTAGGATGCTATTATCAATTGAATGCAGTAATTTTCAATAACATTAGATTATACAAAGTTCAAGGAAAATTATCCTTTTCTTCTCTTTTGATAAACACATAAAGATTGAATTATGGCAACAGTGGCCCCTTAGGCATCAATCTAATCTCGCTGACCATCTTCACCTTCCTCATGCTTTTTGATTCTAAAAATTCCTTCTCCTTCACCATTCAAATCTTCTTTATAATCGAGTAGCTCTTCTCCCTCGATTATTCTTTGTCGAAAGAAAATATCCCTCATCATCTTCTAATCCCTCCTCAGTTGGTAGGGGATTCCCCTTGCTAAACTATTTCTTAAAGAATGCATATTAATTCTTCAAGAATTAGAAATAACCAAATCTTCCATCGATAGTAATACACCTATGCATGTTATTTCCTTCTTTCTAGGATTACGAGGGAAGACTAAACAATAAAAATATGCTTTAAAGCTCATGAAAATTGATGAGTAGTAGCGGAAGTTCTAGATTTGATTGTAAAAGTAACTTCAAAATCTTGTTCTTGTTTTGGACCGAGGATGAGAAGACCACTCCTACCTCAAGAGTATGAGTTGGAATGGAACTTGGTGCATTCTTGCTGGAGGAAATGGTGTTTGGATTAGGTGAGCTATCGGCCATAAAAAAGTGGCTTCCTCTAGTGCCAAAATTTTGATGGTGTTGGAACACAACATGCAACGGGGTCTCCCCATGTGTAGTCCAATTAGACCTCATGCCATTTGGTATGGGAACCACCCAAATGTGGCTCAAATGCCATTATTGTTAAATATATGCCTTGAATGAACAAGTGAGTATGCCTTGTGAAATTTTCAATTATAAAATGTGTTGAGGATTTCTTTCACTGATACATCTATGCATTCAACACCACTAGCTCTAATAGTGGAGCATTAAAACTTACCACTTTCTCTCCAAAAGAACTATCTTCCTCTCCTAATTTCTAGTTGGAGAATCAAGGTGAAAGTCCTTTATGTGACTTTGAGAATTCTATATAAAAATGAGGTGGCTCTTGCCTCCTTGTGACTCTTGAACTCCCCTCATGACTTTTGATCTTCCATATGACTTTTCAAATTCTCGTGAGACCCTTTGACTTCTACATGAATTTTCACATTCTATAAGTGACTCTTGGAATTCCACTTTACACATTTCTCATTTGATTGAAAATTACATAATTACATCTACAAATGATGTGGCAAATGATAACTCATATGACTCTTGAAAGTGACACCTTGGCAAGACATGACTTGGCAACTGACAACATGCACTTGATGGTAATGTGGCAATGTTCAAAACACGTATTGATGTTACTATTTGTCTTCTACTTGAAATATGATACATGCTCTTCCTCTTCCTCCATAAAGCTTGAAAGGAAATTAGATTATTTCCCTATGATCTTGATTTTAGAATACTGTCATAATATAGTGTCCCTTCCTCTTTTATTCAATGATAATCCTATATTCACAACTTCATAAGTGTCTTCTAGCATTGTATCCTTCTCTTCACCTCTGCGAGCATCATCCTTCCATGCTAAGATATAATACACTGTGAGTAATCCTCATGACAAGACAAAATCGATCTTGGAAATATCCTAGTCTGACTTGTTTCATGAAAATCACTAATAAAATTAATGAGTATTGGACATGGAAAGGCTTAGGGTTGCGTAGTGCACGAGTTTTAGAGGACATGAGTGTGGAATCGTGCTTGTATTTACAATGTGCAGCTGTGGAGGCCTTGGAAGCAATATTGCACAATTGGTGAGGTATGCTTTCACATTATGCTTTACTGATAATTAGACATTTTATGATTGCATAGTTTCATATTTTAGGGAGGGTAGAGAATATATTGTGTTGATAGAAAGAGAGCACGCAATGTGCGAGAAAGAGGCCGGATTTGGGATCCAAGTTATGGATTCTAGTAAGGAGGAGGGCATTTCTTGAGCAATGTGACTACAAAATGCATAGTCCTTGGGCAGTGGCTGACAAGATTATGTAGTTTCAAGAGGAAGTAATGATGCATGCTTAGGGATTGCAACTACACAATGCATAGTTAAAGAGGGGTATAGTAAATCCCAAGTTAGTGGAGCATGTAATCTTAGGAACTTGGTTAAGTGTGGGATCAATGAGGGAAGATGGAAAGCACCGGATAAGACTTGAACATGATAACACACTCGGAACAATCAATGAAACAACATTTTAAAACTCCACTGATTAACACAATCACCGTGATGCAACGTGACAAAACAACACTTCCCTCCAAGTGCGACACTTAAGATACGGTTGCAACTCCGGTGACACTAAAAAAAACACGCCTTGCTGAACCTTGGGAATGAGTCTTGTTCATATCTATGTAATAAAATAGGACTTGATTGGTACCAAATTTTCCTCTTACAAAACCTGCTCACGCTTTCACGACATCTTGTTCTTCCCATACCAAAGAACCAACACTTTGGTTTTTCACTAAGGGACTAGAGGAGACTTAGGGGGATATACATATAATGTCTCTTGTTGTTAGAATTTCAGAGTGATGATTAATTCAGAATTCTCTCCTTGAAGCCATTAATTCTGAAACTTACTTGTTTTACTTATGTCCTTTCTTCTTACCTTATTTAGTCTTTCATCAAATTAAGTGCCAAAAACTAGAGACTACAAATTGAACTCTTCGGGCAAAACAAAACCTCTCCCCTCGCCAAGGAAAGCCACGGTGTCTTCTTCTATGAACTTTCAAATGACAGTATGAGCCAAGACTCGATTACTTACACACATACATATGCCTCCAAGACCTTGTCATACCAAGCACACATTGCTCAATGTTTAGAATCCTCCTTTTACTGTGGGACTGCTTGGCTTCTTTCAACACTGAAAGTGGTCTCTATCTTCCTTGATCAGTTACGTTTTAGCCATATAGCACTTATTAGGATGTTGGAGAAAAGTCATTTTGAACTATCCTTTACTTTGCTATCAACCAAGCCTTATTCCTTTGAGATATATTACTTTATTTTCCCGTCTTTTACATGCAGATAGGAGGAAAAATCATAGATTTCTTATTCTTGCCTTTATAGTTGAGGATATATTTTATACATCAAACCATAACCATAAACTACACATCAAACTTTAGTCTTTTAACTTGGTGCCTGTTAAATTGTCATCCGAATATCTGAGGACTTTTCTGAATGCACATTACTATGGACAAACCTCGGTCCTTGCTACACATTCAGAGCACGAGTTTTGTCTAGCACTTTTCCTTGAACTCCCTTTAGACTTGTCTGCATGTATTGCAGTGTGCTCGCAGGGCTTTCTGTCAGTCTGACCGCACTCTTCTTCGGACTAATCCACAACAACACGATCCCCACTTTCTAGTGGAAGCTTTCCACAAATCTTGTATCCAAATGAGTTGCATATCCATCAGTATATATAACAGTACACTATATGTATATGCTTGTTTTCGTTAAAACCCTACAATTTTTTTTTGTGGGGGGGAAACAACTTTCTTGTCATAATTTACGAATAGAAACATATTGTTTACGTTAATGAGGGTTGTCATGAGGTTTGTCATGAGCCATTACTTCGTTTAAGTAATAAGGTCTTTGTAGGAATTCTTGGGTAGTTCCTTAGATCAAAAACCTAAGGTCACCATCACAAACCAGATCAAAAATCGATTTTGATGTTATCACGTGGTTAAAACCCTCGAAGAAACGGTCCATGGCTTTGAGCCAATGCAACCACTTCGGGAAATTTATTAATATAAAGAAAGATTACATATTTCTCTCACCAAACAATTCTTGGACAAATGACCTTCCATGCTCTTTAAATAGAGATCATGGACCAATTAGGTGTTAAGCCACGGATCAAGTGTCGTTATCTGGGGAGAGTGAACCTTGAGATCACTACAAATCATGGTAATGGGATTATAAGTTACAAATGTACATGGTAAAGAAACACACTTTACCTAACTCTACACTAAGTCAGTGTAATTCATAACTATTTCCTATGTGCTCGGAATATCCTAACATCACATAAAACAACTTGGGGATAGGATTGAAGGATTTACAAAGGTGACTACAAAAGGAGCCTATTTCCTATGTGTCGAAATATCCTAACATCATAAGAACAACAGGATGAGACAGAGGATTTACAAAGGTGACACAACGGGAGAAGGAAGGAGGAATTATAGCCTATCCCCCTTAATAAGTAACCAGAACTCCAAGCAGGATCAGAATTTTGTTAAACTTCACTTCTATGAGGCAGCACAAGAATGTCGACTGTAGTCATTGGTTGGACAATCTTGCACTTCAAGAACACGATCATGAATGAGCTTTACATTGAAGTGTGTTGGAGGCTCAATGTGTTTACTCTGAGCGTGACCAAAGCTAGGATCTTACATAGTGTAAAATCGCCTCCCAGTTATCCACACCAAAGTGTAGTTGGATGTTGTTGATGAAAGCCAAATTGAACAAGACAAGAAGAAGCCACATAGCTTCCTTGTTGGCTTCAATTACTGTGATACTCTGCTCTGGCCGAAGAAGAGAGATGTACCCACTGTGCTTACAAGACCATGTAATGTATTTGAACCAAGTGAATACATATCCTGCATTGAACTTGGTGTCAGGGGTCACTATCCCAATCGAATGAGGAAACCAATCAACAATGGAGATGCTCCTACAATGTAATAGATCTACAAAGACAAGCACGTACCTTGAATATACAAAATGCTTCTTTAGCTCCTTTCAAATGACTTACATGAGGTTGGTGCATAAATAGAGCGACAGACCAACGACAAAAGGAAAGGATTGGGATGACTATGGGTTAAAATCTGAAGTTTACCAATAAGTTGATGAGCATAAGGTAGCATCCAAATTCGGGGTAGTACAAGTGACAAAAGCTTGTCCCATCTTGAAGAGAGAAGAGGATGGATTACAATCTTCCATGTGAAAGTGACGTAGAAGATCACGGGCATACTTGGATTGAGAAAGGGTAATACCTTCTTTGGATTGCAAGACTTTGCAGGAGCCAAGGAAATGAATTCAAGTGTCCTAAGTTTGTCATTTCAAACTTATTTTGAGAATGAACTTCATAGTTTATATGGTTGGGATCACTACCGGTAAGGATAAGATCATCAACATAAAGAACAAGGATAGTGAAGGACTTACCCACTTTCTTAGTGTAAGCCAAGTGTTGTCATAATGGCCTTCAGAAAATAGGTATCTGGCCTTCAAAATCTATCATTTTGGCATGCAAGGCCGAGGAGCTTGTTTGAGACAATGAAGGGCTTCCCTGAGGGAGAAAACAGAGCTAGAGTCGTTTTGGATAAAGCCAGGGGGTTATTCCATGTAGATTTCTTCACTGCAAATCTGTGTAGGCGGATTCTGTCCATCGATGGAATTCCCATTTAAAGGGGCAACAAGGAAAAGAACAAAGGCGAGATAGGAATTCATTTTGGTAATAGGGAGAAAGGTTTTAGTATAATCAATGCCCATTCCAACTTGAAAAATCCTTTGAGTAATAGTGAGCTATGTCTATCCACTTACCTTTTTGAATTTGACTTGGTTTTGTAAGCCACTTGCATCTAATAAGTTTCTTCCTTTTGGAAGAGGAACAAGATCACAGTATCGTTTGCCAATAAGGAGCATTCTTCATTCATAGTGTCATCCCAATGCGGATGATAGATGTCTTCAAGGTTTACGGATCGAGGTTTTACGGAACTTGAGCCAATAGGAAGAGCTCTTTCGGGCGAGAATGAGTACGTCATCAATCTGCAAGAGAACTTCTTGTATCCCGAGTAGAGTCGACCCATCTTGGAAGGTTTGTGGAGTAAAAGGAATAACTTCAAGAGGTGGAGGAGGATTTTCATCCATAGCTGTCAATCATCTGAAATTACAGAATGCTATTAAAAATAGAAAGAGAGATAGGTGGCACATATGCCAAATCGAGGCTCGCGAGCCAAGGTGGCACACCCACGAACTAAACTGCTTGATATATTTTCATCAAATTTTATCTCTTCTAATGATTATATTTTTGGATTTCGAGTTGAAGAGAAGTCTATATCCTTTAAAATCTTGAATATTCAAAAAAAATTAGTTTTTCACTCTTAGGTTCTAAGGCTTTATGTTTCGCATCCCGGAATATCGACCCAGAATCACTTCCAAAAACACGAAAGTGACTTACATATGGTTTGAATGGGCTCAAATACTTCTTTTGGGTTATGTTATTTTAAAACCTTAGTAGGAGTGTGATTTACTATGTAATTTTCACGATTAATTGTTTATTTTTAAAGTAAGACTAAGTCACTTTACATTGAAGCATACAATTAGCCATTTTCTTTTTAAGGTGTGATTCTTCCTTTTAAAATACACCATTTTTTTGTGGAGTATATGGAATGGTATATTTGCAATTGAATGCCATGCTCGATTGCAAGGTTAATAAATTTGTTGTTAACATATTCTCTCCAATATCGATCTTAACTTAAGATTTTGATGTCCGAATTACTTTCTCAACAAAGGCCTTAAAGGCCAAGAACATATTTAAAACTTCTCTTGAGTTTTAAGGAAATATACCCAAGTGTGTACGGAAAAATACTCAATGAAAGTTAAGAAAGTACTTGCAATCGAGAGAAAGAAACAACATGAAGTGGACCACATAAATCAGCATGCCAAAGCTACAAAGGGGTTGAAACATGCCAAGAGTCAGATTTGTCAAAACCACTCCAATAGTGCCATGACACACCCGGAAGCAAACACACCATCTCGGCAAGATACCATGAAAGACTTTGTCACCATATTTTCTTTACATAAAGTTTGAAGAGGCTTTGACTGATTTAAGTGACCAAATACGTTTTCATGCCAAAAGTCTGCTCACGTCATCATTATGAGCAACAAAAACGGAAGAGAAGACATGATGACCCAAGTTGTAAAACTTAACACATTGTATGGAATCATTAGCAATGAGAGTAGCTAAAATATGTCTAGGATTTTTGGGTCATGATTGCTTATCATAGAGGTAGAGAATTCTGCAAGCCCACCCTTCACTTGAATGAGTTACAAATGCTATGTGAATAGAAAGGTTGCATGACAAGGTAGGAACACATAATACATCATTAAACTAACCATTATCTAGATGAATGGTTCCGGATCCCTACCAACACTAAAGATCTATCAGTCACCAACATAAATATATTTGGTGTTACAATCATTTAAGAAGAAAACATGTAGCTTTATTTTGGCCATGTGGTAGAGAAACTCGAATCAATGAGCCACTCATGAGAATGGGAAGAAGAAAGATACATTTAATGCATAACTAGATCTTGATGGTTGACAACCACAGAAGAAAGTGCCATTCACGAGGGATGAGAAGATGAAGAGTGCTCTAAATTGATGTTGTGCTTCTTCATTGCTGCTTCTAAGGCTTCATCTTCTTAAACATTTGGACTCTTTATGGCCATCACGATTACAAAGTTGCAATGTCTATCTGTCTTCTTCCTCTTTTTTTTATTTATATCATTTGGTGAGTTTCTTTTTTCATTTTGCGGTTGAAATTGCTTAGGACCCTTGTTTGGTTTCCATCCTTACTTTTTGAGATACTTCTTTTGCCAGGATTCTTTTGATATATGGTTGTTGTTGCTTTGCCTAAGCTTTCTTAGAAAGTGTTTCAGTGATAGACCAAGGTGTAAGATTTTCTTGTTCTCTTATCAAAATAAAAGACGTAAGGGAGTTCTTGTAGGCGGTTCTTGAAGAAATGATGGCTTATCTAGTGGAATGGAAGGTGGAAACAAATATAAGTATCGAGCTATTTAGCAAGAATAGAATGAATGTTATCTGTCCTTTTGACCTCACACCTTTCTAAAAAGAGTCTAAGGGTCTTGAATTTGGACACAAAATATTTAATAGAGGAAAGTGTGGGGTCCAAAGTAAACAGCTCATTTTCAAGTTGGTGGGCCCACGATTTTATTTTGAATATCACTTGATATTTAGCTTTTCAGGGCTTCAGCAGAGGTGTCATTTCAAAATATGAAATTAGAAGATCTTGCGCAATGGACATTCCTATCAACTTCCTCATAGCAGTCTTCATTTATTTTCCCATTAGTGACTTTATCATTATCCTGGGTTTGATTTCCTTGTCACGTGGCTATTCTATAAAACCCTTTAATTCTAAGTATATCTACCATGTGAGGTAGCCATTAGAAATAATTAATTATTCAGCACGAATAATCAGGCATGCACTTTCCATTTTTTTAAAAATAAAGTTGAAAAAGCTGAAACTATTTGTAATGGAAAAGATCTTGAAAAATTAAGGTGATTTAAAAAAATGGCTAGAAAAACGACTTGGATGAAGAAGTTATACCTTTTTGAAAAAATGAGTTGTAGATCTTTGAATAGTTACGGGAACGGTTTGGCAAGAAGTTGATAGCGAAGTTCAACTTTTTAAAAAAAAATCCCGCCCCTTTAACAATTTTTTTTACAAAAGAAGTTTGAGACTTGAACCCAAGACCACTCTATTCTCATAAGCTAACCTCACCAAAGTGAAGAGATAAATAAAAGGATACGTAATTTTTGAAAGGAGGAAGGTTTTTTTTTTTTCTTAGTTTTGATGTGCGTGATTTTCCTACACAAAAACAAAAAATTCCCAGGCAAAAAAAAAAAAATGAAGCCTTATAAACGAACGTTGAATTTTGGTTATCATGTTGATAACTACCTATTTTTCATTATTTTTGATTTTAAGATCTTGATGCGGGGAAAGAGCATACCTGTAAAAAAATCCTTCTTCACCGTTTAGAGTTTGCCGAATCGCACAGCGTAGAACAAGAGCATACAAAAGGAGGGTATATAGATCAGAAAATAAATAAAACCTAAAAGCTGAAATAAATAGAGGTAAAATATTCGAACTATTAACAATTATAATTGCCAGCAAGACCACTTTATACTCCGAATCTAAAATGACTTAACTTGACATTCAGAAACCTTTTTCAGACACGAAAAGAAGCGTTCCTCACTGTCGCAGAGGCTCCGAACCGACGGAAGTAGTTCTCTGAGCCATAAAATGTTTAGAAAATAAAGTAGATCTGAAAACGAAAAGTCACATGCGGTCAGACGACTTGATTTGGATCAACAATGGATACGAGATATAAAATAGCTCGTACAGCCATGAGAATTTACGAGGGTAAGTTCCTTAGATCAAAAAACCAAAGGTCACCACTCACAAAGCAGATCAAAAATTAGTACACCGATGATATTATCAAGTGGTTAAAACCCCTTGAAAGGGAAACAATCACGACCTAAGCCAATGTGGCCACTTCAAAGAAAATTATTAATATAAAGAAAATATTACATATGTTTCTCTCATAAGCAGTTCTTGGAAAAATGACCCTCCCATGCTTTTTAAGTAAAGATCATGGACCAATCGAGTGTTAAGCCATGGATCAGTGTCTCGATATGCCGACGAGAGAGTGAACCATTAGATCACTACAAATCGTGACGATCGAGATTATAAGTTACAAATGTACATAGTAAAGAAACACACTTTACCTAACTCCTAAATGGAATAAGTTATTCTTAACTATTTCTATGTGTCTAGAATATCTTAACGGTCTTAGAACACTTTTCTTTTGACTAGACACTTCACATACATGACTCTAGAGAATACATTTATAACTTGAAGACAAATCCTAATAGACATCAAAGGAAAATTATATTGACTATAATAAAACCTTTCTCATAAGAACCCATAGACGAAGCATAACAAAAATACATTTTATATTATTTATACTGTGTATATAAATACATGATGCATAATTAATGAAGACTAATCCCTGAATTACACTTTTCAACACTTACTAAAGAAATGATAGTTCAAGAATCCTAAAATGAAATACCGAAATTTGGATACAAACCCAAGAGGAGCTTTGGAGGTTGTTCTAACAACGACAACAAACACCTTTGAAGACATCATTCTAACATCGATTTCTATATGTTATGACATCAATTCAACATTAGAAAAGCCAAAATATTTAACCAAGGAAAAATGAGTCTTTGTCAACACATATATCTCTCCTGCAAACCATTCATTGTCATCACAAACAATCAAATGTTTATGCGTAAACTCTCCAAATACTCAGCAAGCTCAATTACATCAACAAGCCTGTAAATCAATTTTAAAAATATAAAGATGAATGACCTTTGTAAAAGTGTTCTTAAGTGATTGTGACACATTGAGCACACAAGGGTAATTTTAACATGCAGATCAAACCTCAGACTTGAAGAAATGTTCACTTGTGAATGAATCTTCAGTAACATATCCCTACAAGAAATATTTACACAAACACCCAATCAAATATGAATCATAATAAGCGAACCCAAAGCAAAATTGCTATTGTGTATAAAAATTGATGTGAATCTAATTATTCTTCAAAATGCATCATGGATAACCAACATATATTTTTTACCATTTGTGTACATATGCCCAATGCAAGACGGATCACTGGCATCATTGTTAATTAAAAACAAATGTGCATAGGAAAAACATACTTATAAATATATATGAGATTGACAACTCATTCACTACACTTTATCCAATCTAGAAAAGAGGACCCCTATGCTTTGGTAAGATCAATCCATTAATTTCATGGACTTGTGATAGATAGGAAGGTGAGAATACTATTTGAAATGTGATAATCAAATGCATTCTACGCAAAAAGAAACCAACTCTGCGGCTAGACATGCAAATCACATTGTATTTACGCAGTGTCGCATACATTTGAATAGCTACTTATGATCAATGCATAAAATGTATGAAGTGTTAATACAAGTTTTTAGTTGATAGATGCAAAACATCATTGAAGTGTGCATAATTTTCAACTTTTTCCATCCTTTGCAATATTGCCATCAATCATGTAGAAATTTTGTGACCCAACCCCGGTTATCAATTTCTCCTTATTACTCCCATATAGTTAAATGCCCATTTCCCATAACCATACATTCAACAAAGAGCTGGAAAAATAAATATTTCAAAACACCATTTAAATTTCAAAAATCTGGGAAATTGAGAAATAAAAATACGAAATATTTTCAGCCACACATATGAAAATGACACGGCGATTTTTGGTCAACGACCCTGGAAAAGCCCCCTCTGACTCTTGGGGAAAACCGGTTTGAGAGCTCTTTTTTATTTACGGGAAAATGCTTTCGTGAAAAACATGGTAAATATATATTACAACAAACACAACAAAAACCCACTTATCTCGATTTCCAGCAACGCTTTCACGAAATTGTTGCCAACGAGAAAACAAAAAATTACGGTAATAAATGTAGCACATTAATTTTCCGAATGAATATGGTTATACGGAAAGCTATGCAGACACATACAACAGTCCACTCTGCCTCAATTTCATGCCACAGAAAACAACAGAAAATCATTCCTTTGTTGTTGGTCATTGCAAAACTAACATTGTAACTTGCTTAGAAATGCATGCAAACAATGCTATCTGATTTTGCCTCAATAAACATACCAGTAAATGCGCTGACCAAAAATATTGCTGGGAAATGTGCTAGACTGCGTATGGATTTGCGAGTGTCTTTCTTTGCTTTCCCTCCACTCGAGAAATTTATCACTTCCTCTTCTTCTCCTCTCTCAATCTACTCATGAAAGGCGAATGACCTTTTCCTTCCTTTTCCTCCTTAACCTAATCCTAAGTGACTTTTGGGGAATCCCCTAATCAATGGGTAGAGATACCGTTAGAGCTAGGGCTGAGATTAAATGTGCATTTAAATCACACGTTCTATTTTTTTAATTATTTGCTTTAATAAAGACCCTCTTAGTCTTTTATTTCCAAAGTCACTTTTCACTTTCTAATTTCAAATTGACTTTATTAAAGGTCACTTTAAAATTAGACGCAAATATTTATCATATAAAGTCACTTTTAAAATTAGTTGACTTTACCACTTATAAAAGTCACTTTGAGAGAAAAAAAGTTAAATACTTTGGACACTTTTCCCTAGGCTAAAGATCAATGCCTTGGGGAACCACTTGTCCTCCCCAGGCACCAAATTTCAACACTCCCTATGAGAAGGGAGTGTTCCTCACCCCCACCCATCTTGTCTTTGGTAGACATGTTTGCCCGTGGTAAGATTTGGTGAATATATCTTGCACTCATCAATGAGAATATAGCTTACAACTCCCTTTTGAACATAGTCTATGATGAAATGATATGCGATCATGATATGCTGACTGTCATGAAATATTGGATTATAAAGTGGGGTTTGTGCAACTCTAGAAGTTATCACATTTAAATCATTGAAGGGTCTCAACGGTTTGACCAAATAAGCAGAAGCAATATCTTACTAAACATATGGGCTAAAACTAACATGCATGGCATTGCTTTTCTTCCTGTAGACAGCTCTTTTGGCCTGCTTCAGCCAGACTAACTTTAACTGTGACTTCAACTGAGCTTAACTTTACCTGAAGGTCTCTTCTGCTGAAGCTGTTGCTAATCTGGAAGCCCCAGCTGGCACTTTGCCAATCTGCTCCATCTCCTCTTCGTCTAAACCATCCACTGTCCACAGAAAGTGCTGCCACAGTGTGTTCTTCAGCAACCCGTGCACCTCCTGGGATTCTGCATAATTAGCATCATGACTGACGCAAAAACATATCTGTGGCCTGCTTTGACCATTATGAGGACCAACCAGATTAGCCCCACAATGCTGGATCACCAACTCGGGGAATCCCAGGTGGCATGTGACTACACCTCTTCCAGTGATCCTCACAGTGACAACATGGTTCATCCTCGCAGGTCTGTGTGGGATGTGCAATATACTTCCCACATCCCGGAAGAAATTCCCCTCCTCTTGCCACACTCAAACCCAAAAATTAATGCATCAAACCAATGTCCTTCATCTTGAACTCCAAAGCAAAAATTTCTCCACCGCTCTCTATGAGTCTCTACACTGTGTGGCCAGTCATCCACCTTACCTTTGAAATGAGCTCCTCACCTATCACAATAAAAGTATAGGTTCGGATTTGCATCCTCTTTGCGAAACCCATCTCCTATGATGCGTATCAATCTTGGTGCAAGCTCTAGGAGCTTGCTTGATTTAGGCCATAAGGGCTAACTTCAATGCACATGGGAATCCTTCACCTGGGCCTTGTGGTTGCTCCGTGTACACCTCTTCCTATGTGAAGCCACCGTGCATCTACGGTCTTCATCCATCTGGTGGATCTTCAACCCATCTACCATGTCGATATAATGGAAGATAGAGGAAGTATATCAAGCCACGGAAACAAGGTCTCCTCATAATCTACTCCCTCTGCACAGGAGGCATATGCATAAACCTTGCCTTGAACATCTGGGTACTGCCTTACGGCGTACTTTACCTTGTAAAGCAATGCAGAGTAACCATGGATTTTCCCTAAGGGCTTGCTTTCTCCCAAACATCATTCTTACTTGGTAGAAAAATAAATACCCTTGATGGCCTCTCTCCGGACCCTGTTTGGCTAACTACCTCCTCATAGCAAGAAGGCTCAAAGTCAACGATGTTGACAGCCATACCATATAGCTACAAAACCTCTCGGAGTGCTCTTCTCCCCGGTCTTTTCGTGAGAAGCAGATGTGTGGCCTCTCCTCAAGGTATACGAAGCCACTTGGGCTTCCTCTTCTGAGCACACTTCTCCCCAGAAGAGAGTGAAGCTCCCTCATCCTCATCAAAAGCTGAACTCCTAAGCCTGTGTATTGTCCTTCTGCTGGTGCAATACCTCTGAATCTTTGAAGTCTGGCATTGTGAAGCGCTCATCGATGGACTACCTAGTGAGATGCTTTGCGGAGCTTAGCACAACTGCTTCTATACGACTGCGAGCCACTTCTCACTGATTTTCACTGCTGCAGTAATTGATGCTTGCCTCTTGATTACTACCCAACGGATCCATGAAGGCCCGACTCAGCCCCGCTCCCCGTGTGTCGCTGGGTCGGACTCTCTAACTGCATGACCTCTGAAAGCCTGTCCTCACGAACTTCGTCACCTTCGATAACTCTCCCTCGTATGCAGGAATATAAATTCGAAAGGCACCGAGGGTCTCCTTGTAGCCCACCAAGATACCCTTCTCTACGGTGGGCTCCTTGTCCTCCTTCTCCTTGGGTACATGGGAGGTATACGATACACCCGAATGCGAAAAATGACCAGCATCGGGCTTTTCCCCGGAAAAAGCTTTCTCACGAACTCCTTTTAAGGTATGATGTGGACTCTGTTCGCAAATACATAGCGATGTTGCGGGGCCTCTTCCCACAAAGCAATGGTAACCACGATCATGTAGCATGGCTTTGGCAACACAGGCAAATGGATGCGATTTCTTCCTCTCACTTATTTTGGTCTGTTGGGGATTTTGTAGACACTTGCCCACAATGAACTCCTCCTAATGCTGCCTCACTTTAATACTCAACAAACTCACCAAGGGTGTACTCCCCTCCATTTTTCCAACCAGGGACTTGATCTTACGACTGTATGAGTCTCCACAAGAGCTTTTAACTCTGAAACCGCTTCGAAGACCTCACTCTTGGTCTTAAAAAAAAAAATAAATCCAGGTCTTCTTGAAGTGATCATCAATGAATAAAAAATAACTCCTCATATCCACTCAAGGAAACATGAGACATCCGATTAGTCACATAGGTATGAATCAAATCAAGTATCCCCGGTCGGTCTGCTGTCACTATTGGGAAAAGGGGATTTGGCAAACTTCCCCATAACACATCCTCTACATGTATCTAGGTGATCAGGCCGAAATCGCACCACTTGTAGTGATATTCACGTAATGTCCTCAGGCCCATGATACATGTACCCATCTTATGATTCAAATCTCGCCTGACTCCCGAACTACTAGCTCTGCTAGGTACTACTATGATTCCAAAGGAGGCTGGCTCTGAAATTGTACACCTTTTCTTGAGCGTACACCAATCCTCTAAATTTGAATCTAGTGAGTTCCCTTGGGATGTATAAGCTTTGTCCTCTCAGCAACAATACCTCATGCACTCTGTCACTCCAATCTTTGAGATGGATATAGAGTTCTTCCTCATCTTTAGCACATATAGAACATGCGGCCTTTTATGAGGAGGTTTGGGTTCCCTATCAAATGTCAATGTCCCCGGACAATTTGCTCTAACAATGCTATTGTCTCAGTGCCTACCTCTGTCTCAGGTGCACCACCCTACGAAAAATCAGAGAAAGCACTCAAGGACTCTATCTGTATGGCCGTGACCCCACTTTGTCTTATACCATCTACTGAAGATGTCCACCTGGCAGTGGGAGGGGAAATGCCCTGCTCCCTCTCAACCTCCATAGCCGGATAATCATGCACCAGTGGACTCTAACCGTAGACAACTCCCATTCAAAGCTCATAAAAAGCCCTCTATCTCTGCTTGATATTGCCATGGTCTTGTTCCCCTTCTTCACTTCTCCCTGGACACACAGCTGCATAGTGTGTCCCATCCTATGACAATTCCAACATTTCAACTTGGAATAATCCTTCCTTGTTCATCTGTTGCTTCCATTTACCTTTGCCTTTTCCCCACCACTACTTGTGGGAACTTGCTTTTCAACACACCCTTCTTGCCCTCTTGCTAACAATACTACCACATCCCTCTCATCCTCCTCAACGGATTTGGTGCCCCAAGATGGTTCTTTCGTTTAATTACATGTCTGATCATCCTGCAACCTCTCCCCAGGAGATGGGAAGGGTCTCATTCTGACAATCTTATCGACAAAATTCAACCAGGAATGACATTCGCATAGCAATCCACTTTCTGACTGCAGTGGTCAGATGACCTCTCCAAGCAATGCCAACTCATCTCTCACATTAGTGATCTTTGTGAGGTATCCCGTGCTATGAGTCTTTTCCATCTTAATGGCTTTCGGCTTCTCCTTAGGACCATTTTTACGTTTCTCATTGGTCCCTTTCTGGTAAAAGTTGGTCAAGGTTGTCACTTGTCATGAGAAAGTATCTTTCCTCTCATGAGGAGATACATTAGTTTTAATACCATCAGGAAATCGATCTCTTACCCTTGTTATTCTTCTTTATTAAAGTCTTCCAATTAGACAACATGATAGCCTTCACACGGGGGGTGTTGTTGGGTATGCACATTACACCCAGACTTACTGCCTCCTCATTCATATACATTCTTTCCTTCCACGTACTATAGTTTCTATGCCCATCCTTCTATCCTCAGCCTTCAAGCCCAAAAATTCAAGCTTATTTTAATCTCATGAAAAATTTCTTGTGTGAGCGAGTTCATTTTTACATGTGTAAAATCCTTCTTTGCTCATTTTTTCTCTTTGCTATGCTTCTTGCTTTTGACAAACTGGCTACGTCTTGTGCAAATTTTGTGACCCAACTTCGGTTAATAGTTTCTTATTACTCACATGAACAAATTTCCATTCCCATAACCATACATTTTCAACAATTTGGAAAAATAAATATTTTCTAAAACACAAATTAAAATTTCAAAGTGTTGGAAATTGCAAAAATAAAAATAAATATTTTCGGCCACATATCTGATAGCATCATTTTGGTCAACATGTCCATCAAAACCCCTACAAATCTTGGGGAAAACCAACTCAAGAGCTCTTCTTTATTTCAGAAAATTCTTTTTGAAAATTGAAAAAAAAGAAAAATGCAAAATAAGAAAACACAATAAATAATCCATATGTGATTTGTTGACATATAGAAAATTGTGCCAACGTATGAAAGAGTACGATGGCAAATACAGCATTAATTTTTGTACTTGCTTCTTCGAAAATTAATACTGAATACATTTTGTCTACGGAAGCTTGTCTGGCAACAGTCTCGATTTTTAATATACACAATCAACCTTGAAAATTATTGCCTTTAGTACTTCTAAATGTTCTCCTCGAAAATAATGTTGTACCTTGCCTTAAAATGCATGCAAAACAAATATTGTACGGATTTTGCCTCGGTATATGTGCCAAGTAAATGTTGTTATTAAAAAATACTACCTTGAAATGTGCAAAGGCCCTTCCTCTGATTTGTTTTGTGTCTTAGTGCTCTCCCTCCACTTAAAATTTCCCCTTGCCTCTTTCTCTCTCTCTCTCAATCTACTCATGAAAGACTAAACAGCCTTTCCCTCATTTCCTCCTTCACCTAACCTAGCGACTTTGGGAAATCCTTAAATCCAATAGGAGATAGCTTTAGATCTAGAGGTGACATTAAATGTGCGTTTAAATCTCACTTTATATTTTTTTAATTCATCCCACTTCATCAGGGCCTCTTAGTGTTTTATTTCTAAAGTCACTTTTCTAAACACTCTAATTTCACATTGACTTTATTAAAGTCACTTCAAGTCTTTGAACTTATTAACTTATCCTTATAAAGTCACTTTTAATTAGTTAAAACTTTCTCACTTATAAAGGTCACTTTGGAAAAAATTTAAATACTTTTTGGACTATTACTTTTCCCTGGGCCAAAGATCAAGCCTTGAGAGCTTACTTATCCTCCGGTACCCAAATTTCAACAAATCATTTATGCCGTTGGATAGATCACAAAAAAATACAACTAATCAAACTCATTTCTTTCTTCTATATGCACAATGACCTCCCATTGAATCTATAATAAAAAAAGAGATCTAAGGCCGACCTCCAACTTTGTACCAAAACATAGAAAAAGAAAAATAAAAATTGCCAAGAATGACATAATTGATCTTAGATACACAATTAGATCATACGAGTTCATTTTTACATAACTTTCTCTCCCTTGATATTACCATGAAAAAAATTGATGAAATTGCTGTGACCCATGAGTAAAATTTAGCCTGACCACTGTACTTAGATATATATATATATATATATATATATATATATATATATATATATATATATATATATATATATATAGGTCTAAGAAGTGTTTTCCTCCTATAAAAGACCAGATCATAACCAACTCCAATTTGTTTTATGAAAGTATTGGTCCACATAAATAAAATTTTCCTTATGTGGGTAGAACCATTCACATTGGCCCGACAATTAACCACTGCTAAATAAAATATCTAACAGTGATATTCATTATGACAAATAACGCCTCAACGTTCATATTAATCACCAACCATATTTAAAAAATTCTTGGACCATTTGTCCAATCGAATCTCATTAGCCAATGAGTACCAAATCAAATCTCATTAAACCATCATAATGCTGCCCCCACTTCTGAGATCTGCACTAAATTTACTTTTGTGAATCACAGCAGAGGTAGTGTGAATGCGATATCGTTCTGTGAAAGTATAGTGTTCTGAAATGAGTTGACATAAAGGACAATGCTCTGTATAATTCCAACAAATAGATCCACTCTATAAGTATCATGAGAACTAATATATGCCGAAGATAGATAAAATATAGTAAAGAGATTTAGGTCGAGAATGAATCCAAGCCTAACCGATCTGGATTAGAATTGTTTTCTTGCAAACAAAACACCATATGGAAGTTAATCAGACCATTTGAAGATGAAAAATTAATGTTGATAGAGTAAACATTGTAAATATATCTTTAAATAAATGGGTTACCTTCTTAATGTACTTGAACAATGGTTAAGAGAAAAACTCATTTAGCGGTATAGAGGTTAACCATATTCATTATGCGAAACCTTCAAAGAGACATATCGTATACATTTTGTGTAAAGTCAGACTTAGACAAAGTGTTGTCCAAATAAAAGTTAGAAATGCAGGTTCATGTGATGGAGATGGTTACGAGTGTATGAAATGAATAATATAAAATAATATTAGAATGCAATCATTTGATTATGAAGAAAAAATTAAGAATCATTTATGGTAGGGTTGAATCAAACCCTTGCCCAGCACCAAAAATAGGTGTATGACGGAATTATGGGGCTATATGTTTCTAAACATTCTCAAAGGCCTCCATAGGCCTCCATGGTAATATACCACATCAGAATCATGCAACAATTGTAATACCATAACAAGGATCATGCAGGCAACAGTCCTACCTCAAGAAAAAAAAAACATTTCTTGGCAAATGCTAAGACATTGTTTTCCATACACAACATAAAAGTGTATTTTATATTGATAAAAAACAAAGCACATAATAACTAGTAACGCATAACCTTTAACTAGAAAAGATTTAAAAATAAAAAACAACGTAGAACAATTGAGGGAGAAAACGCATGTTCTTAGCTAGAAGCTAATAGTGTCAAGATAAAATATTTAGAAAAATAGTGTACAATAATAAGATACAGGGGAATTAGTATACGGATAGCTTGAAAAGACATTTTATGGATCAATGTGAAGTGCGCGGCCATGGGTCCTTCTCTTATTGGGTATGTGCGGAAACCATTTTTCCATGCTTATTGCATTTATGGAGACCTTACCCTACTTCAAGACTTATGCCTTTGAAGAACGGTAAAAAATAAATTTTTGGAATGTTAGCAAACTTTATCTTGGAGTTTTAGAAAGTTTTTGATATACGATGAAAAAATATATCCATGTAAAGCAACAAGACTTGGGGATCTATAGGTAAAACACAATTATTTTATATTATGTTTAAATCTCTGTGAGTTATAATTTACTTTATTTAGTCTGTTAACAACATACATCTTACAAATCTGTTGTCCATTAAAATTTGATATCTGGTGCCTAGACTAATGTTATTTTGTAATATGTGGAAAAAAAAATTGTTTTATAATATGGGGGACATCGCTTAAGTGACTCCGATAGTAGAATAAAAAATGATCAGGGAAGAAATTTGTTTTTAGATTCTCGAATGTAAAAATTGTTATTAATTCTGAGATGAGGAGATAAATCTTTTGGAGATCTCTTCATGTTCAATACAAGTTGTCACATCTTTTTTGCTCAAAGATAATGGAACCATAAATTTGTTTATTAGTTACAGATAGGAGATAAATATTTTTTAGGAAATCTCTTCATCATTCATTTCAAGTCATCACATATTTTCTGAGATAAATGGAATAGCAGTGCTCGGAGATAAATAGCCTGGGGATTTTAGCCATACACTACCCGGTTTTAATCTTAACCAGAGACACATGCGAGTATACAAAATATCTAGTTGTCCACTTCTTGTTTCATCATTGCATACTTAGCCGTAATTGTGAATATTTTCCCCCACAAACTTTTTATTTTTGAATGGTGTTCAGTGACCATTGTTGGTTCATTATAAAAACATTCGTTTCTAAGAGAGAACATTATTGCGAAATAAAAAAAATCAAGACCTCTATTTATTACAAAGCATTCAGCATTATCCCAAGAGACCTTTATTTATTAAAAAAAGCATTGTTACTATTAAGTGACAAGTTTTTGTATTGATAATTAGATCTATGGTGATTGATAAATGAATCACTTTATTGGGTTCTTTATATCTATGGTGATTATTTTCCCATGAGAATACATTTTGCTCTGTGTTTGGAGATATTTTAATTTTTTAAATGTTGTGTTCTTCGTCATTTCGTGCCAGCTCGAGCTCATATTTCCAATATGCACCCAAATGCATATTCTTTTTCTCTATTGCTAAGATGACATTCAAAAATTAAGCTCATTAAAAGTGACAAGTAATTAATAATAATAAACAATAAAAGATAATATTTGGGGGACACAGGGTGCTTGCAAGCAAGCCACGTGCCTTGATAACTTTCACATTAGATAAAACATGTCCAGAGAAAACAACTTGCATTAGAGAAAGTCCATCCTAAATTGCTCTAAGGAAAATTAACAAAATAATAGTTAAAATAATAACATGAAGTTATGACTTTTGGAGGAAAAAGGGAAAAACTATTTTTTAATTGTATTTTGGCTTATCTCCTTACATGTTTACTCATTTCAAGAGTAGACACTTGTTGGATGCATAATTAATTTTCATCTAACGAAGTGCCCATTATGCATACTTTTGAGAACTCTACAGTGATAAAATTCAAGAATGCATTAAAAAAGCATATTCCAAGGATACAAAAATTGTTACATCCAACGGTGATAAACAAATTTGGTAAACCTGTAAGGAATAAGCCAAAGAAATACATTCAAAAAACATTTTCTTTATTTTCCTCCAAATATTTACATGTACCTCTTTAAATTTAAAGATTTTGATTGGTTCACATATTATGACATGGAAATTACCATGCAGGCACATGGGCACTTTTAGGCTAAAATTTCCTCACAATACTGTGAAAATCACTTGCCATTGAATTATATAACACAAAATAACTTTTCCATTTACAAGATTATATGAGAAAATCATAATGCGAAAAACCGAAAAGAGAGAAGAAAAGTTAGACCACTCAATAGAGATTCACGAATACAAGGATTTTGACACATTACACAGACATGCGTGAATGGCGGAACAAAGGATAGGAAGGGGGTGAGCCACATGAAGAAGGAAGGAGATAAAGACTAGCTTCACGGTCGAGTTTCGAATCTCAAACCCGAACGACGAGAAATAAGTAGACGGAAACAAAGACATGCATGTCGATTTTATACCAGCTTCCTCGGTTTCTAATTATTGTAAGTATTACAAGATATAAGGGTAGAATGCCGAGGCAGGAAAACTCGGGATACGAAATCCCCATGGAATTTGGTAAGGCAGGGGTTTCACTCGACTTCATTTGACCTAAGCTTGGTTTTACCTGCTGCTCTGCTTGGTGGTTGAGGAACCATCTGGTTGCGAAAAATAGTGTAGCAAAAGGGTTTTCCCTCATTTGCATACGTAAACAGAAATGCCATGGTATGCCAAGTGAGATACCCTGACAAGGTTGGATGGAACCTTTACAATGGCACAATGCATGTAAAGGTGCACATATAAGAGTAGGTTCTTATCTCCACAGGCTTTGATACGAGTGAGTTAATATGCCCATAGTTTTATTAGCGTAGTAGGTCTAAAATTACAAATACAACGATTAACTGGGTATTGTTATTTAAAGTAATATAATGAACAATCTGAGCTTTTTGATATAGAGTTTAGTTAAGATGCACATGAATTTTATTAATGTAGTAGAATATTAAGATTACAAATACTATAATTAACCTTGTGATGCATAGGTAAAATGATATAATGAATGGTTTGGCCTTTGGTATAGTGCAGTGAGTTAAGATGTACATATTTATTATACATGGTATAATATTAAGATTACATCTTTTGTAATTAAATACGAAAACATTCATAGGAAAAATAATATAATGAATCTATTATCCTGTGAAGGCTTTGGGCATTTGTGGGTTCTACTTATTATACTGTGACTATTGATAAAAATGTCTGTGAAACACTACAATGGCTTGAAAGCATCCTTTGTGAGGTGAAAGTTTTTAATGTCTAAACTATGGCCAGAAATTTATGCAGTCGTTGAAACACCGCCATTCATCTTTCATTATTTCAATTTGATGTTTTAACGCTATTGCTGAGACACTAGAGTAGTAGCCGCTATTGATTCATTTTCCTGCCATTGTAAGGTGTGTCCACCCCTTATCGTTCCTTTGCCTTCTACAGAAAGCGGTCCCTAGAAAAGGTAAGGGGCCTTGAGAAATTCCAAAATTGATTTCAATAAAATCTCAATTTTCCCAGTGCTATACAGTCATACACAATTTGTGATGCATCATATCACGACCTTATACCGGAAGTGTTTTGAACATCATGCTTGCTTCACGTGCTCATATTTCGCCAATGGATACATTTTTCATTGCTAGAACTACGGTCATTACGAGTAATTTCTCTAGAAACTCTGGTAGAAGTTCTATAGATACCAGGTTAAATTTCCATTCCCATAATAGCATACATTCATGACTCGAAAAATAAATATTTTCTAAAAACACAAATTCGGAAATTTCAAAAGTGTTGGAAATTGCAAAAATAAAAAACAAGTATTTTCAGCCACACATACGAGAAAAATGGCACGGCGATTTTTGGTCAACATGTCCATGGAAAAAACCCTGCAAATCTTAGGGAAAATACATCAAGGCTCTTCTTTATTCTGGGGAAAATTCTTTTTACAAAGAATTGAAAAAAAAAGAAGTAAAAATTACGACAAACACAATAATCCACTTATCTGGATTTTTCGTGCCAACTTTCCACCTTGAAAATTGTGCCAACGAGGCTTAAAAAATTCTGATAATAAATGCAACATTACTTTTGTACTTGCTTCATAAAATTCATTTTGAATGCGGTACAATACGGAAGCATGCGAAAAGCATTTTATGAGTCCTGATTTTTTGTACTGAAATCAACCTTAGAAAGTGTGCCTTTGGTAACTAAATGTTCTCCTACAAAATGTTGCCTGCCTTTGCCTTAGAAATGCATACAAACAATGTTGTACGGATTTTGCCTCGAGTATATCTTACTTAAGTAAATGTTGTTGTCCGAAAATACTACCTTGAGAAATGTGCCAAGCTGCTATCTGATTTGTTGCTGTGTCTTCGATTTGCTCTCCCTCCATAGAAATTTCCCTTGCCCTCTTCTCCTCCTCTCTCAATCTACTCATGGAAATCTTGAATGACCTTTTTCCTCATTTTCCTCCTTCATTCTAACCCTAGCGACTTTTGGGAAATCATGAAATCAATACATTTTGGGAATGACATGAATCTAAGTGACGTTAAATGTGCATTTAAATCTCACTTTATATTTTTAAAATCATCCCACTTTAATAAGGACCCTCTTAGTGTTTTATTTCTAAAGTCTTTTTCACTTTCTAATTAAAATGACTTTATTAAGTCACTTTAAAATTAGACTTAGTAACTTATCATATAAAGTCACTTTTAAATTAGATTTGACTTTACCACTTGTAAGTCCTTTGGGAGAAAAGTTAAATACTTTTGGACACTTTTCCCTAGGCCAAAAGATGCAGAAACATAGGGAAACACTTATCCTCCGGTACCCAAATTTCAACAAATCATTTATGCACAATTTGGATAGATCACAAAATACAACTAATCCAAACTCATTTCTTTCTTCTATATGCCTGATGACCTCCTAACTAGATCTATAATAATAAAAAAAAGAGATCTAAAGTGACCACTCAACACATTCCAAACATAGAAAAATAAAAATAAAAATTGCCAGAATGAGCATAATTGATCTTAGATACACAGTCAGATCATGCGGTTCATTACCTGTTTCTCTCCCTTGATATTACCATGAAAGAGATGATGAATTTAAACTTGGGCCCCGCAGAGTAAAATTTAGCTTGATGACCATAGCCTTGGATATATATATATATATGGAGCCAAGTGTTTTTCATCCTAAAAAGACGAGATCATAACCAACTCCAATTTGTTTTATGAAAGAGTATTCGTCCACATAAATAAAGTGCCCTTGTAGGTAGAACCATTTCACATTGGTGACAATTAACCACCATAAATAAAATATCTAACCGTGATATTCATTATGATAAAATACGTAGCCTCCAAAGTTCATATTAATCACCAACCATATTTTAAAAAATTCTTGGACCATTTTTGTGTCAGATCTCATTAGCCAATGAGTACCAAATCAAATCTCATTAAACCATCATAATGCCACATATAAAAGTCTACACCTAAATTTTCTTGTGAATCTGCTAGAGTGGTGTAGATAAGTATAGTTCTTCAATGTTGTGAAGTAATTTCCTATGAAATAGGTTGACATGAAGGACAATATGTAGCCATAATTCCAACAAGTAGATCCACTCTATAAGTATCCCTTGAGAACTAATATGCCGAAGATAGATAAAATATAGTAAAAGAGATTTAGGTCAAGGAAATGGTCCAAAAACCTAACGATCTAGTTAGAGTGTTTTCTTTCTGACTTGAAAAGCATATGGAAATTAAACAATTCATTTAGAATGAAAAGAATTGTTGATAGAGTAAACATTGTAAATATACTTTAAATAAATGGATTTACCTTCTTAATGTACTTGAAAAATGGTTAGAAAAACTCATTTGGCAACGAGGAGGAGTTTAACCATATTCATTATATTAAAACCTTCAAAGAGACATGGTATACATTAAAGTCGAATGGGAACCAGTATTGTCAAAGAAAGGATTCAGAAGATGAGTTCACATCGTGGGGAGTAGTTTACGAAGTGTATAAAATGAATAAAACCATAAAACAATAATCGAATGTAATCACATTTGATTATGGAAAGAAAAATTAAGAATCATTTATGGTAGGAGTTGAATCAAACCCTTGGCTTTAAAAAATATAGATTAATATGTGGAATTATGTAAATTCACCATGTTTCTAAACATTATCAAAGGCCTCCATAGACTCCATGATAATATACCACATGTAAGAATCATGCAACAATTGTAATGTATAACAAGGATCGGCTATGACAACAGAGTCACACTTATAAAGAAAAAAACATTTCTTAGAAAATGTAAGACATTGTTTTCCATACACAACATAAAAAAGTGTGTTTTATATTGATAAAAAAACAAAGCACATAATAACTAGTAACATATCAATAACACAACTAAATTTAAAATTAAAACAACTTGTCGAGCAATTAAGAGGAAAAGTGCATGTTCTTAGCTATGAAAGCTAATAGTATAAAGATAAAAATATTTGAAAAATGATGTGCAATAATAAGACCAATTAGTATGCGGATAGCTTGAAAAGACATTTTATGAATCATGTGAAGTCTTGTCGACCATAGGTCCTTCTCTTATTAGGTATGTGCGAGTGACTCATGTATGCATTTATGGAGACCTTGCCCCTACTTCAAGACTTATGCGCCTTTGAAGAACGATAAAAATAAATTTTTACGGGACATCCATTGTCGGCATGCTTTTGATTTTAAGCAGTTTTTGATATCAATGAAAAAATATATCCATGTAAAGCAACAAGACTTGGGGATCTATAGGTAAACACAGATACATTTTTTTTATATTATGTTTAAATCTACGTGAGTTATAATTTATTTTATTTCGTCTATTATTTTTTATGCATCTTACCGTCTATTTGTCCATTAAAATTTGATATCTAATTTACTAAATTCTAATATTATTTTGTAATATGTGGAAAAAGAATTATTTTATAATATGGGGACATCGCTTAGGCAAAACTTACATTAAGTAAGAATAAAAAATAGTCAAGGGAAGAAATTTGTTTTTTAGTTACAAGATAACAAAAAATTGTTTATTAGTTACAAGATAGGAGATAAATCTTTAGGAGATCTCTTCATGTTCAATACTAAAAGTTGTCACATCTTTTGCTCAAAGATAAATGGAACCATAAATTTGTTTATTAGTTACAAGATAGGAGATAAATATTTTAGGACATCTCTTCATGTTCGGTACAGATGCATCACATATTTTTCTCGGAGATAAATGGAACAACAGTTGCTCGGAGATAAATGCTACTTGATTTTAGCCATACACTACCCGAGTTTAATCATCAAGACACATCTTGAGTATACAAAATATCTAGTTGTCCACTTTCTTGTTTCATCATTGCATGTAGCCATAATTGTGAATATTTTTCCCAAAAATTTTGTACAGATGAGTGTTCAATGAAGCATTGTTTGAGGTCATTTATAAAACGATGGTTTCTAAGAGAGAACATTGTTGCCCAAATAAAAAAAATCCCAAGACCTCTGGCCTTCTGAAAACATTGTATTGTCCAAGACCTTTATTTATTAAAAAAAACATTGTTACTATTAAAAGTGACAAGTTTTGTTGTGACAGATGAATCTATGGTGATTGATCAATGAATCACTTTTTGGGTTTCTTATATCTATGGTGATTATTTTCCCCGCGAAATTATTTGTTTTATGTGTTTGGAGATATTTTTAATTTTTTAAATGTTGTGTTTCTTCGTCATTTCGTACTTAGCTCGAGCTCATATTTTTAATATGCACCAAATACATATTCTTTTTCTCTATTTAATAGATGAAACATTCAAAAATTAACCTCATTCATGACAAGTAATTAATAATAATAAATAAATAAAACCGAATAAATATTTGGGGGACACAAGAGATTAGCACAGGCGCAAGCCACGGAACGCAGAAGTAACTTTCACATTAGATAAAACATGTCAGAGAAAACAACTTGCATTAGAAAAGTCCATCCTAAAGTGGCCTCTGAGAAAAATTAACAAAATAATAGTTAAAATAATAACATAAGAAATTCACATAAACTTTTGGAAAAAGGAAAAACTATTTTTTTAATTGTATTTTTGGCTTATCTCATACATGTTTACTCAAATTTCAAGAGTAGACATACATGGATGCATAATTAAATTTTCATCCAACGAGTGCCACATTATCATACTTTTGAAGTCTACATTGATAAAAATTCAAGATACATTAAAAAAGCGTGTTCAAGGATACAAAATTTAATTCCACATCCATGTGATGTCTAGCTTGAAATTTGAAGTAAACCTGCCAGGAGATGACCAAAAATACCTTAAAAAACATTTTCTTATTTTCCTCCAAATAATACACTCTGTATCTTTTTAAATTTAAAAAGGTACAGTTGGTTCACATATTATGACATGAAATTACACATGAAATTTTGTAAACTTTTAGGCTAAAATTTCCTCTAATGCCATTGAAAATCACTTTCATTGAATTATATACTTTAAAATAACTTTCCATTGAATTATATGACGGAAAATCATGGTACGAAAACACGAAGGAAGAAGAGTTAGACCACTCAATAAATTCCTGAACACCAAAGTTTTTGACATTTACACAAGATACGTGAATGGCCGAGACAAAAGGATGGGAAGGGGGTGGGCCATGAAGAAGGAAGGAGATAAAGACTAGCTTCTGGGTGAGGTTTCGGATCTCAAACCCCGAACGACGAGAAATAAGTATGAAGACGGAAACAAAGACATGCATGTCGATTTTACTTCTGCTTCCTCGGACTTATAATTATTGTAAGTATTACAAGATATAAATTTGGGAATGCCGAACGAGAAAACTACGGGATACGAAATCACAGTGGAATTTAAGTTTGGTAGGGGTTTCACTCGACCATTTGACCTAAACTTGGTTTTGCCACCTTGCTCTAAGCAATTGGTTGAGGAACCATCTAGTTGCAAAAAATAGATGTAGCCTTAAAGGTTTTCCTGTTTGCACATACATAAGCTTAGAAATCCTTTGCATGGTATGTAAAGTGAGATACTGACAAGGTTGGATCAGACCTTTACAATGGCACAATGCATGTAAAGGTGCACATGCAAAGGTAGGTTCTTATCTCTGGGCTTTGATACGAGTGAGTTAATATACCCATAAAGTTTATTAGTGTAAATGAATGTTAAGATTGCAAATACAACGATTAACACGGTATTCGTAGCTAAAGTAATATAATGAACAATCTAGGCTTCAGTATAGAGTTAGTTAAGATGCACATAGATTTATTAATGTAGTAGAATATTAAGATTACAAATACTATAATTAGCCTTGTATTCATAGGTAAAATGATATCATGAATGATTTAGCCTTTGATATGGTACAAAGTACTGATTAAAGTCACACATATTTATTATGTGATATAATATTAAGATTACAAATCACAATTAATGCGAGTATTCATAGGTAAAATAATATAATGAATCTATTATCATATCAAAAGCTTAGGCATTATAGGTTCTACTTAATACTCTGTGACTATTGATAAAAAATATACTGAGTATTGATAGCTTAGAAGCATCTTTGTGGTCAGGGGATTTTGTCTCTAAACTATGAGCGAAATTTCGCCATTCGTTGGCTCACAGCCATTGTATACCATTTTATTTCAATTTTGATGTTTATGGCTATTTGTGAGACACTAGAGTAGTGGCCGCTATTGATTCATTTTCCCTTGCCGTATGAAATTTGTAATCCACCCTTATCGTTCCTTTGCCTTCTGAAGAAGCAGTCCCTAGAAGAGGAAGGAGCACCCCCGAAATTCCAAAATTGATTTCAATAAAATCTCAATGTGCCTTTCCCCAAGACCTTTATTTCACAATGATCTCGTACAGTTTACCAATGCATCATATCACCACGACCTTATCTTGGAAGTGTTTGCGGGTATCATGCTTGCTTCACGTGCTCATGTTCCATCGATGGATACATTTTCATTGCTAGAACTGCGAGTCATTGCGAGTAATTTCTCTAAGAAAATCTGTCAGTTCTATAGACATTCACCAGCTATCGAATTCGTACATAAGGGTAAGAGCCATACAGTCAAACCATACAGGTCAGGGAGGGAAGGCAAATAGAGGAGATACTTTTCTTGTTTCAGGTAGCTAAGCATGAAAGCTGCAAGAAACTGAGCATGATATTTGGGGGAAACAAGAATTCAAGAATTCATGAAACAAGAAATCAAAGGGATGTTGAACATTTTGCATATGCAGAATGATCAACAATTGGCTACATATCTGGGCAAGTGGGAAGCGACCTGTAGTAGAGGGATGAAGGGATGAAGAGATGCAACTGTGAGTAGCAAAGGGATGAAGCGATGTGGCGATACTTGTATAATTTCGATGGTAAAGTTTCTAGACCTTAAAGCAAACATTCAAATAATTAATTTTAACCAAGTAATGCTAGCATTAATCTACCATTACTTGATTATGAAAAATATTTCCTCTCTCTACTTTTTACTCCTAAGTTTTGTGTCTCTCGCCTCTGGAAGAGGCCAATAAGATGTTAAAATTTTTCATTGGGTAACAAAAAGTAGTGGCCAAATTTAATAAGCTGGACAAAAGTTTATTATATCATATCCTTTAAAAATTTGGGGTTAAGACTTCAATTTATGTTCAAATTTCACTAAAAAAACATCGAACTGATTACTATAGTCCTTGCCAGCCCGGAGGGCAAAGAATAATAATAAGACCAATGTGAAGGGTTGGTGTAATGTTAAGTGTAAAGGTATATTAATGAATAAATGTATGTGGTGGTCACAAACTCATATATAATGATATCCATACATAATATTTGTAGCGATGGTTGTCGGTTTAAACCATTACAAAGTTGAAGGTTTGAGAATATAGGTATACAACTACATTTTTTAAGAGGGAATATGTATATATATATATGGTGTTAGGAAAACCCTTTTGTCTTTGCAATACAAGTAAAATGAGTTAAAGGTTTTTTCATTGGAAACAAGACATCATTAGAATACGACGACGAATGATACATAATGACAAAAATCAAGAAGTCAAGAATTTATGGTTGTAATCTTTATTAGAATGAAAAAGGTTTAGTGAGACACATTAATGTGGTTTATTGAAAATACAAACACACTAAGATTAAGGAATTGGAATTGGAAATAATTAAACTTAGACATGAGTAAAATTTAATGTCTTAACATGATGAATTGTTGTGAAATTTCCTTTGGCAAGAATCAACAATTATAAAATGATAACTATAGGATATAGAAAATATGCATACTTTTGTTGATAATTTTTTTTAGTATGTTAGTGTCTTAATGAGGTTCATTACAAGTAGTATCAGAGCTGTAGGTTATAACATTGGTCTCCTCTTATGGGTCCTAAACTGAAATAATTATTTTTTGCATGATAAATAGATCATATGTAGGTTTTAACCCTGAACAGAAATTATCTACACACAAATATTATAATAGAAAATAAACAATAGCGAGAGCATAAAACATAAAACAGATAAACACAGAGATTTTCCCCTGGATCCCAAATCGGGATGACCAGCTTGATTTTTCATTATATTCATTTTAGTGTTACAACACATATATATACATGCCGAAGCATACATAAACCCCAATCCATTAACCCTGGATTAGAGCATAACCGTAGTTCCCTTGACCGGATCTACAAAAATACCAGGGGCTGAAAACCATCGTACCCCAATACCATGTGCAAAACCATGGACGCGGACTACCCACTGGAAATTAAGGACCAAAAAATTTTCGCTGGGGTGCTGCCCCGGACCCCAACAGGGGGGGCTACCGCCCCCCTGTGACCCTCCCGTTGCGCCCAGCACAAAGGGGGGGCTATCGCCCCCCCTCTTACCCCCCCCGCACGTGCTTAGTCGTGGAAAGAATATAACACATACCCAACATTCTCCCACTTTTTTTTTCTTTCCATGGGGGGCCACAGGAGAGCTTAGTCATTGGCCCAATTCTTCAACACCCATTGTTTCTCTACACCAAGAGAACTTATGAGTGCTCACAGAATTTGTCAATGCATCAGCAACATTCTTCAAAGTGTCCACCTTTACCAGCAACACCCTTTTAGCCTCAACCATATCTCTAACAAAGTGATATTGAACATCAATGTGCTTTGTCTTTGAATGATAAGCAGGGTTCTTAGCCAAGAAAATTGCACTTTGGCTATCACAGTCTATCCTTATAGCTTGCTGTACCAACCCCATACTTGAACACAATCTCTGCAACCAAACTGCTTCCTTGCTTGCATGAGTGGTTGCTATGTATTCTGCCTCTGTAGTTGAAAGAGCCACTATAGACTGTCTTTTACTCATCCAACTGATTGCGCCTCCAAATAGGCTAAACACATACCCACTTGTAGATCTTCTTTGGTCCAGATCTCCAGCCCAGTCTGCATCAACAAAACCATGAATGTCCAACATTCTTTCCAATCTTGGGCTTCCCTGGTAGCACAAGCCATGATCACTAGTGCCACGTAAATATCTGAAAACCCGCTTCACTACTGTCCAATGCTCCTTCCCTGGGTTTGACATAAACCTGCTCAATACTCCCACTGCATGTGCAATGTCTGGTCTAGTACAGACCATTGCATACATCAGGCTACCCACTGCACTTGCATATGGAACACGGGACATATACTCCTCTTCTTCTTGTGTCTTAAGACATTGTTCAGTAGACAGCTTTACACCTACAGGAATAGGAACATTCACTGCTTTACTATCCTGCATGTTGAACCTCTGCAATATAGTCTCGACATACTTCCTCTGGTTTAACCAGAGCTTCCTCTTTGCCCGATCTCTCTTAATTTCCATGCCCAAAATATAGTTTGCAGCACCAAGATCCTTCATGTCGAATTTGGAGAACAGTTGGGTCTTCAAATCTTAGATAATTTCTTTGTCATTTCCAATCAACAACATATCATCCACATACAAGACCAAATAAATAACACGGTCACCAATTAATTTAAAATAAACGCAATGATCCTCCTTGCTTCTGGTGAAGCCAAGTCCCCGTATATAGGTATCAAATTTCTGATACCACATCCTTGGTGACTGTTTTAACCCATACAGAGACTTCTTCAACCTGCATACCAGTTCTTTCTTACCCTTCACCATAAAGCCTTCGGGTTGCTTCATGTAGATCTCCTCTTCTAGATCCCCGTGAAGAAATGTTGTCTTCACATCCATCTGTTCTATCTCAAAATCAAATGCAGCAGCAACAGATAAAAGTAATCTAATAGAAGTAACCTTGGCAACAGGAGAAAAATATCACCAAAATCAATTCCCGGCACCTGGGAATAACCTTTCGCTACCAACCGAGCTTTGTATTTCTCCACCTTGCCTTCTACATTCATCTTCTTCTTAAACACCCATTTGCTCCCAATGGGCTTCCTTCCAGCCGGCAACTCCACCAGATCCCATGCATCGTTTTTGTGCGAGGATGCCATTTCATCAACCATGGCCTCCGTCCAGAGTTTTCCATCCTCTGAATCTACTGCCTCCCTCACAGTTATGGGTTTATCATTAGTTATAGTTAAGGCAAAACCTGAATAGAAAGCAAATGGACTATACCTTTCTGGTTGCCTTCTTTCCCGAACTGATCTTCTCAAAGCTGGAGTTTGTGGCTCTTCATCTTCTGAGTCTTCTTCTATTGTAGAGTCTGATTCATCCTCCTTTAGCTCAAACTCTATCTTCTCAGGTTCCTTTGGTAGGATTTCATGTTTAACAACATCTTTCACTTCTCTAAACACCACATCTCGGTTGTACACAACCTTCCTTGTTTCTGGGTTCCAAAGCTTGTAACCCTTTAAACCATCCTTATACTCAATAAAGATGCACCTTTCAGATTTATTATCCAACTTGGTCCTTTTCTCCTTTGGAACATGTACATATGCATCACATCCAAATACCCTTAGATGTGAAAGAGAGGGTTTCTTACCAGTCCATACCTCATGTGGGGTCTTATCCTCCAACGCTGATGAAGGTGATCTGTTAACTAAGTAACATGCAATATCCACTGCCTCTGCCCAGAATTCTTGTCCTAACTCGGTACCACTGAGCATGCTTCTTGCCTTTTCCATCAACATTCTGTTAATTCTTTCTACAACTCCATTTTACTGAGGTGTGTATGGAGTAGTCTTCTACCATGCTATACCACACTTCTTACATAACTCTTCAAATTCCTTCTTGTAGAACTCCCCACCATTATCTGTCCTCAACGCCTTTATCTTATTCTCTGTCTGGTTTTCCACCAGAGCCTTAAATTCTTTAAATTTGTCAAAGACATTAGATTTATTCCTCAAGAAATATATCCATGTATTCCTTGAGAAGTCATCTATGAATGAAACATAGTACACAGAATTTCCCAGTGATGGAACTGACACAGGCCCAAACACATCACTGTGCACAAGTTATAATATCTTGTTTGCCCTCTTAGCACCAGAAAGAAAACTCACCCGATTCTGCTTCCCATATACACAATGTTCACAGAAATTGAAATCCAGAGAACAATTAGACATACCTTCTACCATACCATCTCTATGCAGTATCCGAAGGCCCTTCTCTCCAATATGTCCAAGCCTTTGATGCCATAGCATGGTCTTTTCTCCAGAGACAGCTAGGCTTTCCATCCCACTTTCAGGAACCATAGAAATATTACACCCATCAATAACAGTACTACCTTGTAGCTTGTACAGAGTTCCAGTCCGAACTCCCCGCATTAATACCAGTGCTCCTCGAACCATCTTGCAGGCATCTTTCTCGAACACTATTTTTACACCTGCATCATCCATCTTGCTTACAGAAATCAGATTCCTGGCCAATGCAGGAATATGCAGAACACCAAGAAGTGTTCTAATCCTTCCACCTTGCAGCTTCAGCTTGACCTTTCCACATCCGACGATTCTAGCCTTCCTATCATCTCCTAGGAAGACATCACCATCATATTTTTCATACTCGCAGAACCACTCCCTATGGGGAGTGAAGTGAAAGGATGCACCTGAGTCAATCAACCATGACTCATGATCTACATGTGTATTTGAAGAAGAAGCCAAATACACATCCCCACCTTCATCCGAGGTGGTTTTTGCCTCTGCAGAAGGACCTTCATCAGATCCCTTTCCTTTCTCGGGAGCTTTAGATCTGCATTCCTTTTTGTAGTGTCCTTCCTTTCCGCATTTCCAGCACACCTTTACAAACTTTCCAGGAGATTTAGATCTCCCTCTAGATTTAGATCTTCCACTCGAAACCTTATTCTTGTTTCTGTTCTGGGACCTTCCTCATACAGATAAGGCATCTCCATTCTGACCCTCCATATTTCTCCGTCTCATTTCCTCCGACAGCAAGGCTGAGGCAATGTCATCAAAATTCAAGGTAGTTGTATTGCTACCTATTGCAATAACCAGACTGTCCCACGAGTTTGGTAGAGAGCACAACAAACTGATGCACTTATCTTCATCTAAGATTTTAATATCAACAGATGACAACTGACTTACCACAATATTGAAGGCGTTCAGATGCTCTGTCACCGAGTCTCCATCCTTCATCCTCAGGTTATACAGCTTTTTCCGCAGGAACAACTTATTCACCAGAGACTTAGATTGGTACAAAGTCCCAATTTTTTCCCACAAATTCTTCACCGTAGCTTCCCTAGATACATTCAACAATACTGAATCTGAGACACACAACTGTATTGTGCTCTTAGCCTTCCGATCCAGTTTCTTCTAGTCTTCGTCTAACATTCCCGTTGGTTTAGTACCTGGATCAACCGCGATCCACTGATCTTTATCCACCAGCAGATCCTCCATCTTGAGCTTCCACAACTCAAAACTCTGACCATTAAATTTCTCGATCTCTATCTTTCCGCCGCTCGCCATCTTCTTTCACCGCAAGAATCGATCTCGCAGATCTCCCACTGAACAGGGTCTACCATAGGCCCAAACAAAAAACCCTCAGCAGCAAAGGCATCCCCTTGAAGCTGAAACAACTCTAATACCAAATGTAGGTTTTAACCCTGAACAGAAATTATCTACACACGAATCTTATAACAGAAAATAAACAATAGTGAGAGCATAAAACATAAAACAGATAAACACAGAGATTTTCCCCTGGATCCCAAATCGGGACGACCAGCTTGATTTTTCACTATATTCCTTTTAGTGTTACAACACATATATATACATGCCGAAGCATACATAAACCTCAATCCATTAACCTTGGATTAGAACATAACCGTAGTTCCCTTGACCGGATCTACAAAAATACCAGGGGCCAAAAACCATCGTACCCCAATACCATGTGCAAAACCATGCACAAAACCATGGACGCGGACTACCCACCATAAATTAAGGACCAAAAAATGGACGCGTGTGCTTAGTCGTGGAAAGAATATAACACATAAGCCAACATCATAAAACAATTATTAGGAAAAAAAAAATGTTTGAAGTATGGATGAGGATAACAATGGAAAAACTTCTATATGGTTTCCTAGAGGAGGTGAATAGCCTAATAATGAAATTGGAATGATGGGAGGAGGAACCTGATACATATAATCAAGAATGTAAAATCCTACAAGTAATGCATAACTTGAAGGTAGATTTAGATGGTATAAAAGGCAATCAAAGAAAAAATAACAAATGAGGATGATCGGGGAGATTAATAATGTTGAAAAATGAAACTAGGTCAGTCTTCATAATTATTGTTGTACTTATATCAATATGTATTTCATGTGAAAAAGAAGAAAAAAATAAATTATTATTAAACATTATCTAATTAAAGCATATTGTTATTCATGCTTCTAGGTTTATTGAGTCAAATAATTGTAATTGAGTTAGTACTATTTGGAAGATTCTCATAAAAGAAAAAGGAAAAATAAGAAAATGTCTTCAAAAATGTAATTTGAGTGAATTCACCTCAAAAGCCAGTCGTCCCTCCAAGATGACAAGTCATCTCACTCATAAGACGTCTTTACATATAAAAAACAACTATTTATTGGCATACATCCTCCGTAATTAATGGCACTAGGTTATTTTCTATCATGCGTTCTAAAGTGGATAAATACGAGTTGATACAGAGGTAAATAGATTATAAAAATATGAGAGTTTCTTGAGGAGATATGACTATGAAAACATGAAAATTCTGCTCCTTAGCATATGCAAAAGACATCTAAAGCTCTACTCATTATAAATCTATGAAAAATTATCCAAGTTTATATCATCGCATATGTGGAAGCGACAATATCCAAATATATGTTTCTAATATTCTCTGAGGGGGGGGGGGGGCCTTGTCAAAGGGAACTATTGCCATTATGCTACTTTGAAAGAACCAAAATATACTGCGGTAATATGTTATTACTTAAGATAAGTTGTGATGTATAAGAATAGGAGTTTGCTATTGTGTAAAGACATTTTATGCTCTGGCTTCTACCCAGTCTCATGTTATCATTGTTTGGAAAGTGGATATTGATATAAGCTTATGTACAATTGAAAGATGAATCTTGATCTAAGTTTGTTGAGAGTTGAAAGAGACATGCTCTATTATGATGATGCTGAAATTTGGAGGGCTTGAATTCAATGTTGCAGGAATTGGATTATTGCATTAGTATTGGGTCTTGGATTCTCACTGATATGATTTAATGAAGAAGAGAAGTTGGTGGGTTTTCCCCCTTGTGGAGTTTTTCGACTTGGAATATAATTTCTTGTGTTCTCTATCTTTCTTATGATATTCATATTTTATTTAATTTTGGTAATTGCTTGATTAAAGAAAAATATAAATTTAATAAGATTCTAACAAACATTCCACAAAGTAATTATCATGTCAAAGAAATCAACCCTAATATGCAAGCAACATGATTTGTAATGGAAATGTCAGAGCTAAGGTTTGAAGAAGTAAGCAGAGAAAGATCACATTTTGTTGGCATTTGAAGAAGATCATATATCATGATGAATATTCAAAGTTTGAAACATCCAAGAAGGTCTAAAATCATATTGATAAATCATCAATAACACTATATAAGCATCTGGAATCTTAGCTAAAGAAAAATCGCAAGTCAATCTTATGTTAACTTGTGACATTAATTTCTCTCAAAAGATGAAAGTTATTATTGGATAATTCTAAAACAAAGTTGTACTTTGAAATACCTATGAAATATCACTTTAAGATATCTTTATGTAAGGTGAAAATATATGTAGCATGAGTTCTATAATTTGTGGAGAAGAAAATGATCTGTAAACGATGCCTATCTTAGCATCTTTTAATATTGTGACAATACACGAGAGAAGATATTGAAGTAACCATAGATTAAAATATCCAAAGCACATGATAATACTTGGTGATATTCAGCCTTACTCCGGCTCCAAAATATTTTCATAATATAAAGGTATAAGGTTTGGCATTAATCCTAAAGGTTGAGACTAGGGTAAGCAATTATCTAGAATCCTTTGTGAGACATTATATTTTAACCTATGACAACTGCCTTGGGTGAAGAGGAACCATGATGTGAAATAATTTCTATTTCTGAGCTGGAAGAAAAATACCAAGAGCACTATTGCAAAATTTGAAGCAAAATCCTTTAACTGTGACACTACCATGGACTTTGAAGACAATCCGGATATGGAAGTTTGAAACAATATAGAAGCAAGCTAAAAACATCACACTGCATGATGAAATATATTATTTTCATAATTATAACGGAGTTCTTGAGATGATGAAATAATTCTCAATGAGGCAAGTTCCTACAGCAGAAGCAGAAAGTTTCCTATACTTTCTGTAAATATTTCCATATCTTAAAGTCTACATCAAAGATCATCCACGAAGGAAACCTTACCTTATGAAGTTAATGGTGAGAAGAAAAAAAGTGTGTCATAAAAATACAAATATCATTGTATATATGGAGATCTAAACATATATATATTAAAGGACATAAACAAATACCTCTCCTGAAGGATCGACACCCTTTCAAAAAACCTCTATACCTTTAAAAATTCAGTAATTTAATTAGGGAATTTTAGAGGGTCTAAAATATGGGTCTCATAAGAAAAATGTTACAACTAAAATAAACTTTATAGACTTCAATGGGATTCAGATGATGATGTCAACAGAGGATGATTCTGCATTCAAAAGTGAAAAGATTAAAAAATAATAAAATAATAAAACTACTTTTTCTTCATTAACAACTTATCCTGCCGAGGGTTTATAAAATTTCAAGCGAATAACTCGTTGGATAGAAAAATTTAATTCCTCATCCAAGGAGGTACCATTTTATCACCCATGATGGACTTTTCTACACGAAAAATAGAAAATACAAAAAACGTGATTGCAAATCCTTTGTTTTATGTATTCCTCATTTTTTAATAATGAAAAGTCATCAAATATGCAACATGGGTACTCCTTGGATGTGGAATTAAATTTTGCATCAACATCATTCAGCTCGAAGTGAGTTAAAAAAGTAGTTTTCTCTTTTTTTTCAAATTTGATGATGTAATCAACTCTTATTTTAATGCATTTACTATTATTTTATAATTTCCTTAGGAAGCCCATTTCATTCAGGAAATTCACTAATGAACTCTATGCCATAGGACCAATAAGATTGTAGTATATAGTCTATGGAAGAGATAATATATATATATATATATATATATATATATATATATATATATATATATATATATATATATATATATATATATATATATATATATATATATATATATATATATGTCTTGATTCTTTCAAACAAACCGGCTTTATTGATGTGGTTAGTCCTTCCTTATTCTTCTACGGATGAAGGAATTGAAGCACCTTTATTGAAGAGTGTTGGCAAGTGACAAAGCAACAGGGACCAAATCTTTGCAAGGAACATAAAAATGTAAGGTTGTAGAGGTATGTATAATTTCTATGTGCATGTTGTTCACTAGGATGATCACTTGAAATATAGAAAAAATGTTTGTATACATAAATATATATATTAGAAACTATGAAATATAAGAGATTGTTGATATTATTTAATATGAAGGCTAGGTATTTTGAGAAATGAATGAAATAGATAAAAGGTATGGAAACAATATCATTAGGGTTTTGCAACATACTTGTAGAATTTATGCAATTCTTGAATAAAAACTCCTGGTGACTATGGAGGATCTAGGGTTCATAAACCCTAGCTAATATTTGTATTAGAAAACACTCGAAACAAAAACCCTAACTAATTGTTTATGTTGTAAAAAGAAAAACCTAGTTCTCTAGTTTGACATGTATGAGAAGTTTGGTGAACATGTCCAATATTAAGAGGAAGCTAAACCTCTTCAAAACTATAAGTACACTAGATTTACTTTGTACCACTATTGCTATTTAATATTTGTACTTTGCATTTGTTTTCTTCATATTTTTTTGAATAAAGGTTACAGATCAGGTCAAGATATATCTAAGCTTGATCAACAGATGGAAGAATCGAGAGAAAATGGCAAAGCATGAATATTAAGAAGGAATAAGGAAAGTCAATTAGATAGAAAGTAGTTCACTTACCTCAGTTGGAAGAGAAGGAAATATAATTGGTTTGATTGAATGGTAATATTTCTACTAAATATATTACTCCTGTTTGGGAGCTAATCTAGACTATGAGAAGGAAGTAATTTTTACTTCATATCAAGCTAGAAGCACAAAGTGACTTGAAGAATGTTACAACTTGAAATTTGTAGTATAACTTGTCTTGGAAACTTGAATAATGATGAATGAAATAATAATTTTTGGGATATGGTGTGACTTATAGAAATAATATACAGTATAAGTGTGTACACTTTAGAGGTAGGAAAGGCAGAAAATTGATACAAGAAGCCATGAGATAACTTGTTGATCACCTTATGATATGACGGTTTTTGTATTGATATAGAAGAATTTCACTATCCTTGGATAGAAGGAGGGATCTATAATTGGCTCTACATTGATTTTTTTGATAGGTACTATTAGTGAAAAATATATTATTAAATATTAATGAAATTTGATTCAATTCCTTGAAAAAAGGGTGAAGGAAAAACCTATTCATGAAGATAGAGTATAGGAAGGATTGTGTGATCAACGCTAAAAGATTTTGGCTCCATAATATGTTTGATGAACTACTTGATGACATTATAACATATGTAAAATATCTAGGAAGGTCAAAGCTTAGTATGATGTAATGCAATATAGAAGCCCTGCAAGCTACAACTATATCTCCATGAAAGAAAAAGTAGTTGATGAATGAGATAAGTTGATGCTTATGGTTATCTCTCCCTAATTGAGAGGGAGTGATGAGGGACACCACATTATCCATGTGTCATGCACTATGTCTAGGAATAATAGGCATAAGCCTAGTGAAGGCAATGGTAGGGAGAATGGAGGATTGGATAAGCATATGAGACCGATAATTCTTGAGGATTGGGAATCCAAGGTAGGAGTAGTCTCGAGGACCAATACCCTTTAAGGATTTGGAATCCAAGATAAGAGTAGTCTTGAGGAAGACCTATATTATTTGAGTATGTGGACAATCCAAGATAATAATAGTCTTGCAAGGACATACCTAGTGAAAATCTTGATGAGGTATGTGCCTTGCGAGGCGGTGGTGGTGGTGTCCAAATGTATGCCTCCTAGAATTGTGCTATAATCTAGTGGAGACTTAGAGCTTGTCAGTCAAGGCCTTTTTATTTTGTAATTGACAATGCAATTTATGATGATGATGCTTATATATTATTATCAATCAAAACTATTCTTATGAAAATATTTCAATTTGAGAGTATCTTTATATCTTGTTGTGTAATTATGAATACCTCCCTAGTTAAGAGGGAGTGTTGAAAAATGTAACTAGGTTCAGTATTCATAGTTATCATTGTACTTATATCAATATGTATTTCATGTAAAAGAAAAAGAATAAAGATAAATTATTATTATTATTATTATTATTATTGAGTCAAAGTCCTATTTGGAATTCTTGTAAAGAAAAAGAAAAAAATCATTTTAAAAAATGTAGTTATGGTCAATTCACCTCAAGAATCCAAGTTGGCCCTCGAGGATGAGAAGTTGAATCACTCAAAAGATGTGTCTTTTCACATATAAAAATAACTATATATTGGCATACATTCTCCATCATATGGTAACCAATTTATATTTTTTTCTATGATGAGTTCTAAAGTGAAGGAATGCGAGTTATTTTCTGAGGGTATATGACTATAAATATGTGTGAATTTCCTAAGGATATATGACTATGAAAACATGCAATTTATGCTCCTTAACATCTATGGAAGACATCCGAAGTTGTTCTCCTTAGCATCTGTGGAAGGCATGATATCCAAATATTTGTTCCTAAGCTTCTATGGAAAGGAACCTTGTCTAAAGACTACTGTGATATGCTATTTTGAAAGAACAAAATATAACACTATTAATATGTCAATGTGGAAGGAAAATTTAATTTGTAGAAGGCTGAGTGTTATACGAAATCTACGACTGCAGACATAAGTATCTTCCCTAGACCTAATGACCCGGTCTAGAACAATAGAAAGACAAATAATTTAATGTTATATTTAAAGTAAATGGACAATGGGATGAAGCCTACCTGGAATCCGTTGTAAGCTTCGTTCCTTTCTTGGCTTGTATTCTCCTATCCTAGCACAAATTGCTATAATTATAACTTGCATAATTAAACAACACAAGCCAATGATCTATGACATCTATGTAGCATCATCCAATCACTTTATGAAATGAATAAACATGTCATCTAAATACATGAAATGATAACATCACATATGGGAAAACAATGAACTCTTTGTATTAATAGAAATTAAGAGAGTTACAACCAAATATAGGAGTTGATATTTCATAAGAGCTCCTCCAAGTTTACTTGTCCTTTCTTTCCACAAAGTGTACCTCTATGTCACCCTAATTCATGGAATAATGAATCTAAAAGCAGAAACATAAGGGTAGAATCTATCTTAAAAATACAACCCATAGCTTGTGGATGAAAGTAAATATATAGGAGAGGATAATAGGTTAGGAATTATTATCCATTTACCAATCAAGGCTTGAGTTCCACTCTTTATGGGAGGATGTGCTCAAGGGATAAGGGGTGAAATATCCAAGGTAGGATAGGATATGATTCAAGCATTTTATCCAAGGTAAATGGTTAGAAAAACTCCTGCAAGCTTCTAGAAGAGGAAGCTTTGGGATTCTTTTATTTTTCCCAAATTTCTAGAATCAACACACCCCTAGCAAGGGGAAACCTGCAGGTGACCAACACAAGTCCAAAGAGGGGAAACCTACAGGTGAACGCTAGTACTTAAAGGGCCAGGGTGTGTTGGGCCTAAAAACATTGAAATTGAGTAGTTAAGGGTAGAAATTCAGGGTTTTGAGAGAGTCATGTTTAGGGCTTTGTGTAGGGATGATAACAAGGTTTTCAAGGATGTGAATGATCCCAATTTGAAGGCCTATTGACCAGATGTGACAAAATGGCCTATAGGCTATAACATATTACCCCATAAAGTGAAAAGTCAAAAATGAAAACTGATGACTAAATTGATTTACATTGTGACAAGTAGGGATAAAAAACAACCGGTGAGATCATTATTTGTTACAATACATTTATATCATGACATATTTGCTGAGGGAGGCACACCCATGCTCATAACGTAAGCTAAAATTTCATGTAAAATGATCAAATGACATGTCCACTGATGAAAAAAGGTGGACCCTGTTGTATCTCAAGAAACAATCCCTTGGTTGTGGTAAGGAATCAGTGCTTAAGACATTTTGTAAATGTATGTCATAATTACAATATCAAATGGCCTATGTTTAACACCTTTGGAATTCAATTACTTAATACCGTCAATAATTTGATATAATGAAAGCCTTCACAATGCCATAAATTGCTGATATTCGAATGGAATGAAAATAATAACTGTAAGGGAAACTCTAAATGATATGCTGAAAACAAAAAATATACCACTTCTAAGTTTCAGAGGAAATTCATGGAGACAGAAGAAACTTGAAACAATATGCTGCAATCATAGAATCTATTACTTTAAAGTTTCATCAAGAGTTTGTGAGGAGAGAAGAGATGAGGCAAAGGAGCACAAATCAAGGTGATTTAACTCTTACTCACAGATGTAATTAAGAGACCGACTACTACATTACTTCACTTCATTCAAAGAGGAATAAACACAAAGCGAAATAGGCAAGACGTATCAACATCAACAGGTGTGGGAAAATTGATCTTCTTTCATTTATTCTTAGAGAATTCAGTACTAAACTAACAGTCCTCCAGAGGTCCAAAACTCGTAACCTATTTTCTTTATTTCTATCTCCTTAAATACATCAGAGTAGTTCGTAACTGCTGAACTTATTGAACTATTCGATTTCCTAAACTGTTAAGATTACTTATGAAATTATAACAAGAAAACAAATTGAAACTTTGAAATATGCTTCGTTTTGCTGAATCTGATGTTGCTGATGTGTCCTCCTGGAGTGTCGAGGTGTCCTTTCTGGCTATGATGCAACAACTTCACCGTTATGTAGTGACGCCTAAGTGCCCGACTCTGACCCAACTGTCGTGCTTCCAATAGCGCCCTTGTATGTTCTTATGCGCGACTCTGTCGATGCCTCTGTGCTTCAAACACTGCCATCGTATTACCTGCTACCCGAATCTGCCTTTTCTCCCTTGATCTACGCTGGGTCACTTACCTGAGTCTCTCTGCTATTTTTTGCCTATTTCTTCATGACCGAGGAATTTCACTGGCTTTACGTTATAATCCTCTTTTTCTTCCTCCGACATGGTTTAACACAAAAAATACCTTTCTGATGGATCTGAAAACCTTTGGAGTTCAAATTTGAAACCACATCGTATCCGCTCGCACATCGCATTTTGATGTTTTTAGCTTGTCTTTGACACTTATCTTCTAAGTCTTGCGATGAGCACTATGTGATCGGGCCCCACCGCATCGCATATCGCACTTCGGCGAATATAACTCAAGCCCTTTGCACTTAACGCTTAAAAATTGTGATGTGTGGTATGTGTGCCACATCATCACATACCGCTCTTTAGGGAACTTAAATTTTATCTCTCGTGCTCATTCACTAAAACTTGCGATTGGTGATTTGTGATCGGACCCCACCACATCGTACATCGCACTCTGGTGATTTTAACATTTACCTCCAGCACCTATCCTTTGAAACTTGCATTTTTTGGTTTGAAATTTAATCTCCATCTTCCATCCCTCCACTCCAGTTACGCGCTTCAATCCCGACCATCTTTTCTTTCCTTTGCGCCTCCTCCAAAACTTTTAAGTTTTTAAGGGAAATGTGCCCTTTCTCTGCCTTCGAGAAATTAGTTTGTTTTCTCTGCGATGTAAACCTCCCAAGCTTACTCGGTGTTCTGCCGCACAAGTCCCTCCTGAGCTTGCGAATGATCCTGACTTGACCCTGTCCGGTGTGAAATGTTCTAAACGTGCCCATCGGTCCAGCTCTTGAATTTTTATGCACGCGGATGAGACCGACTCGACTCACCTTCACATTTTATCATGTAATGTTAATGTACCAACATATAAATTAAAGTTCTTCTACAACACACAAAATTTTATATTTTCTATCATATATTCTTTTTTGGTGTTTTGAAATTTAATTCAAAGGTAAATGAAAATGAGCCACAACATCTGGCTCCACCTGGGGATAATGATTTTTTCCACGGAAGTGGTAAGAATAGAAAACTAGTGCCTTACCCATTGGGTATGGAGTCAAATATTGCTTGGTGACATATGAAAAATGAGTAAATCGGTATTTACATTGTGGATTGATGACTTTTAATGCTGGAAGTAATGCTTCAGATACTTCCTGTTCACAGGCAGCTGTATTGGTTCTCCATCTAGATCTTCCAAAATGAATGTGTTATTTGACCTTGCTTCAGAGATTTTGTACGGACCTGTTGAAGCCTTGAAAATCGCTGCTTCAAACATCATAACCACCCGGTTGAGACCTTAGGACAACTCCTTTTCCGTTTGGTGTGGTGGCTCCGACTGGATTTATAGGACCAGTTTCCTAATAATGTAAATGGGTTGGTAATGGAATGATTGGATGGGGAAAATGGAACTAAATGACTAAAAATAAAAATATCTAATCTTACTTAAATATAGATGAAATAACTCTAAAACTAACCCGGGCATCAAAATGTGAATACAACTTTAAATTGTTTCAATTAACCAATAACCATGAAAATGTATTACAGCTTAATTGAAATGTGCAGTAACAAATAAAGATAACTCTGTTTAAGAAATTAAACAGAGTTATAATAACATATTTCATTCATCATAATATATCGCTTGAATATACTTTAAAAGATAAATATTTCTAACACACTCAGAAATGATATGTATAAAGAAATATTGTGAAACAAGTACGCATAAACGATAGCAATTTAAAAGAGAATATCACATAACAAAAGAAATTAACAATGAATAGATAGAAATACCATATCCATCTCGATATTTTCAAATGCAATCCGATATCCAAATCTAGCAACTTCAATGTAAAATAAACTCCAAGATACAGAAATGTAATTCTTAAAGATAATTTCGTAGAGAATCACCAAATGTGATCCTTTATAAAAATATAGGAGTCAATGTAGTACAGAAACGTAATCTCCAAGTCAAAATATTACAAATTCAGGACCCCTTTCTAAATGCATGAAAGGGGTTTAAATAGGTACCTAACAAAAAATAACTAAAAATATTCCTACAATCTATCTAAATTAAAAAATATATGAAACATAAATGCAAGCTTGATGAAAACCGACTCATTGATCATCAGTTGAGGTGGATGTAAGAAGGTGGCAAATTTTGAGCATCTCCTTTACTTCTTCAGGATGACTAGGTTTCGAATGCAACCGCCTTGTGTATGTGACATTAGAGAACTCAGGAATGATGCAATCAATGGCACTTGAGAGGAATTTAATTGCTATTTGTTGACTATGTGGATTGATGAGATAAGTCCACATTGAATCCCATGATATTCCCTGTAATTGGCAAATTTTCTGATTTTTACTAATGATCTCTTGTTTCCATCTAAGATCAGTTTCCTTTATTCTAGGTAATTGGTCAGGACTACAATCCACAATTAAATTGATTGCATATAAATTATCATTTACCATCTGTGTTACATTGTTCATTATTCCCTTAGCTCTGGACATGGCCCTTTCTGCTTTGATCAAGTGATGTTCCCACTCTGAAAAAACAATTTCTTTATGCCTCTCCACAATTTTGGGAAGATCTGCTTTTCTCCCTGTTTCTGATTCTTGCCAGAAAAGAAAATCTGAGATATTTTCTTTAGCTTCATCAAATTCAATCTTAAGAGTAATTCCTTCATCTATCAGGGAAGATGTTAGCTCACATAGAGACTCTTCTTCTGCAATCTTTAGAAAAAACTCATTTAATTGTTGAGACAATAATTTGCTTGTCTCCAAAGCTTAATTTTTAAATTGATCCAGAGTGGGATAGTTCTTGAAGTTGTCCAATTTAGATTGAAAAATATTTTCCTGTTCAATCTTCAGAGTCTGCTCATTTTGTAGAAGAGTTTGTAATTTTTCAATCTCCTGATTAAGCTGATGTTGCTTTTCTAGGGTCTGCTAATCAATCTTTTCTTTTTCAATAGCTAGCTACTCTTCTAATTGTTTAGTCTTGAGCTCTTCATCCTGTAATCGTTGTTCCAACTGAATGATCTTTTGTTGATATTCTGCAACTTGTTCTTCAAAAATGGTCATTTGTACATCCTTTTGTTTCATCAACTGTGTAACTTCGAAGGCTTTATCTATAGTGGCAGCACTATAAGCACCTGCATACTGAGACAATTTGGTGAGATCCTCAGATGGATCCACCTCAGCATTTTTATAAAAAATATTCATAAATTCCCCCTGTGATGCATCTTGATCAGTTCTCCTTCTTTTTCTCTATTTTCTCACCACAGCCCTATGTTTGGGACTGTAAAATATATCTAAAGGAGGAATTTCTTCTATTTTTAACATAATTTCACTAGTAGGGTTTTCAGGGATGATTTCTACATCTTGATCTTTTGAATCATCAACTTGGGAAATGTTTTGTTGTCCTATTTTCTTGGCAAATTGTTCATATTGGCTCAGAAAATGAGGAGAAATAATAAGTTCAGTATTTTCTTGTCCTCCAAGTTGAGAACCTGCATTATTGTTTATATCATCTTTAGGTGCTTGTTCAGTGTTTTTACTCTTTGTGCTTCATTTCTCAATATGCACATGGGCATCAGTACCTGTGCTCTCTTTTCCTGTTTGAGCCGAAGACTGTTGTACAACAATTTTAGTAGCAGTTTCTGATTTTCTAGTGTTAGCTTTGCTGCTATCATCTTTCTTCTCCAAAACAGGATTAGCTCTTGTTACTTCTTTACCAGAAGTACTTCATGTATCTTTCCATTCTGGTTAACATCCCTATGTAGAAATCCGCAACTGATCCAGAGGAACTCTGAGTAGCCTCTGACTTCTAAAAAATAAAAATTTATTCATCTCCTCAGGCTGAAATTTGGACTTGGCCAAATCAAAAATTTGAGACATATTATCTACAGAAACAAATAAACCATCAAAGATATCTAGTTCATGTTCGAACCGAGCAATTGAGACAGAGGTAGTAAAATCATACGCCACCTTATTGGGATCATATTTCCTTCCAAGAATTGTTGAAAGCTTAAGATCAGTTAGCTTAATAATTTCTTTCTCAGCATGGACAAAATTGTTGAGAGTATAGTCACCACATTTGAAAGGAAAAGTAGGCCACATGAGCTTTTTGCTGCTCTTTAAAGTCTTAGACATACCTTCTACTGTCAGCTGATAAGAAATTTCTTGTGCTAGCAGCTTGTCTAGAACATATAAAGGAAGGATATGTGTTGTACAATACTTCCAAAAATTATGACATAAGTGAACTTTTCTTCCCCGAACTAGTCTCCAATAGAAGACAAATCAACTCTAGCTTTATCGGAAAGTCTAGGAGGGAATCGGCCAAAAATGATTTGATAAATAGGAATAAGGAAACCATGGAAAACTCTGTAAACATGACTTCTGAAATACCCCTTCCATAAGAACTTATGATATATATGAATCAGGATAGGTTCTTTAGGAGTCCATTTCCATCCTAACAGGGGAATTTCTGAATTGAAACACAAGGCATCTAGGATGTAAGCACAAAAGTAAAAAGGAGTAGAATTTCCAGAGTTTTTGTCTTTCCTTTACTCAAGGATTATATTGGCTATCTTATCAGACAAAATAACAGCCCAATCCGTTACCTCAAAATTAAGAGCAGCATGAATCAACAGAACCATTTGAATGGAAAACTTGGCTAAATTATCATTACCAAACAACCTACACATCATTTCAGCGGCATAACAATATGGAGGAAAGAGAGACTCCACAAATTATATACCTGATGCCTCATGCTTATGTTTTTCTGGGTTATTTCTCCATTCTTTAATCGGTTCTGACTAGTTTGGATGTTCCTCAGCAAATTCTTTAAGGAAGTCCTTGCTCTAGATTTTTTGTGGGTTCGGGAGGTAGTACATTGCTTTAATATCCTCTTCTTTGAATGACCCGAACACTGATCTAGAAGTAGAAACAAAAGTTCTATTTTGAATAGTTACATTGTCAATCACCCATCTAATAACATCATAATAAGGGAAAATTTTTGCCCGAGCAGCAACTCTGTGCAGAAAAGAGTTTGCCAATGAACTAAGAGGACTTTTAGAATCTGAGTCTGAGTAGGCTTCGTCAGGAACTGTGGCCTTAGCTTCCAAAAATCTAGGGTTTTCCTTTTCCAATAGATTGTAGACATTTTCCCATGACATTTTCCCAAGTCCCTGGCAAGAGGTGTCTGTAACCAGCTTAAGTTTTGATGGTTTCTCTTTAGGCGGCATTGTAATGACAGGGGCTTTTGCAGCAACGACAGCTTTAGATTTTCTGAATCGCTTCGACATTTCAGTGTCTAGGAGTATTTATCTTGTTCTACGAATGAAGGGATTCGACGTTCTTTTGTTTTGCAATTGAATGAAAGCCTTCAGCCGAAATAAAACATTATAATGAGAACATTTATACACAGATACATTTATTAATTACTATCTAATCTCCCCATGTTTATAACATAAATGCCCTCTAAGGGGTCACATTCACGCATTCAAAACAAAATAAAACGTGATCATTTATCTGATTTTCAATTACTGACAACGTACAATCGGAGATCGGCATATCCTTGAAATAAATGTTAAATTCCCTTTTAATTCCTTGGGATGCGATGAATAAAGAATATGAATGTGAAGTAATAATCGCATCGCAAATCTTCAAAGGTGTGCAAAATAACATAACATAATTCATGCCAATTTCCGATTGTGATAATCGCATCGGGGCTTTTAAAATGAAATGAACCGTTTAATATTTTCTTCGAAAATGCGATTGCAATGAGAGGTGATTCGTCGCATCGGAGTTTTAAAATGAAAGAATGCAATGTTTTAATTTCTTCCGAAATGTGATTGCGACGAATCGCATCGCATCGAACATATATACAAAAACACAACACTTTAAACTCATCCGAAATGCGATTGCGATTGAGCGCGATTGCATCGGAACTTTACAAAGCAGAAACAAATCTTTTTAAAAAACTCTTCGAGTTTCCGATTGCGATTACTGTTCATTTTTAATTATTATTAAGTAAAAGGTATTTATAATATGCTTGATATGTTTAAAAGGCTTTATAACTCATTGGATAGGAAATTTACTAAAGGTTATACACTTTGTAAAAAAAATGTGATATGCATCCTTTTATCAATGAATATTTTATTTCTATTTAGGATAAAAGATATAAAAAGGGGACCTATTTTTAAATGGAATTTATTCTAAAATCTAAAAATGGGGAAGGTTGTTGTACAATACAATAGGACCATACCAGAGAGGGTCAAATTTACCATGCTTCCCCTTTTCTTCTAGTATGCTGTCCCATCTTAGTACCAGATCTCCTGCTTGAAAGAGAACTTCTTTTTCTTTTCTGTCAAATATAGATTTCATCTTTTCCTAATAAGTAATCAAGTTATCCCTGACTTTGTTTCTATTTTCACTTGATTCAATTATTTTTTTCAATCTCCTTACCAGAGCATTAGGTTCTTCCTAAGCTTCTTGAAGGAAATAAATCACTAGTTTGGCCAGCTGAGTAGGAAACATTTCTTGAGTTCCATAAACCAGTTCATAGGGGGACTTTCCAGTAGATCTCTTGGTAGTGACTTGAACTGCCCAAAGGGAAACTTCAACTTTATATCCCAACCCTTCTGATTTTCAACAATTGTCTTCTTCAAGATCCTGACCAATGTATTATTTGAGGACTCTCCTAATCTGTTCCCTTGGGGATGATATGTTGTGGAATGTGATAATATTACATTATATGTTTGACAAAATTTAATGAAACGAGCAGAGTTGACAATTTTTACTGGACACCCGAATTTTCCGATGATTTTTTCCTCCAAACACTTCATCACTACTTATTCATTTGCATTCTTCATGGGTATTTCTTCAACCCATTTTTTAAAATAATCAGTGGCAGAAATAATCCACCTGAACTGTCCACTTGATGGTGGATTTATCTCTCCAATAAAATACAATCCCCATTGCCTGAAAGGTTCTTCAATAAATACTGGGATGAGAGGTAATGGAGCAAGTTTTTTCTTTTCAACACACAACTGACACTTATGACAACTTCTGATTAGTCTATAAACATCTGCAAATAGGGTTAGCCAATAGAAGCCCGACTTGAGAATCTTATGAGCAGTGACCTTCCAGCTATAGTGTCCTCCACACAAACTTTCATGATATTGTTTTGTGACTTCGACAGATTCTCCTTCGGTCAAACATAACAACAAAATACCAGCAGGGTCTTTCTAGTATAGCTTTGCTTCTACAATAACATATGGATGTGACTTGAGCTTGAGAGCTCTGTATTTTGTTCTATTTAGTGAATTTGGGTAGGAAAATGAATATAGGTAACCAATAAGAGCACAAAAATTTATATTGAATACCTGTTTTGAACTTGCTTTAACGTTCTTTATAAACAACTCCATCCACTGGTGCCAATATATTAATTTGCAAGGCTTGGAAATTTGTCTCTGTCAACAACTTCGCTAATCCTTATCCTTTGACTAGATTGCCGGGCTTGATGTCCAAATCATACTCTTGGATCTTTTCTATCCACTTTCCCCTTTTTCCTTCAACATCACTTTGGACCAGCACGTCTTTCACAATAGAATTAGGAAAAAAGTAGTTATTTGGGACTATAACACATAAGTCCTTAAGGCTTTTAGTGCTTTGACCAAGGCGTATACTTGTTTCTCTAGAATATTGTATTTGAGCTCAACATCTCTGAGGACTTTACTAAAAAATGCAACTGGCTGCTCCTTACTATCTTCATTTTTCTGCAACAGCACAGTAGCAATAGTAGTGGGGGATGCAAATCAGAATGGCTGAAAGGATTTTTGATATTCTGTACTAATAAGAATTGGAGCTTCCTGCAACGCTTCCTTTATTCTAGAAAATGCATCTATTTCTTCCCTATCCCATTTCACTTCTGCATTTTTCTTCAACATATCCATAATATTCCTCACAATATGAGCATAATTGGGCACAAATCTCCTCAGAAAGTTTATTTTTCCTAGGAATATTTGGATGTATTTCTTGCTTCTGGGTAAAGGAATCATCTAGATGGCCTCCACCCTTGCTGGGTCAATCTTCACTCCTTGTTTAGAAACTATGTGACCCAATAATTTACCTTCTTCTAAGGAAAATAAATATTTCTTGGGATTTAATGATAGACCAAACTTTCTGCAATTTTGAAATTTTTTTTGCAAATGCTCCAAGTGTTCATCATTTGACCCTGATAAAATAGTTACATCATCCAGGTATATAACTACTAAATTGTCACCAACAAAGGCTATGTCCATGGCACTCTGAAATGTTGCACCCACGTTCATAAGGCCAAATGGCATCCTCGCGTACATGAAGGTGCCCCAGGGCATCGTGAAAGCAGTCTTCTTCTGATTGTCTTTTTCTACCGCTACGTAATTATACCCTAAAAATCTGTCAACCATAGACAACCTATGAGCTACTGTCACCTTCTATAAGACATAATCCATTTTCGGAAAAGGATAATTATCTTTTAGAGATGATCGGTTCATATTCCTAAAGTATATGCACAATATTATCTCTCCATTCTTCTTTCTTACAGGGACCCGATTAGAAACCCAGTCTGAATATCAGAGAGATATTATAATTTTCACCTGCAACAGTTTCTTCACTTATTTTTCAATTAGAGTTAGCAAAAATGGATTGATCCGTCTGAGCTTCTGTCTGTGTGGTTTGGGTCCTTCTTTCAATGGGATATTATGTTGAATTACACTTTTTTCATATGTTTTCAGGTCTTTATATGACCAGGAAAACACATCCATATATTTCTTAAACAGGTCAATGTATCTCTCTTTGTTGTTTTTGGGAACACCTTTGAACAATTTCACTATTTTGGGTTCCTACTGAGTTCCCAAATTACAATCTTCCATCTCTTCTTCTTGATGTGTTTTATTTGAATCAACAAAAACATCATTAGCATCGAACAATCTTTCGAGGGGAACCAACCCTTTAAGGAGCACATTATCTTTCAATTGGATAACCTTCTGTTCACCTATTGACTACCCAAGGTTTCTTATTTCTGATTTCTGCTCTGTTTGTTCTTCCTCTTGGTATATCTTAACACCTTCAAAGTTTCCAATCATTGTCAGGAACTGATTTATCTGTTCATCATTATCAAACACCTGCCAATGTTTCACATTGTTAGGGATAGAAGGTCTATGTCTAACTTCAATGTCATACCTTAGCCTGGGATTTATTGGAGGTTTGAAGGTGCTGGCCGCAACTGCTAAAGAATCTGCCAATCTATTCTCATCCCTCGGAATAAACTGAAGATTGAATTCTTCAAAATGGTTCTCTATCAGATCCTAAACTTCATTCCTATATGATCTTAACCTCGGATTCTTGGTTTGAAAATGATTTTTAATCTTCCTTATTATCAATTCCGAGTAACTAGAAATTGAAGTACATTGAATTCCCATCTGTTTAGCAACTTCAAGACTTGATATTAAGGCCTCATACTCAACCACAATATTTGTTGCATTAAATTCTAGTTTAAAATAGAAAGGCATGAGGTTACCTTCTAGTGATATCGGCAAGAATCCTGCACTTGCGCCTTCCTTGGAGTAGGCACCATCAAAGTAGCAATTCCAAATCTTCTTTGAGTGCAACTCATTTCTCACAACTGTTGAAGAGAGATGCTTCCCTGTGTCTTCAAAAAATTATGCATCTTCATGAAACATGAAACAAGTAACATCTTCCATTTCTTGACTATAAATGGGGGAATTTCCTGCATCTTTCTTAGAGATGTTCTTCACAAGCCTTGTTTCCCTGTACAATCTCCTTTCTTCAACATTAAAAATTGGAATGATAGCATAAGTGAAATTTAATTTTGGTACACCTCCCAACTTTTCTCCCCAAGATCTTGACAGAAGCATTCCAAACCTAGCTGGGATGTCAGCAACCACTACATCCATGACTGTACTCTATGCTGGGATTTGTGCCAACAAAAATGCTACATATTTAATCAACCCAACACATTTCACCCTTTTGGAATCGAATGAATACAGATCCCTATAAGGTCTGGTAATCTGCAAGTTAATTTCCTTCATAACAGACAATGGCATGAGATTATGAGACACTCTTGAGTCTAGCATGCAATTATGTAGAGTAAAATCATGAAGCAACAAAGAAATATAGAAGAGTGGAACAAAAGGATCTACTTCTTCTACATGAGGACCAAAGGTGACCACTGGATTTGCTTCTTGTAGGTTCACCGTGTCACTTATATCTTCCACTTGTGTGAGATTAATAAACTTTGAATTTTTTTTTCTTGTAAGTTGGTATTTTAGCTAACTCTACAAGAGGTACCTGAATTTTAACCTTCTCCAACTCTTTTGTCAAACTGAAAGCATGAGTTTTCTTAAAAAAATATTAGGTTCTTCTTCACTCTTTCTAGAATCTGTTGCTTGTTCAGGTACAGGAACAACTCTCTCCAAAATATTAATGCCAACTGATTTGTTCTGGGAAGATTCACCTTGCTGCACATTTGTTCTATTAAGTGAGTTTATAGGTTGTTTCCCATTACTGACCTGTTTCACAGGGTCCTTTTGTTGTGGAGTCGCCATTGGAGGAGGAATGGAACCTTGTTGTTCACCTTCATTATCCTACACTCTAGATCTCTTTCTAGACCTTAAATCATACTTTTTATGCAACTAAACCTGCATGAAGTATATGAATTGTCTACAATATTCATCCATTTCATCTTGATCAAAAGATACTTCAGCTTCAACATATTCTTCCTCACAATATTCCTCTACATCCTCTTCTATTGCATACATAGTAGATACCTGATCTGCGACCTCCCTTTGGTCATCTTCTGCTGGCTCTGTGGGTGTTGCTTCTATATACAACAGTGCTTGAACCTGGTCTTGATCTCTTCTCTCCCTCTGCAAAAATTTTCAGGGGATGTATTCTGAATTGAGGGTTGAACCCCCCTCGGTTTTGTTGTACTTGTATTTGGGAGTTTTTATTTTCCAATTCCATCTTAGATAACTTATTTTTCATATTTTTTATCACCCTTTCCATATCTTCAATCCTCAGATCTTGTGATGATTCTTCTTTTTCTTTCCCCTTCTCTTGGACTGGCTATTTCCCTTTCGCCTTTCCAGTTGCAAGCGTATGTCTATATATTCTCAAGAGTAGGGGCCATTCTCTCTCTCAATGTAAAGCTAAAATCAGCTTCAAAAGCCCCAGCAAAAACTACCTTTTCTCCTACAGGGGGGCTTCATCCCTATAGGTAAACTATTGTACAATTTGTTGAATCTTTTTACAAACTCAGAAATTTCTTCATTAGGCCTTCTTTTAATTGCATTAAAATCTGTCAATGAGTAGCCATGATCTCTCTTTTCTCCCCATCTTTGAGTGAATCAAGTTTCTAACTCTTCCCAGTTATTTATTGAACCATTTGGTAAAACTTTCAATCATTTTCTATCCTCTCCATCTAGAGACTTCGCAAATAGTCTCATCACAACATCCAGATGTTATACATTTAAGTTCTCAGCAAAAGTGAAAAACAAGGTTAAATGTTGTTATGAAGTTACCTCATTTTCTCCAGTGAAACGAGGAAGTAATTTTAGGTATTCTTGAGGCATGGCATTCATTGGTTGTGCAAGATTTAGTGGAGCATATTTTTTCAACAAAAAGGCTGGTGTTGCCATGTTTACACCTTGGTTAACTGTTCCCTGGGCAGCTGAGGCCGATGAACCTGTTGTGAAAGTGAATGAAGGTGGAGGTAAAACTGATATGGGAGTGGGTGAACAATAGAAGAAGAAATAACAACTATATTTGGTTGAGATTGAGTGAAGGTGAGAGAAACAGACTCGAAAGAATTTTCTTATAACTTAGGTCCTTGAAAATAAATGGGTGTGGAAGGAGAATATTGTTCCAAGAAAGAGATTTCCTCGGAAATATCTTCAAACAAAGGGTTATGTGAACTACTGCCAGGAGCAGAAAATGTAGGATTAAGTGTTGAAGGAGTTTTAGGTTTCTGATCCCTTTTGGAAACCAATCTTTCTGGATCTGGAAAAGCAGGGACTATCTGTTGTGAGGTATCTGACCTCGTGTGAGGTCTTTTGAAAGGAAGAATTTTGAAAATAACAAATACAGCCCAATATTTCCTCCTCATTGAACAACCAAAGAAAATAATGTGAAAAAACCCAGGGAAAAATAAGCTTCGTTTCTTCGTCCCCGACAACGTTGCCAGAAAATGTTGTATCGTAAGAAACAATCCCTTGGTTGTGGTAAGGAATCAATGCTTAATACATAGAATAAATGTATGTCACAATTACAATATCAAATGGCCTTTGTTTAACACCTTTGGAATTCAATTACTTAATACCCTCAATAATTTGATATAATGAAAGCCTTCACAATGCCATAAACTCCTGATATTCGAATGGAATGAAAAGAAGAATTGTAAGGGAAACTCTAAATGATATGCTAAAAATATAGAATCTACCACTTCTAAGTTTTAGAGGAAATTCATGGTAAGAGAATAAAATCGAAATAATATGTTGCAATCACAGAATCTATTAATTTAAAGTTTCATTAGGAGTTTGTGAAGAGAGAAGAGATGAGGCAAAGGAGCACAAATTAAGGTGATTTAACTCTTACTCACAGATGTAATTAAGAGACAGGATGCTACATCACTTCACTTCATTCAAAGAGGAATATACACAGAGCGAAACTTGATCAACATCAACAGGTGTAGGAAACTTGATCTTCTTTCATTTATTTCTTAGAGAATTCAGTTCTAAACTAACAGTCGTCTAGAGGTCCAAAACTCAAAACCGATTTTATTTATTTCTATATCCTTAAATATATTAGAGTACTTCGTAACTGCTAAACTTATTGAACTATCCAACTTCCTAAACTGTTAAGATTACTTATGAAATTATAAAAAGAAAACAAATTGAAACTTGGAAATATGCTTCATTTTTTTAAATCTGATGCTGTTGATGCGTCCTCCTAGAGTGCGAGGTGTCCTTTCTGGTTATGTTGCAACAACTGCATTGTTCTGTAGCGATGCCTCAGTGCCCGAATCTGACCTAGCTTTCATGCTTCCAATAGTGCCCCTCTACGTTCTTCTGCCCGACTCTTTCGATGCCTCTGTGCTTCAAACACTGCCATCGTATTACCTGCTACCTGACTCTGCCTTTTCTCCTTTGATTTGTGTCGGGTCGCTTACCTAAGTCTCTCTACCTTGTTTTTCCTGTTTCTTCATGACCGAGGTGTTTCATCGGCTTTATGTTATAATCCTATTTTTATTCCTCCGACACAGTTTAACACAAAAATTTCCTTTCCACTGGATCTGAAAACCTTTGGAGTTCGCAGTTGAAACCACATCGCATCCGCCCACACATCACATTTTGCTATTTTTAGCTTGTCTTTGACTCTTATCTTCTAATTCTAAGGATGCGCACTATGTGATCGGGCCCCACTGCATCGCATATCACACTTCGGTGAATATAAATCAAGCCCTTTGCACTTAATGCTTAAAACTTGCGATGTGCAGTATCTGGGCCACGTCACTGCATATCAATCTTCGGCAAATTTAAATTTTACGTCCCGTGCTCATTCACTAAAACTTGCAATTGGCAATTTGCGATTGGGCCCCACCGCATCGCACATCGCACTCCGGTGATTTTAACCTTTACCTCCTGCACCTATCCTGTGAAACTTGTGGTTTGCGGTTTGTGATTTAATATCCGTCATCCATCCCTCTGCTCCAGTTCTGTGCTTCAATCCTAACCATCCATTTTTTCCCTTGTGCCTCCTTCGAAACTCTTAAGTTTTTAAGGGAAATGTTCCCTTTCTCTACCTCCGAGAAATTAGTTTTTTTGCTCCGCGGTGTTACCCTCCCGAGCTTATTCGGTTTTCTATCGCGCAAGTTCCTCCTAAGCTTGAAAATGAGCCCGACTTGACCCTGTCTGGTGTGCAATGTTCTGAATGTGCCCATCGGTCCAAATCTTGAACTGTTCTACACGTGGACAAGCCTGACTCGACCCACCTTCACATCTTATCATGTAATGTTGATGTACCAACATATAAATTAAAGTTCTTATACAACACACAAAATTTTATATTTTCTATCATATATGCTTTTTTGGTGTTTTGAAAATTAATTCAAAGGTAAATGAAAATGAGCCACAACAGACCCCATGACTGAATGATTTTTTGCATGATCATAGCCATCATACTTTGTAATATTGTATTAATCCTGAAATCGTAGCCTGAATGGATGAAACTATATCTAGGGTCCTCTATCTCGTTCACATGATCGTTCAATATACGAGTCTAACCATGTGAATCAATGAGTTGAGGTAGAACATGGTAGACACCATATGATTACCAACCAATGATGTAAGCCATTAACAGATGCGAGAGAAACCACCGATTATTTCAATGTATCTCAAGGTACTACAGTACAATCCATATGGTGTGAATGAATGAGTTGAAGTTGAACACCATGCAAAATCTTTTGGTCAAGGGCCAATGATGAAAACATGTCGTTGAGAGTGAGTAAAATTTCCATTGATGTATGCAAGCATCAAGGTATTGAAGGGTGTTTCTAATTCAAATTCTTGGATAATGAGTTGATGTGGAAAGGAAGCAACCTGTCACATGAGGGCCTTGATGTATCCCCCATCAATGATGCAAAACATGTATCATTATTTGAGATAGAATTGTGCTAATATGGAACTAGATCGGGAATGACAGACATGGAATGAAGGCTTAAGAGTATCGTAGCATATATTGACTAAATGAATTCTCGTGAACACATTGGAAGCGTTGAATGGAGTTGGAATAATTGATGGAAAACTGAAAATAAAGGCTTTGAAATGGTGTGTTGAACCAAAAGAAAAGTAGATTTCCAAACCCAACAACCACAAAGATGAAGTGGAAGAGTGTCATGTTCAAGAGCGAGTCATTGCCATTAACAAGTGGAGTACCATGTTTTCCCAATTTCCCCATCCATTTCTTGTTAGTAACTCTTTATTTTTCAACAAGCTTGAGGAGGACAACATGTGATTAATCTGTAAGTTCAACCTTCAGATGAATTCCTCCGACTATTTTTAACGAACCCTGAGAAGGAGTGGTTCAGTCTCATCATGATCGATGATTCCATCACTATTTGATGTTTTTACGAGTCCAAAAAGGTAAAACTCGAAATTTTTTTCATGTTTAGAGATTTTTTTAAAGAGGCAAAAAACAAAACTCTAGATGTTCCTTTTCGTAGATAGCCCCTTGAGTCCGAAAAGGCTAAAAATGATACCCAAGAGAACCTCTTAGTCATGTTCGACTAAGGTATTAATTTTTCATAAATAGTCTATCCCAGTCCAAAAAAGGGTTAAACTTATACTCAGTAGATGTATTTTCATTTACTTTAATGAGTTTGAAAAGACAAGTGCTCGACAATATTTTCATATCTTGGGAGTCTAAAAATATTTGAAAGGGGACTCCAACGAGTTCCTTTTTCGTGAGTTTATAGATCCCAAAAAAATGATAAAATTATGTTCTTCGGTCAAAATGGTCTGTTCAAAACACGACAAAATCCTTCAAACAACTATCAACCTACTCAGAACATCAACAAAGGATTAAAAATACTCGTTTCATGATAAAATTAAATCATAACTAGTCAAAACATTAAATATGAATAAAATGATGCAAATAATGACCATATGTAATTAAAATGACAATTCATTTTTACCATTTCACATTTACTTTCTGTTGTTAGAGTTATGAGTCTTTTTTCCCTCAATATTTTGCAGCTGATTACAATCAATCCGATGGACCATTTCAAGCACTGTCATTTCAAGGTAAGAGATATAAAATTTATCTTTCATTTCATGGTGGAATTTTGTGATTCCATGCACATTTTTTTAGGTTTTTAGGGCCCTATGGCTCAAATATTTCTCCATAGGATCAACTCACCCTCCTAAAGTTGAAAGGAGCATTGATTCCAGTTGAAATACACTGGAGGCAAGGTTGCAACGCACTCACCCCTTGAGCGGGTGTGTTGGGCACATTTATCAAGTTTGTTATAATAGTTACGTTCAAAATTTGTCAAGTTTTTTGCATGAAATGAATCCTAATGAGTCTCCTTGTGATGTTTCAGGACTTTATTGGAACAAAATGGCTTTAATATTGAGGGAAATAGAACATGGAGAATATTATATGCATGCAACAAATGAACCTGTTACCATCCAAGCACTAAAAAACTGTGGGTTACTGAAATTTTTCTGGCTTCCTAGTACGAGGCAACATATGGAGCTCTTATAATATCTTGTATATTCATGGGAGAGACAATCTTAGACATTTAGGCTAGGATCATGTGTAGAAATTATACAAACAATACATATACCAATGGATTCAATCTAATCATGCAATATTCTAGAGCAAGATACCGAATCCTTCTACAGTTAATTTGCGGAAATTAAACAGGATCGCACAATCACACCAAGTAAGAGAAATAATCAAATCCAAAACACATGAAATTTTCTAGGGAAATAAATCTACTCAAAACCCCTCTATATGTATTGTATAAAACCAAGGAATCATGAAACAATTACAGTGCACTCTTCTCACAAGAGTCCGTTGCACTCTACCAATTGTCTCACACTGATTCGGACAAAATCGACCAACGCTTAGCCAATTTCCTACCTTTGCTCAACTTGCCTTGATTGTGAAATTCTAAGAACAATTGATCCCTATTAATTAGGAAATTCAACCTTCCAAAACTGCACAATACATCATGGGAAATCCTATGTTTGTCTAATTGCACGCCAGGAATTTACTAATAATACAAATGATAGATAAAATCCCTTTAACCTCTGTCTCAACTGGGTCTTCATTAGAACTGACATGCATGCATCTATTAATATTAAATCATCAGTCACTTGATAGATCACTGCATGTGAATTAAATATGATTTAATTCACTTGACCTCTCACTAGTACAACAATAAGTTACAACTAGCTAGACTGACTTTAACTCACTTAATTGAGTTAACTAAATTCTCATGCATTAAACTAATACACTAAATGCAACTTGGAATCTAAAAGAAATAGAATCACTCTACATGCCTCACCAACCACCCTCAACTCGAATTTCATGAGCTAATTGAGTCTATCACACTCATTTAACTATTACAAGTAATTATGAGATAAGATTACAATTTATTGTCCAATTTAATTAAGGGAAAATTAAATTAGACACACATTTCTTGTTGAACTTTCAACACTCCCTCTCAACAAGAAAGAGATTATCAGCTACCCCGATCCTGCCTCTATGGTATTCGAATTTTCTCTTGGTGAGAACCTTCGTAAGAATATCTGCATCCTGATCCTCCATGGGAATGTACTTAAGTAACATAATGTGTCTCTGAATACAATCTATGAGAAGGTGGTACCGGATGTCAATATGATTGGACCTGTCATGGAATACTAGATTAACCAATAGTTTTATGCAACTCTGGTTATCACAATGTATCACTGTCAAATCCATCTGATGACCAAACAAACCAACAAGTATCTTCCTCATCCAGATGGCCTCACATGCCTCCTAACTGGCTGCCATGTACTCTGCCTTGACTGAACTGAGTGCAACTAGTCTCTGCTTCCTGTTGTACCAAGAGACTACTATCGATCATATGCTGATGATCCCTCCTGATGTGCTCTTCCTTTTTGATGGACTGCCTTCCCAATATGCATCGGTGAAGCCTTGAAGCTTCAATCCCTCTGTCTGTTTGTACCATAATCCATACTCTGTAGTGCCCCTGAGATATCTCAAGACATGCTTCCTTGCCTTCTAAAATAGCTTGGTTAGCTTAACCATAGCTTGACTAAGCTAGTTAATTGCGTAGCATATGTCTAGTCGTGTGTTCATCAAGTACATGAGTGAACCCACAAGCTGCCTTTAAATAATAGTGTCCACTACCTCACCTGAAGTAGCATCCTCCTTCCTCCTGTTTCTTGAAAGAGGAGTCTCCATGGGTTTACAACTCTCCATGTGGAACTTCCTCAAAATCTCTTTGGCATACTTTCCTTGAGAAACAAATAGCTCCCCATATTGCTGCCATATTTGCAAACCAAGGAATTAGTGAAGGAGTCCCATGTCCCTATCAAAGGTCTAAAAACATTTTGGCTACTCAATGCACACTTCTTCATCAATAAATCCATTGAGAAATGCAGTCTTCACATCCATCTGATGTATCTTCCAACCCATCTTCACTGAGAGTGCAAGGATAGATCTAATCGATGAGTATAGTGTAACTGGTGCAAAATTCTCCTCATAGTCAATCCCCTAAACCTGTGAGAATCCCCAGGCTATAAATATAGCCTTTTACTTCTCCACACTCCCATCTACTACCTGCTTCACCTTATAGATCCATCTAGATCCAACCTCTGAATTCCCGACTGGTCTTGGGAAAACATCTCATGCACTGTTCTTGATGATGGAGTCATACTCCTCAACCATGGAATCAACCCAAGTTGGTTTTTGTGCTACTTCCTCAAAAGAGGATGGTTCTATCACAATACACTTTCTCTTAAGAGCCATGTATCCAATATACATGTCTGGTGACTATCTTTGTTTGCACCATGATGTAGTTGCTCCTACATGTTCTTATGCATCAAGTATCAATCTATCAACCTCTGTGGTCTGCCTCCTATCATGTCTGGTGGATGGCTCTGCATGACTGGTTTCTGCCACTCCATGATCCTCCTCATGTGGCTACTCCACATATTTAGGTTCATCCTTCGGAACCAAGAGTTCCTCATCTGCATGCAAATAAATCTCCCTCTCAAGGTTCAATCGCGTGGCTTTATCCTCATAAAATTTTACATCCCGTCTGACGACTGTCATCATGTTGTTCGACAAATACACCTGATAGTTGTGGGGAGTATCAGTGTACCCCAAAAATATCCCAATATCTGTTGTTGGTTCTAGCTTCTTTCTAGAATCTTTGGTCACATGGAAATAGACAGATGAGCCAAAATTTTTAAAATATGAAACAATGGGATTCTTACCGGAAAAGCCTCATTTGGTGTACTCGTGAAAAGTATCCGATGAGGACTACGGTTCTTCTCAAATACCGTTGTGTTGCTTGCCTCTTCCCACCGATGCAATGGTATGACCTGATCATGTAACATAGCTCGTTCCACACCCACAATTTTTCTGTTCTTTCTTTCTGCAACCCCATTATGTTGTGGGTTATGAGGCATAATCAACTCTCTCCAAATTCCTTCTTTGTCACATAAGTTCTTGAATTCATTTGAGATGTACTCACCACCATTTTCGCTCCTTAGAGCCTTCAATTGCTTCCCTATATATTTCTCAACCAGTTCTTTGAACTCACAAAATTTTGAGAATGTCTGATCTTTCTTCTGCATGAAGTAGATCCAACACTTTTTAGAAAAATCATCAACAAAAATAACATAATACTTGTGCTTTGTTGTAGAAGCTGTAGAGAATGGTCCACACACATCTGAGTGAACTCTTTCAAGGTTTTTTGCTACTTGGTTCTCCTTCTCGTGAAAATTGGCTTTTGTATACTTACCCATGGTACATCCCTTGCATGTGTCTATCTACACAAGAGTACCCTTTGGAAGCCACGTAGAAATATGCTGCATGACCTTCAAAGCCCTATGGTGTAGATGGCCCAATCTCCTGTGCCATAACTCACCCTCATCCTGACCCACCAATTTGTCTTCTTACTCATCAATTCTGCGTAGCCATCTACATCAAGTTTGTAGAGGTTCTTCACATGAACCCAAATCTTCTTAACCTATCATGTGGCTTTGCAACGAAGGAATTATTGCCCTTCAATGAAAACCACATCATATCCTCTATCCTCCAACATAGAAATTGAAACTAAATTTTCTTTCAAGCTCAGTACATGCATGAAATATTTTAATAAGAAAGGTTTACTTGACTGTCTCTAGAAAGTAACTGTACCAATCTCGGTAGAGCTATACCTCTCGTCATCACCCATCTCGATGTGCATCTGAAGATCCTTCTCCTCCAAGATACTAAACAGTTCTTTGTCTCCCGTCATGTGGAAAGATGCACCAATATCCAAGTACCACACTAATCCCATCACACTAGACACCATGCATGCAATGAGTGAGAATTCTAACTTGAACTGTGAAGCCAAAGCATCACCCGCTGCAGATCCTGAAGCATTCTTGTTGTTATTCTTCTCCTGTGGACAATTAGTGGCACAATGTCCATGCTCATGACAGTGAAAGCATTTCACTCTAGACATGTCATGCTTCTTTCCTTATTTGTCGGTCTCAGATTTGGAATATGATTTCTTTCCCTTCCAATTCTTTGCCTTACCAGCCAAGGCAAAATTTTCCTCATCGTCTATCTTGGATGACGAACCATCCCTAGTATTCTGCTTGAATTATTATTGTACCAAATCTGACCAAAGTCACTCCCAATATGGTAGCTTCTCCCTCCCATTGACAGAGTCCTGATAACTATGCCAACTCTTGGGAAGGACTAGAAGTGCTAGGATTACCAATTCATCATCTGCTATCATAATCCTGACACTTCCAAGCTCATATCGACATTGGATGAACTTGGTCAAGTATTTCGGAATAGTGTCGCCTTTCTCCATTTTGATTTTCCTGAGCTTGTCCTTTAGTGCAAATTTTCTGTGGTCACCACTGTTCTGAAACAGATCTGTCAAGGCCTTCCACATTGCATATGGATTCGCCTTGCCATGGAGACTCGAGACAATGTGATATCAAACTCTCTCTAATAATATCCTCCTCGCTTTTGCAACCTTCTTTTGCTAAGCATCAAGAAGAGCGGCGTCTGCTGCTGCAGGCCTTGGAATATCAGTGTCGATAAATTATTTCAACTCGTTGTCCTCTACAAATTCCTCCATTCTATCTTTCCATGAAATATAATTAGAATTTCCCTCAAGTGCATATTCAAATCTTAATCCATTGAAAGCCATCTTGATCCGCTTGTCCTAACAAATAATATTTTTTGCAAATTCGAATGTTGTTCAGCACAAACTCAATTTCTTCTCCACTATAGTGATTTCTAGCACTCTGATACCATGTAGAAATTATACAAAAAATATGTATACCAATGGATTCAATACGATCATGCAATATTATAGAGCAAGATACTGAATCCTTTTACAGTTAATTTGCAGAAATTAAACACGATTGAAAAATCACACCAAGTAAGAGAAAGAATCAAATCCACAACACATGAAATTTTTTGGGGAAAGAAATCTGCTCAAAACCCCATTGGAGGGGTTGAAAAATGGGATATGTGATATCACGATTGACCAACTTCCTAGGCGACTTCAGCAACAAGCCGTATCGGTCGGCTACTGCGCAAGATAGCTCTTGCAGTGGCATGTTATCATGAGCACTATGATTAGTCTACTAGGAGGCTTATAGCCATATTCACATGTAATTTTTGACATGATAGGTCATGTTTCCACATGTGTCTCGGGCACAAATTTTGTAAAAAAAAGGTTATATATATATATATATATATATATATATATATATATATATATATATTTAGTGTTTTGTATGATTCTATTATAACTTTTAATGGATGTGACGTGTATTGAAATTTATTTACATATGTCACAAATGTCTATCTAAAACATGATTAGCTAGTGCATCTGTCAATGTGTTTATATTTCTATAAATATGTTGATATTTGATGAAATCAAAGTGTCTTTCTAGAAGGCGAACCATTAAGAACATGCAAAGTATAGTTGGAATTCTAACCAAATATATGTTAGTCAATTGTAGTACTACAAGCTATGAGTCAAGTCCGAAGACTAAACAGTGGATACCATGTGAAATAGAATCAGACAATACTCGACCACTGTGCTATACACAATGATGTTATTTGCAGAGTGACCAATAAAAATCCCTTGTAGACTCACTAACTCACCAAATATATCCTATACTGTGGAAGATAGGTTTTGAGTACTAGGAATAGCCCCATCACCATAACCAACATATGGTTCAAAGGATTCCAACATCTGTGAACCAAAAATAAAAAGGATCAATAGAAACCATAGGAGACTCTGAAGAGACACAAAACAAACACACGTAACACACCTATATACAACATGTGCATAGTGAACTACACAAAGAATCAAGCATATTATTTTTTAAGGTACAACCAATTTTTAAGCTGCGCCAGTGGAACTCCATCAAAATTAACAAGCTCATAGGCCCCTCTAGCAAGAACACGCTTGAAAACATATGGACCTAGCCACATGGGTTGGAACTTTCCTGGTCCTAGTTTATCAGATTCTTGGTCATATAAAAGGACAAGATATCCTCCCGAGAAGACACAAGGATTAGAACTTTTTCATATTTCACCTTGACATGTTTTTTATAGGATTCATTAGCCATGGTAGCATATCGATGAGTCTCATCTAAGAATGTCATATGTAAGAGATGTTCCTCTTATATGGAAGTAGCAGGAATAATTTCTACAACAAGTTTGAGTGACGAAATCTCACATTCAATTGGAAATATTGCTTCGAGACCATAAACCAATTGGAATGGTTTGAATCCAGTAGAAGTCCTAATGGAGGTTCAATATGCCCATAAGGAAACATAAATAATCAAATTCCAGTCTGATCAATGGACCCCTATCATACGTTGAAGAATCATTTTGAGAACTTTATTAATAGCCTCAAGTTTCCCATTAGCCTGAGGGTAGTAGGGAGTGGAACTTTCATGAGAGATTCTAAGCTTGGTAGTTAGTTCAAACATCATGTGATTGTGAAATTATTTCCCATGGTCTATAACTATGGCTTGTGAAACACCAAACCATGTGATCACATGGTTAAATAAAAAATATGTAGTTATTTCACTAGTATTATTAAATGTAGGTATCACCTCAGCCCATTTAGTAAAGTAATCTACTGCTACAATGATATAGCCATGCCACTCGAGTGAGGGTTACATGTCATGAAATTGATACCCAATTTCACAAAAGGACCTACGATGATAACATATGCAAAGGAGCAGGTGTAGCATGGATCTTATGGTCATAAATCTGGTATGTGTGGAACTTTTGGACAACGAGAATGCAATCACAAAATATGGTGGGCCAAAAGTAACCAACACGCAGGATCTTCTGTGTGGTGGCATAACTAGAAAAATGACCACCACATGTCCCTGAGTGGAATTCAGTAAGAATTTTCTTGGCCTCCTCATGGTTGAGGCACCTTCGAAAAATTGTATCAATACCATGACGATAAAGGGTGTCATCGATGATGATGTAATTCTTGTCTTGGTATCGAATAAATCGTTGTTCGGAGTGAGAGGTATCAAACTGGAAAGTCTAGGTGTGGAGATATATAATAATGTCTCCATACCATGGGTCAGATGATGAGATAAAAAAAAATTACTCGTCTGGAATGTAATTTTCAGACATCAATTCAGAATCAATGGTGGAAAGGTCACATATTAGCTTAGAAAAAACTAAAGATTTATTTGATTTGGATTTGATGAATTCCAAATCAAACTTCTGTAGGATGATGATCCATTTGGAATATTTGCCCCTACAATTGAAGTGACAAAATATATGTCATAGGGTTACAATCCAAAACAAACATAGTTTTCTGGAGCAGTATATAATGGAAGAATCTTTAGACGGCTTGAACGACCGACAAGACTAACTTTTCTACATGGGTATACTTGGTTTCAGTATCATTAAGATTTTGACTCAAATAATATATTGGATTTTCAGTCCCTATATCGTCTTCCTATACCAATACCATTGCTATGGTAGCAACTGCAACAATGAGATACATGAAATAATCGTGTTGGTAATTAGGGGGATGTAATATAGATTCCCGAACTAATGCATATTTCAAGGCATCGAACGAATGTTGAGCAACATTGTCCCAATGGAAGGGAACCCCTTTCCTAATTAGGCGAGTGAATCCTTTGGTCAACTCAGTGTAATTAGGGACAAACCTTTGTAGAAATTTAACCTTCCCTTGGAGTCGTTGAAGCTAAAGGAGGGAAGGATCATGAAAATCGATGATCGCCTGAACTTTCAAGGTATCTATAAAAATTCCTTGTTTTGAAACAACCAAACTAGGTAGTTGACCAAAACTAACACATAACACACATTTTTCAGGATTAAGTCGAATATTATCATATTTAAATCATACAAATATGGCCCTAAGATGCATCTGGTGATCAACCCGATGCTTAGAGTGAGCAATTAGATCGTCCAAATAAGGTTGTATGTTATGTTTTATGTCATGGAAGCCGTAATTCATCGTCCTCTGAAATGTAGCTCCAACATTATTTAAGCCAAAAGGGATTTTCTACTATGCAAATGTATGCCAGGGACAAATGAATGCAACTTTAGGTTGATCTGCCGAGAGAATGTTGATTTTATTATATCCATAGAAATCATCCATAAACAAATATATCTCACAGCTAGCATAATCATCAACAATCAGGTCGATGAACAAGATCGAGTAATTTTCCTTTGGATAAGCGCGATTTATATCCTGATAATCAACACAGACATGGATTGTTCCCTATTTCTTGATGATAGGAACAATATTTGACACCCAATCAGTCAAAGGAACTGTATAGATGAAACAAACATGTAGAAGTTTTTCAGCTTCATATTTAATTGTGGCAACCTTCTTGGGATGGGCCGGACGAAGGAATTTCTAGACTGGTTTAGCATTAGGATAAGTTTTAATTTCATGCACCAATATATTTGGATTGGTACATGGAATTTTCTCATAAGAATAGGAAAATACATCACAAAACTCCTCAAATAGGGCTTTATATGTAGCACCCTCATCCTAGATCTACCAAAGTAAGCAACCAACTAGGGTAAACATGTGACAAAGGGTTACTATGATCATATTCAACCTCCTAGGTGACCTTAAGGAAGTGAATCGACGAAAAAAAAACACACATACCTTCCACATTACCAATAAGACTCCCAAAAGCCAACTCAACCACTCAAGCATCCGGACCCTGGGTCCCACTGAGGTTTTAGGCCTTCAAACCCCCGTACACTCCCATAGTATAGGCATGGGTGCATCTAGGAGGCTCTGAATGCTTCCACAACATATGAAATCATGCATCCATGGAATTTTACCTACATTCCTGTGCCAACATCCCCGGGTTTTGAGCCACTTTTTCAGGCCCAGAGCCCAGGTCACTTCCCATAATTCAATGAAAAGTCCATACATGAAACATAACAATGAAACAATGATGCAAAAGAAAATACTGGAATAAGGACTTGACTGGATCCCTACTAGCCCTGATAGACATTTCATCAAACATGTCACAAAAATGTAATATGAAGGTTTAAATAGCAGATCTGAACATAGGGGTCTCATTCTTATTTGAGAATCACTAAGAAGCATTATTATGTTACATCATTAGCTACAATATCACCTATTAGGTCATAAATACATTTTTTATTCATTTACAAATAAAAACATGAGGAGAGTGATACATCATCACTCTCAGAATAAATTCTCATAACCAACATAATAACAAAAAAAATATCAGGGTGTTGAGGCCTCGGAATTTCGTTGCCAAACATGGGGGAAAACCACCTGATCCTAACCTTAAAGCAACTCCTTTTCCATTTGGTGTAGTGGCTCTAACTGGGGATAATGGGACCAGTTTCCCAATAAGGATGATTTTTAGGGTGTTGTGAATATAGCATGCAAATGGATAATGATTTTAATCTATATGAATCTATATAAACTATTTAATCTAATATATACCTGGGGTGTTTTTCCTTTATGCGATCTAAAATGATATCTTTCAACTGTCAGTAATATATATCATTTAATAGTCGAAAGAGATGAAAATTATGTAAAATTATTCTTCTAACAAATTAGTTTGCATAGAATAATTGTGAAAGAAATATCGCATTTATCAGTGTGATTACATATTCAATAAGAAAACCATATCTAAATATTAGAACAGAAGTGCATGTAATATTTATTTATGATGACGTTTCAAATATGTAATGCAATAAAAACATGACTATCAATCTATGAAGTAAGACTTAATACAAGTGAATAGAAGTACCATATGTATGAAGTTCTATTCATGTAAACTTATAACAATGAATCTGCTCCTTCTCACTTTCAAGCAAGTTAAAGAGTAGAGTAGTGCACATCAGTTAAATGGCTTTAATTGTCAAAAAGATAACATATGTATTCCATTAATTCATCAAAGCATTCACAAACTTACAATAGTGCATTCTTTGCAAATGTTTTTGAAAATTTTCTGGACCCTTCTCTAAATGCATCAGAAGGGTTTAAATACTAGACTAACTATAAGCTAAAATAGATTATTACAAAAATATAGAGGAGGTTTCAAACAACCTTCCTCATAAAGCTAACTTAAACTACAATTTAGGAAACTAAACTAACAATTCTAATCTATGAGTCCTGCCCTTCTTTCTGAATATGGTCATGAAGTTGAAAAATATCTAACATTGCTTTGAGTTGAGCTGGCTGCGATATCCTTGATCGGATCCGTCCCTTAAAAGTAAAATTTCAGAGTGCTGACTGGGATCTCTTTGTTGAATTTGTAAGAGACTACAGAGTTTGATGCTGATGATCAGGTTTGATCAGAAAATTCCAATTATTTTCTTGATCAAACTTATTTACCTTTTTAATAATTTCCTCCTATGTATCTGCTCTCTGTTTCCACTGTTTTTCTACCTGTCTTGTTTTTTAAAACACATCAGATGTGTTTTCCTTGAGAATTTATTCTCTATAAAGTTGTTCACACGTGGATTCAACAATTTCACTTGATATCTTGGATGTATTTGCTGATGCTTTCTCTACCTGTTTGATTTTCGCTTCCCATTCTCTGAATATAATTTTTTTGTGAAGCTTATCTACTTGAGGTAGATTAGCTTCCTTCCCTAAATTTGATACTTGCCATTGAATGTGTTCTTCAATTTTCTTCTCAAGTATTTCACATTCAAGTTTCTAGACTGCTATCTGCTGGATCATTTTTTTTTTGAATCACAATAAGAGTCAATTATAGAAGCTTGATGAAAAACACTTCTTGTTCTTTATTTAACTTAGTGTTTAAATCCAATGTTTCTTTGATAAATTTCTCTAATTGCGGTTGGCTTTGTAACTTGGTCATTGCTACTTCCAGCTGTGCTTGTTTTTCATTAATCTCTGTCTAATACTGCAATTTGAGGCTTTCAATATATTTATGAAATTGGGTTGTGTTTACTTTGACTTGCTCACTGGAATTAGATTTTTCTTCATTCAAAAACTTCTCTAGTTCTTGTACTATGGCTTCCTTTTGTTTTAGCAACACTCTAAGCTCAATAGCTTTATTAATAGTAGCAGTGCATATGCCCCTGTATACTGTGATAATTTGGTTAGATGTTTAGTAGGATCATTAGAGGAAAATTTCCATAATACATCAACTGATTCATCTGTAGGTTTTGAATTTGTTTCATCAATTATTCTCCTTTTGTTTCTTTTAACTACAACCTTATAACTAGGACTCTAGAAAATATCTAACGAAGGAATATCTTCAATTTGTAGAACTATCTGATCTGTAGGGTGGGCCGATATGATTTCTTTATCATGCATTTCTGAAACTCTTTGTAGTGGATCAAAAATTTCCACTATCTTTTGGGAGTGTTCAGGTGTCTGGAAACTCATTCCCTGATCAGTATTGGGATTCTCTTTAGGAGTTTTTATTGCTTCAGAAAGATCCTCCCATTCATTTATAATATCTTTTTGTTGTGGTGAACTGGACTGATCTAGCATGTTGTGACTTTGTTGAACTACTTAAGAATCTGATTCTGTCCCATTATTTCTTGTTTCCTCTAGCATCTCTGTCTCATGAATTACTCGATCAATTACCTTTTCTGAGTTTTCATTTTTAGATTTGGATTCATTTTCGGAGTGATCCAAATTATGAGATCACTGTTGTGACTGACCTGATTAATCTTCAAACATATCTTTTACTTCATCATCCAGGCTGACACTTGGAGTGTGTTTGTTGTCATCTTCAATAGTTAACAAATTGAGAGGGAATTCTCTAGTCTCTTGTTTCTGTATGCTTGGAAAGCTTCAAAATTATCTTGACTTAATTGGCTGGATGCATACTTGATAATTTCTGAAAATGAATCCATGCCCTGGAAGAGATCATCAAATCCATCTTTCTCCTTTACAAAAGGCTTTAACCTAAGCTCTATGATGTAATTTTTAGTTACATCATTTGGATCATATAATATTTTTGGCATTACTTCCAATTTCAACAAATGAATTTTGGAAACTTCCTTGTAAGTATGGCCGATGTTAGAGAGTGAAAAAGTGCCACATTGTACAAGGAAATTAGGCCAAATAACCTTTCAGCTGTTTTGTAACACCATTAACAAGTTGATAGGCTATTTCTTTTGCAAGTAACTTATCGGGAACATAATAGGGTAAAACATGGGGAAAAACATAACTCCCGAATAATCTAATCTATGTAAAATTCTCCTCTGCAAACCATATAGCTATAGGAATAATGTATGAATTGGCTTCTTCAGAAACCCTAGGGGCCCTTTTATTGAAAATTGTCTGGTGCATAGGCAATATGACTCCGTAACATATTTTATAGAATTGTAGGTGGAAGTCTGAATCCCAGAGTTCTATGTGGTGAATATGAATTGTTGTAGGGCCTTGGGTAGTCCATTTCCATCCCATGGTAGGAAAACTAGAAGTAAAACAGATAGTGTCCATGACATAGGCAGACATATAAAAGGGAGGTATTTCTATGAATGAAATACTCCTTTTATTCCTATATTCGGTAATGTGTTTGGCTAGGTTATTAGATAAGATGTTTACCCAATTCAAAATTGATGAATTGACGATTGTGTCAATCAGGGGAACCCATTCTTTTGATAATCTAGTGCTATCAGGTTTGGACAATAGTATACATAACATACTGACAACATAATAGTAAGGATTAGGAATTTGGGAAATTGGGTACTTACCAAACTTATCTTGCTTCAACTTCCCCTGATTCTTCTTCCATTCTTGGATGAATTTAATAAGATCTAGATGTTCTCCTCTAAAATTCTGCAAATAGTCTTTGTCATATTTCTGCTGTGGGGGTGGTAGATGGTACATTGCTCTTAAATCTTCTAGCCTAAAAGAACCCATAGTTTCTCCCTTCGAATTCTTGAACATTCTATCTTCAATGTTTAAGTGATCAATTGCCCACTTAACCATGTCTGTGTATGGGAGAATCTTTGGTCTTGCAGCTATCTTTTGAATGTATGAGCATGCAACATCAAAAAGAGTTACGTTGGAGGTAGATGTCGTGTCTGTCGAAGAAACTTTGGTTATCACCCTTGGTCCTTCACTTTCAAAAAGCTTACACATTGCCTCCCATGTCAAACTTCCACAATATTTGTTGCAAGTGGTATCTGAAAATAAGGAAGACATCTTTGTATCTTCAGTAGACAATTTCTAAGAAATTTCTTTGCCCTTTCTTCTCATTTTTCTCTTCCTCAAGCTGTTAACTGGTTTCCTGAAAACTGAGCGAATTTTACAAGTGTAGAGTATCAAAGAGACAAATCCATCATTTATTTCAAACACGCACAAGAAGATATAAATATATTAAGATATAACATCAATCATTAGTCATAATCTATGAATTAATATTTCATATATCTCCACACGTAAAATATATCAATCGCTTTAAAGCCGTTAAGACCTTGAATTTCGTTTTGATATGACACAAGTTGCTTCACACGCTTGATCCATTTAATGGCATCGGCGCGTGTATCGCAAGTTATAACTTATAACCATTCGTAATGCTTAACCTTAAAGACTGGGAAATGTGATCTACGAAAATCGAAGATCACAACTTTTATAGGATAACAATTTGGCGTATGTTATAAGTTGTGCGAAATGTGAATTTCTCTTTTTTGCAAAACTTAAGTGACATGCGATTACCGAAGGTTTATATTTATTTCTTTATTTGCTCGTCGGGTCTGCGGGGTCACAACTTATATCATTTTTCTTTTAATGTCTTTTGATTGATTAAGTGACGTGCGATGTGATAAAGTAAATATAATGGTGATTTAAGTTTTTGCAAATTTCAAATATATCTTCAAAAAAGTTGTGTGGATATCGTGATTCACACATTTTAAAGTTTATGAGTCTTTGAAATTCACAAGATATGTGATTTGCGATGCGCTTAAGAAAAATAAAGAAGAATTTATTTATTTTTAAAGAAAATATTTATTTTCTAAGTTTTTTGTATAGGAAATATAAATAATTCCCTATTTATTTCTGAAGGGTCCCTATTTATAAAAATAAATGGGGGTTGTTGTATATCACAACAATTGGCGATTCACTTGGGCGAACCAAATATCTCTGATAATTTTTTTCGAAATTTATAAGATTTGTGGAAAATAAAAATAGTTGTAGGAATGAAATTTCAAAAAAATAATATCTTACTAAGTAATGAAAGTTTCTCTTATTCACTATTCATAAGAATTCCTCTATTAAAGATATAAGTATGAAAATTTATATCAGTCCTTACTCAGTTTAAACAGATAAATTAGGTGGCCTTTACCGATCAGCTTTATAAAAATTTACTCTTTTATCACATGTAGAGCCTCTGTTCCAATAGGAAATTTAAGATTTTGGCATGGTTACCTTTTACCCAGCAATGATTCATTGTCCCGTCCAGTATTTCTTATAATTTTAAGAAGTAAATTCTAACCTTTGAGAATTTTTCTTTTATATATTATTTTATTTACTTAAAAGCCATTGTCTTGGCTTGGTAACCAAATTATGACAATGCCACTCACTAGTAGTATTAAACTGATCAAGTTGGCTCTTGATGAGACCCCTTGTCCTTTTGATATAATCTCAAGTCATTACCCTATTTTGGTAGAAAATATTGGTAATGTCAGTTTAACTATTTCCTTATGAATGTGGTAGACAAGCTCATGATGAGACTTATTATCTTTTAAGTTTTTCTTCTAATCATAATATTTTTATTTTCTTTTGAATTTCTTTCAAAAATTTATAAGTTTTTCCAGATGGGATGAATCATTGGTCTTTATAAGATCCTGGATGATAATGTTGAGTTTCATATTTCTTTTCTGTAAACAGGTCTTTACTATGCTAAAGATTCTTTTCTTGACTGATAATAGAATATTCATGTTGTATAAATATGAGAGTTCATCAAAGAATAAATGATTTCAACGAAATTCCATTTTTTAGAAAGCTAAAATCAATTTGTCTTTCTAAATCTTTTTATTTTCTTTCCTTAAAATTTTTCATTTTTATAAGCGAAAAGAAAAAATCAAAAGAAAATCATTTGAGATTATATTTGAAAAGCCAAATATTAATACTAAGCAACTTTTATTTTCTAAAAAAAAGAAAATAAAAAGACACTAGTATATAAGGATAGAAGCGGTTACTTTCTATGAGATTTTTTTTTTTTTAAATTTGCCCATTAACAGGCAAAGATTCCTTTTCACCTGATAAATATTGTAATAAAAATATTAATGGGCCTATTTATTCAATTATTTGAAATGGACCTAGCCAGAGTTTTTGAAACTTCGTGTGTTTACCTTTTTCCTCATGCGCTTTATCCCATTTCAATACCAAATCACCAATTTGAAAATTCTTTGGAGTGACAGAAGTTGAATCAAATGAGGATTTTATTATTTGTTGATGATGAGCATGAGTTTTTTTGGATTTTTCTCTTTCTTCTTCTAACTTAATAATTTGACCTTGTCTAAGTTGTAAAGAAGAAGTAGGAGTTTCATCAATGAATTGAACTAAGGAAAGAGAGGGAATAACTACATTGGTGGGGAGTCCTGCTTCTTTTCCATAGACAAGATTGAATGGAGAAGTACCAATAGAAGCTTTTCGAGTTATTCAATCTTCCAAAAGAGCAAAAATTAATGACTTATGCCAATTTCTTTGATTCTGATCAACAATTATTTTGATTAGTCTAATCAGATTTTTGTTTGTGGACTCTGCTAAACCATTTCCTTGTGGATAATAATTTGCATAATATTTTATTTTAAAACCTCTTTTAATTGCAAAATCTATCATACCAGTTCCATAGAAATAAGATTCATTATCAAACATCAAAGCAGTAGGTAAGCCAAACTTGGTTATGATATTCTGGTCAATGAAATCGATGATATTTTCTGAATTAGCTACTTTTAATGGAATTGCTTCCACCCATTTGGTAAATTAATCTGTAACTGTGAGAATATATATATGTTGTTTGGAAGAGTTAGGAACACTCTCACCAATTATATCTAATCCCCATTGCTCAAATGGTTGTTCAATATTGACCGGCTGTAATGGGAATGCTGGCTTCCTTTGTTTTCCAAATGTACTTTGGCATACTTTACATTTTATTTTATATTCATGGGCATATTTGAAAAGTGTAGGTGTTAAAATTGGACAACTAGGTCCAAAATCCATGTTTTGATGCTCAAATGAAATCACCAATATTTTTTTTGGGTTCCTCTTTCGAAGAGGTGCAAGATCGATCTAAATATCATCTTGATCCGATGAGCAGAACATTTATTTTGAATTTATTTTTAATACTTTCAAAATATGTGCAGGTCGGAATTAGGGTTTTACACCCCCAGCAAATGTGTCACACACCCTCAATGATTGATATAAATAGAGTCAACGTTGGAGGACATTTCAATCATCTCATCACACACATCCTCATGATCTAGAAATGGATGCCGTAAATATGGATGATGCCATAAATCTGGATGATGTCGGAAATGGATGTTGTAAATATGGATGATGCCATAAATATGGATGATGTCAGAAATGGATGTCATAAATATGGATGCCGTAAATATGGATGATGCCGTAAATATGGATGATGCCGGAAATGGATGCCGTAAATATGGATGATGTCGTAAATCTGGATGATGTCGGAAATCTGGATGTGGGATTCTTTTGTTGAATTATGTTGATTTTTGATGAGCTGTCTTTAAGGGATGTGTGTGTGACACTTCTGGTTGGCTGAACGTATTGAGATTTTGCTAGTTGAAGCATCCTGTTGATCGTCATAATGCACCAACAGACTTATATTTTTCTGGCTTGTCTTCTTTCGATCTACTAGTATGTTCTATCATCACTTTACTTTCTTGTTTATGTGATTGTTGACTGACATTAGGGATAAAATTAAAGTTGCATCAAGCATATAACATCTTCAAAAATGTAGGTTTTAACCCTGAACATAAATTATCTACACACGAATCTTATAACAGAAAATAAACAATAGCGAAAGCATAAAATATAAAACAAATAAACACAGATATTTTCCCCTAGATCCCAAATCAGGACGACCAGCTTGATTTTTCATTATATTCCTTTGAGTTTTACAACACATATATATACATGCCAAAGCATACATAAACCCCAATCCATTAACCCTGGATTAGAACATAACCGTAGTTCCCTTGATCGGATCTACAAAATACAAGGGGCCGAAAACCATCGTACCCCAAAACCATGTGCAAAATCGTGCACAAAACATGGGTGGGTCTTCCTATGAGTGGGTCCACACACCAAAAAAAAAATTTGCCAGGGCACTGCCCCGAACCTTGACAGGGGGGGCTGCCGCCCCCCCTTTGACCCCCCTGCTGCACTCGACGCAATGTAAAACACGTGGGGCTAGTCATGGAAAGAATATAACACATACCCAACATTCTCCCACTGGTTGTTTTCTTTCCACAGGAGAGCTTAGCCATTGGGCCAATTCTTCAACACCCATTGTTTCTCTACACCAAGAGAACTTTTGAGTGCTCACAGACTTCATCAATGCATCTGCAACATTCTTCAAAGTGTCCACCTTTACCAAAAACACCCTTTTAGCCTCAACCATATCTCCAACAAAGTGATATTGAACATCAATGTGCTTTATCTTTGAATGATAAGCAAGGTTCTTAGCCAATAAAATTTCACTTTGGCTATCACGGTCTATCCTTATAGCTTGTTGTACCAACCCCATACTTGAACACAATCTCTGAAACCAAATTGCTTCCTTGCTTGCATGAGTGGCTGCTATGTATTCTGCCTCTGTAGTTGAAAGAGCCACTAAAGACTGTCCTTTACTCATCCAACTGACTGCGCCTCCAAATAGGCTAAACACATACCCACTTGTAGATCTTCTTTGGTCCAGATCTCTAGCCCAGTCTACATCAACAAAACCACGAATTTCCAACATTCTTTCCAATCCTGGTCTTCCCTGGTAGCAGAAGCCATAATCACTAGTGCCACGTAAATATCTGAAAACCCGCTTCACTGCTATCCAATGCTCCTTCCCTGGGTTTGGCATAAACCTACTCAATACTACCACTGCATGTGCAATGTCTGGTCTAGTATAGACCATTGCATACATCAGGCTACCCACTGCACTTGCATATGGAACACGGGAGATATCCTCCTCTTTTTCTTGTGTCTTTGGACACTATTCAGCAGACAAATTTACACCTACAGGAATAGGAACATTCACCGGTTTACTATCCTGTATATTGAACCTCTACAATATAGTCTCGGCATACTTCCTCTGGTTTAACTAGAGCTTCCTCTTTGCCCGATCTCTCTTAATTTCCATGCCCAAAATATAGTTTGTAGCACCAAGATCCTTCATGTCAAATTTGGAGAACAGTTGGGTCATCAAATCTTGGATAATTTCTTTGTCATTTCCAATCAACAACATATCATCCACATACAAGACCAAATAAATAACACGGTCACCAATTAATTTAAAATAAACACAGTGATCCTCCTTGTTTCTAGTGAAGCCAAGTCCCCGTATATAGGTATCAAATTTCTGATACCACATCCTTGGTGACTGTTTTAACCCATTCAGAGACTTCTTCAACCTGCATACCAGTTCTTTCTTACCCTTCACCATAAAGCCTTCAGGTTGCTTCATGTAGATCTCCTCTTCTAGATCCCCATGGAGAAACGTTTTCTTCACATCCATCTGTTCTATCCCAAAATCAAATGCAGCAGCAACAGATAAAAGTAATATAATAGAAGTAACCTTGGAAACAGGAGAAAAAATATCACCAAAATCAATTCCTTGTGCCTGGGTATAACCTTTTGCTACCAACCAAGCTTTGTATTTCTCCACCTTGCCTTCTACATTCATCTTCCTCTTAAACACCCATTTGCTTCCAATGGGCTTCCTTCCAGCTGGCAACTCCACCAGATCACATGCCTCATTTTTGTGCAAGGATGCCATTTCATCAACCATGGCCTCCTTCCAGAGTTTTCCATCCTCTGAATCTACTGCCTCCCTGATAGTTTTGGGATCATCATCAGTTATAGTTGAGGCAAAACTTAAACAGAAAGTAGATGGACTATACCTTTCTGGTTGCCTTCTTTCCCAAACTGATCTTCTCAAAGCTGGGGTTTGTGGCTCTTCCTCCTCTGAATCTTCTTCTGTTGTAGAGTCTGATTCATACTCCTTTAGCTCAAACTCTATCTTCTCAAGTTCCTTTGGTATTAATTCATGTTTAACAACATCTTTCACCTCTCTAAACACCACATCTCGGTTGTACACAACCTTCCTTGTTTCCGGGTTCCAAAGCTTGTAACCTTTAAACCATCCTTATACCCAATAAAGATGCACCTTTCAGATTTATTATCTAACTTGGTCCTTTTCTCCTTTGGAACATATACATATGCATCACATCCAAATACCCTTAGATGTGAAAGACATGGTTTCTTACCAGTCCATTCCTCATGTGGAGTCTTATCCTCCAACACTGATGAAGGTGCTCTATTAACTAGATAGCATGCAGTCTCCACCGCCTCTACCCAGAATTCTTGTCCTAACCTGGTACCACTGAGCATGCTTCTTGCCTTTTCCATCAGTGTTCTATTCATTCTTTCTGCAACTCCATTTTGTTGAGGTGTGTATGGAGTAGTCTTCTGTCGTGCTATACCACACTTATTACAGAACTCTTCAAATTCCTTCTTGCAGAACTCTCCACCATTATCTGTCCTCAGTGCCTTTATCTTCTTCTCTGTCTTGTTTTCCACCATAGCCTTAAGTTCTTTAAATCTATCAAAGACTTCAGATTTCTTCCTCAAGAAATATATCCATGTATTCCTTGAGAAGTCATCTATGAATGAAACATAGTACACAGACTTTCCCAGTGATGGAACTGACACAGGTCCAAACACATCACTGTGCACAAGTTCTAATATCTTATTCACCCTCTTAGCACCAGAAGAAAAACTCACTCGATTCTGCTTCCCATATACACAATGTTCACAGAAATCGAAATCCAGAGAGAAATTAGACATACCTTCTACCATACCATTTCTATGTAGTATCTGAAGGCCCTTCTCTCCAATATGTCCAAGCCTTTGATGCCATAGCATGGTCTTTCCTCCAGAGACAACTAGGATTTCCGCTCCACTTTCAGGAACCACATAACTGTTACACCCATCAATAACAGTGCTACCTTGTAGCTTGTACAGAGTTCCAATCCGAACTCCCCGCATTAATACCAGTGCTCTCCGAACCATCTTGCAGGCATATTTCTCGAACACTATTTTAACACCTGCATCATCCATCTTGCTTACAGAAATCAGATTTCTGGCCAATGTAGGAATATGCCAAACACCAGGAAGTGTTCTAGTCCTTCCACCTTGCAGCTTCAGCTTGAATTTTCCACGTCCAACGATTCTGGCCTCCCTATCATCCCCTAGGAAGACATCACCACCATCATATTTCTCATACTTGCAGAACCACTCCCTATGGGGAGTGAAGTGAAAGGATGCACCTGAGTCAATCAACCATGACTCACGATCTACATGTGTATTTGAAGAAAAATCCAAATACACATCCCCACCTTCATCCGATGTGGTTTTTTCCTCTGCAGAAGGAGCATCATCAAATCCCTTTCCTTTCTTAGGAGCTTTAGATCTGCATTCCTTTTTTTAGTGTCCTTCCTTTCTGCATTTCCAACATACCTTTACAAACTTTCTAGGAGATTTAGATCTCCCACTCGAAACCTTATTCTTGTTTCTATTTTGGGACCTTGTACAGATAAGGCATCTCCATTTTGAACCTCCATATTTCTCCGTCTCATTTCCTCCGATAGCAAGGCTGAGACAATGTCATCAAAATTCGTTGTAATTCTACCTATTGCAATAACCAGACTGTCCCATGAGTCTGGTAGAGAACACAACAAACTGATGCACTTATCTTCATCTAAGATTTTAATATCAACAGATGACAGCTAACTTATCACAGTATTGAAGGCATTCAGATTCTCTGTCACCGAGTCTCCATCCTTCATCCTCAGGTTATACATCTTTTTCCGCAGGAAAAACTTATTCACCAAAGACTTAGATTGATACAAAGTCCCAATTTTTTCCCACAAATTATTCGTTGTAGCTTCCCCAGATACATTCAACAATACTGAATCTGATACACACAACCGTATTGTGCTTTTAGCCTTCCGATCCAGTTTCTTCCAGTATTCATCTGACATTGTCGTTGGTTTAGTACTTGGATCTACCGTGATCCACTGATCTTTATCCACTAGCAAATCCTCCATCTTGAGCTTCCACAACTCAAAACTCCGACCATTAAATTTCTCGATCTCTATCTTTCTGTCACTTGCCATCTTCTTTCACCGCAAGAATCGATCCCACAAATCTCCCGCTTAATAGCGTCTACCTCAGGCCCAACCAAAAATCCCTCAGCAGCAAAGGTGTCCCCTTGAAGCTGAAACAGCTCTGATACCAAATGTAGGTTTTAACCATGAATAGAAATTATCTACACATGAATCTTATAACAGAAAATAAACAATAGTGAGAGCATAAAACATAAAACAGGTAAACACAGATATTTTCCCCTGGATCCCAAATCAGGACGACCAGCTTGATTTTTCATTATATTCCTTTTAGTGTTACAACACATATATATACATGCCAAAGCATACATAAACCCCAATCCATTAACCTTGGATTAGAACATAATCATATTTCCCTTGACCGGATCTAAAAAATACCAGGGGCCAAAAGCCATTGTACCCCAAAACCTTGTGCAAACTCATGCACAAAACATGGTTGGGTCCGCCTATGAGTGGGTCCACACACCAAAAAAAAATTGTCGGGGCGTTGCCCCGGACCCCGACAGGGGGGGATGCCACCCCCCTTGTGACCCCCCTGCTGCGCCTGGTGCAACGTACAGTGCGTGCGGCTAGTCGTGGAAAGAATATAACACATACCCAACAAAAAATTTACAATAGGCCAATAGTAACCTGCATGAAGGATCTTATGTGCTATTGTATTTCCTCCAAAATGCCCTCCAGCTGGTCCATCATGGAGTTCCTGCAAGACCTTCTTTGCTTCAAATTTTTCTAAGCATCTTAGAAGTACATAATCGAAATTTCTTCTAAATAACATATCTTTGACTAAATCATATTGTTTAGCTTTTAATCTAAGAGCTCGCTTTGTCTTGTAACTTAGATGATTTGGAGCATATCCATTCTTCAAAAAAAATATAAGATCAACATATTGTGACTCTGAATCATTGAGGCTTACCTATGATATTTGCACATTATCACATGAATCTTCTTCAGCTGTTAAATGTGATGCTCCTGTAAGCATTCTGAAAAAACCTTGACCTCTAATGATTTTAGAAGGTTTAATTTCTACATCATACTCTTGTAATGCAGTCACCCAGTTAGCTCTTTTTTCTCCTAATTCTTTCTGCATCAAAAGTTGTCTTACTGCAGAAAATGGAACTATGATTTTCGTATGAGATTTTAGGAGAAAATGTCTAAAATGTTTTATGGCTTTAAAAACAGCAAATGCTTGTTTTTCAACAGATGTGTAATTCATTTCTATACCTTGTAAATTTGAACTAAATAATTGTATTGGTGCTTCTACTTGTTGGAATACGAAAATTGGGGGTGGTCAAGCATGGAGCATTGACAATTGACTGTTTAATCAATTCAAATTATTATATTTCAATATGTCCCCATTCAAAGACATAATTTTTCTTAATCATGTTCTGCAACGGTAAAACTATTTGAGAAAAATCAGGGACAAATATCTTAACAAAATTAATTTTCCCAAGGAAAGATTGCATAGTTTTCTTATTATGAGGGAAAGAAATTCGTTTAATTTAATCAATTCTTTCAGGATCAATATAGATAACATTTTTAGATACAATAAATCCTAAAATTTTTCCTTCATCTAAAGCAAAAAATGATTTATTTTGATTTAATGAAATTCCATTCACATGATGAGTTACCTTTTTAGAGAAGACAATAATGTCATCTAAATAAATAAATACTTTTTTATTTATGAGTCCTCTAAAAACTGTGTCCATGGCTCTTTGGAAAGTGGCACCTGCATTAATTAATCCAAAAGGCATTTTTTGATAAGCATAAGTTCCCCACTTAGTTCTGAACGTAGTTTTCAATCTGTCATTTAGATGAACGAGAATCTGATTGTATCCTGAAAATCCATCTAGAAAAGACATGAGCTCAGAACTAGCTACTTTTGCAATACTTGTTCCATGGTTGGTAGTGGAAAATTGTCCTTCTGGCAAGATTTGTTTAAATTTCTAAAATCAATGCAAATTCTAAAATCACCATTATTTTTCTTGACAGGTACCAAATTTGATACCCATTTTGAATGTCTAACTGGAAAGATGATTTTTTCCTTGAGAATTGTATTCAATTCAGTTTTAATTTGATTTTCCAAGTTTGGATGAATCTTTCTCAATTTCTGTTGTATAGGCTTTTCCTCTGACATCATAGGAATCATGTGTTGGATTACAGAAGTATCATATTTTTTAAGATCATAATAATCCCAAGCAAATACATTTTTTTACATCCTAAATAATCTGATGAATGATAATATTTCTTCAGAAGACAGACCAAGACCTAGATTTATATTCTGAGGTTTTGCTTCACTTCCTAGATTAACTAACTCAAATCTTAAGGTAGAACTTTGTGTTTTTGAGTTAGTTACTCTTTTAAACCTGTCCTTTAGATCATATAAGTCTTCTAACTTGACAACGGATTTTGAAATAGGATTTTCATCTTGTTCTTTCTTAATTTGAGTGTCATGTTCATTTTCATCCATGATTTGATTATCATAAGATTCTTCAGATGTTAAAAAAATCTATGATATCTAAACCATTATTGAATACTCTCCAATCAGTGATATTATCAGGAATAGATGGTCTAAAAATCAATTCAATACAAAACCTATTAGGGCTAAATTCTTGGGATGGGATTAATTTTGAGGCTACATTAACGAGTAAATCTGCGCTAGCATTCTATACTATAGGTATAGAAGAAATATTAAAGGCTAAGAAATGAGTAGTTAATTCTTGAAATAATGATTGATAATGTGTTAAATGTCCAGAATTACAGTGGATAATATCTCTTACTTGCCTAACTATGATTTATGAAACTACTAAAACCTTCAGGTGTGTGATATTCAAATCAATAGCTTTTAATAAACCTTGAACTAATGCTTCATACTCAGCCACATTGTTGGTACAATCAAATTCTAATCGACAGGCTAACATAGTCTTTTCTCCTTGTGGGTTTATTAAAATGCAACTCACACCTGCACCATCTATTCAGATTTAGAACCATCAAAATAAATGGTCCAAAACAAAGAATTAACTATTTTTCTATCTAAAAAATTAATACATCTAGAATTATCCGACTGGGAAAAATTCTCAATCTGAGATACAACCGCGTTATCAAAGAAAGGTGATGGTTGAGCATTAAAGTTTCTAATAATGTTATTATTGAAGGCTACTGGCTCATTAAGTTCTTCAATATCAGTCACTGTATGTTTCATAATTTTTTCATGGTCAACTCGAATTTGGTTTGGCTTTCCATTATGTGGTAACCACATATGTGACTAGTCTTTTGAAAAATAACCATGAAGTTTCTCAGACTAGTCACAAATTAAAACTAAACCATAAAATTTAGGAATCTCTGCCACCAAAATATCAATTATCTAAGCAAATTTAGGATTTGATGACAATCTGATGGAAACAGATTTTAATTCTCCTACCACTTATACTCTAGTTCTGTCAAGTTGTACTTTATGAACTGGAGAAATCTAAGGAGTTATGTTTAATTTAGCACAAAATGATTTTGGCATTATATTTGAAGAAGCCCTTGAGTCTATTAAACAGTTATGAACATTTTTGTTATAGATCTCATAGGTTAAGAGAAATGGAGGAGTATGAGATATGGATCGATCACCTATCATAATTAAGTTCGAAGCATCTATTTTCATTGAAGGAGAATGTGGCTTACCCATTTCATTAACAGCTTGAACTATGATTGGAGTAGGTAATTTTGAAGCAAGAACAACTTTTAAGTCTCTAAGTAAGATTTGTTGTTGTTGCTTCAATTTGGTAAGCTCATAAATTGAGATATCTTCCCTAGTATTCTTCATGTCTTCAACTATATTATATTCAATGGTATCTGAGACGACCATTGTTTTAGATATAGGTGGAGAGTCTGAGGTAATAGGACTTGTTTGCATAGCCTTTGAATTAGACTTTCTGTTTATTGATTTCTCTTTAGCAAGAGTGGAATTTTTTTGCTGTTGACTAGGTTGTGTTGCTTCAGTAATCTTTTTGTTGCGTGTGCTAACAGGAAAAGCTTCAAGTTGTTCTTCATTTGATAAGATGAAATCCCACATTCCATTAAGTTCAACTTCTTCTTCTTCGTCATCTTCTTATTCCTATGTTTGTTCTTCCTCTTCTTCTTGATCTGATTCAACATTAGATTAAATATTTGGAGGTTGAGAATTAGAGGGTTGTCTTTTCTTAAAATTCCTGAAGCTCTTTTTTGAATTTGAATTTTTGGTGACTTGTTTCTTGACATATGCCATCTCATTGGTCATGGTTTTCAAGAATTTTTTAAGACCTTCTTCACCAAATGGATTCTTTGGAATCTTCTTCTTAGAGTCATCTTTGAAAGATATATTCTTTGATTTTTTATCTTCCTGAGAATTATTTTTCTCAAGAACAGTTATGCGTTTTTCTACAGATAGAGATTCTTTCATATTTTCTCCAAGTGTTGTTAGTTTTTCTCTATCAATGAAAATAGCAATATTAGATGGAAGGGATGAAATATACCATGAAATTTGAAATTTTTCACCAGGAGCTACTGTAACAGGAATTTTATTGAGTAGTTTATTAAATCTTGAATTAAAATATTTTATCTTCTCACCTAGTTTAGCTTTAAGATTTGAAAGATCATTGATGAGTGTAGTAGTAGTTTTGTCATCTCCAAACTTAGCTAGAAATTGTTCTTCAAACATATTCCAGATAGTTATGGAGTGAGCTGGTAATGAAAAATACCAAGATCCTGCAGATCCTTTTAAAGTATATGGAAATAATCGTACAACACAATCCTCTTCAACAACTGCATTCAGATTGAAAGCCAACATAAAATTATGAATATGTTCTTCTGCAGGAAGACCATCATCGGGATTAAATTTGGGTAGCCATCTTTCAGGATTTTTAGGTAGAGCATGAAGAGGAGCGGGCAAGTTTATAGCCCCTGGATTGCTCCATGGGTTTACATTCGGTGGAGGGGGTTGACTTACCATTGGATTTTGGATGGGTTGGTTGGGTGGATTTTGAATTGATGATGAGGCAGGTTGAGCACTAGGGCTAGTAGTTTGAGTGCTAGAATTAGTGAAAGTGATACCGATTGTTGGAATGAAATTTGTGGAAGTGAGTGGAGGTAATGGGGGTGAATGGGATAAGATCTCGCTGGTGATTGACTCTGATTGAGTCCTCTTTAACTTCTTCCGAGTACTACTGATAGGAAATTCAAAAGGGAGAATCCATGTTTTTTGACTTTCTGATCGGGTTAATATTCTTCGAGGTTGTAAAGAAGACGAAATACTAAGATTCGATAATTGAGAAGTTTCAGGCTTTTCTGCAGAAATATTGTAATATTCCAAAATTAGCAAGCAACTAATTGGAATATTGATTTTTTCTTCTAGCACTTGGTAGATGAATAAATGGGTAAGGAGGCCCATACATTTCAGAAATAGAAATAAAATCCCTCTTGAAGAGAAAAGGGATCATAAAAATAACTGGATCTAGCACTCTCATGTGTGAAAAGGGACATTTTCATGTGGATAAAGTCAAGTTTGACCAAGTCAACAACATAAATGTAGGAGGAGTGGATCAACAATAAAAATAGCTCAATATGAATGAGGTTCAACATAGAAAACTATATGTGAGTTGGATTAAATACCCTTAGGTGTGAAAAGGTTTGAAGTAGTTTGAAGAGGTCAACCTTGACCAAATCAAACAACGATGTTATGGAGGAGTGGCATTGATGAAGGTACAACGCAGTTTTGGATGGATATTGTTTGTGTGATGGTGGAAACCCTAATGAGTGGGACCTAAGGTGATAAGGCTCACTTAGTTTATAAGGAAGAGGATGGAAGCCATTTGAGGTTAGCTTATGAATTATATTTTTATCTGTCTACTTAGACTTTGCTCTCTTCAGATGTTTAGCTAAGATTGTTGGTGTTGTTTAGCACTAAGGTATTCTTGTTTAGGAATTCCATCTCTTCCCTTTGAGTAGCTCTTGGGAGAGGCCTGATCTTTCATTCCACACATCTAGCATTGATTCCAAGCTTCAGTATTTAGTTTCAATGCAATTTTTGCAGGAGTTTGTGTTGAGTTGCAGGGTGTTGCAGTGGAGGGTTGAGAACCCCACTTTTTGAGTTGATTTTGCATAGGAGGAAGGATTCCTTCTTGTGGGAGATCATTTTGGAGGGTTGCTGAGCTTATTTCAGACCTTTGGAAGTAGACCAACATATTTTGATCACCTACAACATTATTCCAGTCTGGGAATTGCATTATTTCTGGAGGGAATCTTCAGGAGTGTCTCTGTGGCTCTTTTTGGGAGTTTTCATGTGATTGGAGGGTTGATCCTTCCATGGGGGAAGACCTTTGATCAGATATGCATCATATATATATTATTACAGCCTTCTATACTCCTTTTCTTCAGTTTTAAATGATTATTCAGTCTTATTTCTAAAGATCGCCATTTGTATTTAGGTGTATTCCTAGAAACCCTACCCGAGTTCTCTAGATTTTGTATAAAGGAGACTAGATCTCAGTTCTTGGGCCATATTGTTTAATACAATATTGGATCTATTTGTATATATTATTTATGTGTACAAACCCTCATTAGACTACGCTATCTCTTTATGCAGTAATTTCATGTCGCATTAGTTTTGGGGTTTTAGCCTTTTTTAGCTATCCTAGGTGTGGGAGGCATATTTACCTCACCTAGTTTTATTTTTTTCTGATCTACTCTTGGATTTAGGTTGCATATTATTATATCTAAGGGATACAAGTGTTGATTTCATTTTCTGTAGCATATATTTCTAAAAAAAAAAAAATTATGTATGCATTGTTGAGCAGTTCCCATTTGGGATATTACAATGGTATCAGAGCATGATCTTGGCTCAGACTGTGAGTTCCAGCCATTATGCTATCATAAGAATAAGAAGAAAAAGAGAAAAATTAGAATTATGGAGAGGATGAGGCTTATCTCATAAATTTTCAGATCCAGGAAGAACCTCTCCAAGGAGGTTAAGCAGATGAAGGAGAAGAAATGCAATGAAACTCCTAGAGGGTTTTAAGAAGAGGAAGGACCATGTAATTACTATTCTCAAAGAGGAGAATAAAAGAGGCATGAAGGACACTTGGAGCATGAGATCCTAAGTGGATACCTTGTTGAGTACAAATATCAACCTAGAGTCTTCAAGGAGACTCTAGCTTTCCCTCAGTTCATTCAATTGGAGGAAGAAAGAAGACCTTGTAGCAAAGGGAGAATCAAAGAAAATAGGTTTCTATTGTCTAATTTTTATGGGTCATCTATAACAAGGGCTTGGGCAAGAAAACTTGATGCATTTTTCCTACTACATCCAGTGGTAGAGAGAGAGGCTGTAGAGATTGTAGTGTTGCACCTTGAGGGTGAAGCCAACATTTGGTGGTTCAGCCATTTGAGTCATGCAAGAGTGAATAATTTTGCTGAGTTTACTCAAAGGTTGATTGGAAAATTTGGCAAAGAGAAATCAGAGGAGGAGAAGCCCTCACCTTCATTGGAGGAGACTTGTACCAATGCTGTCACAACCTTGGAGGAACAACCTTCAACATTAACAGTTGGGGGAGCCAACACATTGGAGGAAGGAACTCTTACAGCCATACAAGACACTTCAAAATTTCACCAAGGTATGCCTAAGTTTCGAACTCCTATTGTTTCAGCAAATCATATGGAGGGTTGTATACCATTTCATACTGCTCATTTGGAACAACATGATTGCACTCCGCTGTGCAACCTTGAAGTGTTGAAGGAAGGGATGAACCATCATCCTCATATTCCTTTTTTGAGTTACACACCACACTTTGGGTTGGGGTGTGAATTATTGGAGGATAGGATGAACCTTGTTCCAAATAAACTGATACAAAACAATATGTTCATTCTTGAGTTGGAGCATGAGACAACAACTACACCATTGAGGAGTTTTACAGTGCTGTCAAGAAGTAGCAGTGAGGAGGTTTTTCCTTCAGCACACTTGGATATTTATGGATTCAAGGTGATCATTAGTGAGAGATATTTTCTAGGAGATCTCCAAGGAGTTGTATTTCAACATCCCATGAAATGCAAGAAGAGCAATCTAATTTGGGAGGATGTTAGTCTTCATTGGAGGAGTACCAAGATGGAGAACGGTAGGAGACATCCACACATGGATGAATGGGAGTGGATGGAGAGAAAGAGGTTGGTGAGCCACTTGCATATTTATGACACCGGGCAGCAAGATGCATGGCTGCGTTGGCTACTCTTGAAAGAGTTTGGCCATCATGAGATGTATCCTTCTCTAAAGGGTATGTGGGTGGAAGAAGTTTGGCAGGATACTTGCATCATAGGGTAGCAAGGAGTATGGATGCATTGTGTTGGTATGACATTCTTCATATCAATCATTATGTCTTCACCACATGATTTGTATGATGGGGGTATGAAGAGGTAGCAAAAACTTTTGTTGCTTGGGTTGTTCTTTGAAGAGCATGGGCAGATTTGCTCTCATACTCTGCATGATGTTGTAGGAGTAGGAGGAGGCACTATCATGGTGCAATGGGGCTACTCCTTAGCCTTTAATAATCTGGAAGTACTTCCACTTTGGAAGAAACTTTTTATATATAGCACCATTATGGGAGATATCTTTGACATTGGACATGTCAAAGAATGGAGCTATGAGTTGGTAGGATCTTATTTGCATAAGCCAACAACATTATCACTTGGGAGCTTGGGTTTATTGATGGAGTATTCCTAGGATCACTTCACATATGATGCACTTAGTGGACAAGGAGGAGGTGAGAGTGATGGAGTAGTGGATGGAAACATCTATTATAGAGATATGATCTTCTTAACTTGGATTTCTAAGCATAAGAAGGATGATCTTCATGCAACATATGATTCATTCCTCTTCATGGGAGTATGTCATACCACTATGGGGGACTTATTCATGTACATATGCATCATCTTACTTTCAACCCATGGTAAGAATATTTCTTTTGCGTCTATTGATTATATAACACATTATTTGCATTCTCTTACCATTTCTATTCAGTGCATTTCTCTTCAAAAGGGAAAGCTTTTTATTGAGCTCCATGGGAAAATTTTCGCCAACTATTATGATGGAGACAACCATATTTTGTATGACCTTGGGAAAGTGTTTCATTATTCTTCTATGTATGCTCAATTGATTCACCAAGCCATTTACTATTCACTAGTAGATGTGATGACATGTACAATGAGCCATTTGTCAAGAGAGAACTTGCCATGTTATTTTCTAAAGCAGCACTAGGGAAGACTGCGCTGGTTGCATTTGAGGGATCATTGTCTTTCTCCTTTGTTACATATGGCAGCTAGCATGATTTTAATCATGATTCCATTTTCTGATATTATCTTTGTTATTATGGGGAACATGATTGGAAGAGAGACAAATTGTTGGGGAGTGTCCTTTGGAAAGGAGATTTCCCACACTTTTTGCATTACATGTTCCAAGGGGAGAATTTGAGGAGATATGGCCACCACAATAAAACACTTGTTTCTTTATGAGGTGGGCCATGGGATTGATTGGATGACATATGATGGTGATTTCCAACTCATCATATATGGGATAGTTTGGGCCAGCATGATTCATAACGTTTGGAGAGGATATCTTTGGAGGTCTAGCCTTCATCTTACCACTTGAGGGTAATATTATTGTAGCCCAAGATCAGCAGATACTATACACTTATCCTAAGTGGAGAGGAGGACAACATGAGGTAGGCTACTTTGTCTACCATGTTCAGATTTTCAGCCCACCTACTTTGCAGGAGCTCAAGGTGGAGGAGGGTTTTTAGGAGTTGTCATGTTGGGAGGTAACTCATTTTGTATGGATGATTGCTTTGGGATGGGAGATTCATGTGGGGATGGTAGATCCAAATTTTCATCAGACCTCATGCCTCAAGAAGGCCTTTAAACAACCCATTGTTTCCTCCATGGATATTTTACTTTTACATGATGATCGCTATTTGGGATGCTCACCAAAATCTAGCTTGTATACTTGGAGGGACAACTTGGGAGATGTATCGATGAGACAAACATCTTTGATCCTTGGAGGATTTTATCATATGGGGATGCTATAGGGGAAGAGGAGGGCTCTTTCAGCCTCTATTCTTTGTAAACTTTTCCCGAGGACAAAGCAACATTTGGGAGGGGAGGACTGTAATATTCCAAAATTAGCAAGCGGCTAATTGGAATATTGATTTTTTATTTCTAGCACTTGGTAGATGAATAAATGGGTAAGGAGGCCCATTCATTTCAGAGATAGTAAAATAAAATCCCTCTTGATGAGAAAAGGGATCATAAAAATAACCCTGTCTAGCAACTCGTCATATGTGAAAAGGGACATTTGCATGTGGCAAAGTCAAGTTTGACCAAGTCAACAGACGATAAATGTAGGAGCGAGTGGATCAACAATAAAAATAGCTCACAGGCATAGAATGAGGGTTTAGCATAGACAACCATATGTGAAGCTGGATCAGCAGACCACTTAGGTGTGAAAAGGGAGTTTACAGCAAAGCGAGCTGAAAGAGGCCAACCTTGACCAACCAAAGCTGCTCGCTATTATGGGAGGAGTGGCATCGATGAAGGTGCACATCGCAGCTTTTGGAGGGAGATTGTTTGTGTGATGGTGGAAGCCCTAATGAGTGGGACCCAAGGTGAGGAAGGCTCACTTATTTTAGGCAAGAGAAGCCAGGATAGTAGTCATTTGAGGTTAGCTTATGAATTATATTTTGATGTGTTCTTCTTAGACTTTTCTCTCTCGACCGTTTAGCTAAGATTCTCGCTGCCGTTTAGCACTAAGGTATTCCCTTTGTTTAGGAATTCCATTTCTTCCCCTTTTAGTAGCTCCTAGAGAGGCCTGATGTTTCATTCCCACACATCTCTGGAATTGGTGCCAAGACTTTTATTATTTAGTTTTAGCACAGGTCAGTGGAGGTTGTGTTGAGTTGCGGTGGTGTTGCAAAGGTGGAGGCTGAGGAACACTTTACAGAGTTGATTTTGCATAGGAGGAAGGATTCCTTCTTGTGGGAGATCAGTTTGGAGGTTCTCAGCTTATTTCATAGCTTTGGGAGCAGGCCAACTTGTTTCCATCACCTACAACCATTATTCAGCCTGGGAATTGCGTTATTTACGGAGGGCGGTTTCAACGATGGTCTGTGGCTCTTTTCAGGGAGTTTTCTTGTGATTGGAGGATTGATCCTTCCATGGGGGAATAAATTTGATCAGATCTGAATTAAATATATGTTATTACATCCTTCTATACTCATTTTCTTGGTTTGAGCGATTATTCGAGTCTTATTGCTGAAGAACACCATTTGTATTAGGGTGTATTCCTAGAAACCCTATTCGGGTTCTCTAAATTTCGTATAAAGGAGACTAGATCTCAGTTCTTGAGCCATATTGTTTAATATAATATCAGATCTATTTTTCTCTATTATTTATGTGTACAAAACCTCATTAGACTGTGTTGTCTCTTTATGTAGTAATTTCATGTTGCAGTAGTTTTGGCGTTTCAACCTTTCTTAGCTATCCTAGGTGTGGGAGGTATGTATACCTCACCCAGTTTGATTTTTTTATGATATACTCTTGGATTTAGATTTTATGTTGTCATATATAAGGGACCCAAGTGTTGATTTCATTTTTACGCAGCATATATTTACGAAAAATGCATTTTTTATGTGATGCATTGCTAAAGCGTTCCATTTGGGATATTACAAATAAATACTTTGTTAACTTTTATATCAAAGACTAAAATTCTAGAGAATGTTGGTGAAACTTGAAATAGTCATTTTTGAGTACTCATTAAGGAGACTTAGGCGAAAGATGATCAACTTCAGATTTTATAAATGATTATCTAGATAATTTTCTAGAAGTTGATGAGGATCTAGAGGGAGAGAGACTTTTTTATTGACCTTTAGATTGATCATACCTTTGTGACATTCACTTGACCCTCCTTCTAGTTCCAATATGTTGAGGCCTTGGAATTCCACTGCCAAAACATGGGGGACTACCACGGTCTCGGACCTTAAAGCAACCCCTTTTTCGTTTGGTGTAGTGGCTCCGACTGGGGATAATGGGATCAGTTTCCCAATAAGGATGATTTTGACGGTGTTCTGAATATAGAATGCAAATGGATAATGATTTTAATCTATATGCATCTATGTAAACTATTTAATCTAATATATACCTGGGGTGTTTTTCCTTTATGCGATCTAAAATGATATCTTTCAACTATCAGTAATATAGATCATTTAACAATTGAAAGAGATGAAAATTATGTAAAATGATTCTTTTAACAAATTAGTTTGCATAGAATAATTGTGAAAGAAATATCACATTTATCGGTGTGATTACATATTCAATAAAAAAACCATAGCTAAATATTAGAACAGAAGTGCATTTAATATTTATTTATGATGATGTTTCAAATATGTAATGCAATAAAAAGATGATTATCAATATGAAATAAGACTTAGTACAAGTGAATAGGAAAGTACTATATGTACAAAGTTCTACTCATGTAAACTAAACATGATAAATGAATTCGCTCCTTCTCACTTTCAAGAAATTTAAAGAGTACAATAGTGCAACATCAGTTAAACATCTTTAATTGTCAAAAATATAGCAGAATGTGTTCCATTAATTCATCAACATTCACAAACTTGGCAATAGTACATTCTTTGCAAATCTTTTTGACAAATTTATGGACCCTTCTATAATGCATGAGAAGGGTTTAAATACTAGACTAACTATAAACTAAAATATATTATTACAAAAAATATAGAGAGGTTTCAAACAACTTTCCTCATAAAGCTAACTAAACTACAAGTTAGGAAACTAAACTAACAATTTCGATTTATGAGTCCCGCCCTTCTTTTCGAATGTGGTCATGAAGTTGAAAAATATCTATCATTGCTTTGGCTGAGCTAGATGCAATATCCTTAATCGGTTGTCCCTTGAAAATAGCATTTGAGAGTCTTTGAATGGGATCTCGTTTGTTGAATGTCTGTAAGAGACTCTGCGAGTTTGATGCTCGATGATAAGGTTTGATTAGAAAATAATCGTATCTTGATCAAACTTATTTACCTTTTTTAATAATTTCCTCCTCGTGTCTCACTCTCTGTGCCCACTTTGTGTTTCTACCCGTCTTGTTTTACGAAAATACATCGACATGTTTTCCTTGAGAATTTATGCTCTGAAATGATTTTCCTCGCACATGGATTCAACAATTTCACTTGATATCTTGGATGTATTTGTTGTTTGCTTTCTCTGCGTGTTTCGATTTTGCTTCCCATTTTCCGAATAGAATTTCTTTTTGTGAAGCTTATCTACTTGAGGTAGATTAAGCGTTCCTCTGAATACGATACTTGCCATTAAATATGTTCTACAATTTTTCTTGTCAAGTCTTTCACATTCAAGTTTACGGATTGCTATCTATTGGATCATTATTTTATTTGAATAAAAATAAGAGTCATTTATAGAAGCTCGATGACAAAACACTTTGTTATTTCTTTAACTTAGTATTTAAATCCAATGTTTCTTTGATAAATTGCTCTAATTGCAATTGGCTTTGTAACTTGGTCATTGCTACTTCCGATTGTGCTTGTTTTTCATTAATCTCTATCGTCTGACAATTTGAGGCTTTCAATATCTTTATGAAATTAGGTTGTGTTTACTTTGAATTTCTCACCGAAATTATATTTTTCTTCATTCAACAACATCTATAGTTCTTGTGCTCTAGCTTCCTTTTTGTTTTAGCAACACTCTAAGCTCAGTAACTTTATCAACAATAGGAGTAGCATATGCCCCTGCATCCTGTGATAATTTGGTTAGATGTTCAGTAGGATCATCAAAGGAATCTATTCATAATACATAACTTGATTCATCTATAGGTTTTGAAGTTGTTTCATCAATTCTTCACCTTTTGTTTCTTCTAACTATGACCTTATAACTAGGATTGTAGAAAATATCTAACGAAGTAATATCTTCAATTTGTAGAACTATCTGATCTATAAGGTAGGCGCTATGATTTCTTTATCATGCATTGATGGAACTCTTTGTAGTGGATTAACAATTTCCACTATATTTTAGGAGTGTCCGGTGTCCGGAAGCTTCGTTGCACATGATCGTATTGAGATTCTCTTTAGGAGTTTTTATTGCTGCAGAAAAATTCCTCCCATTCATTTATAAGATATTTTTCTTGTGGTAAATTGAGCTCGATCTAGCATGTTGTGGCTGATGCTAAAATGCTTCGAATTTGATTTTGTCCCATTATTTCTTGTTTCCTCTAGCATCTCTATCTCATGAATTACTATCTAATTATCTTTTACGAGTTTTCCTTTTATATTGATTCAATTTTGAAGCGATCAAATTATGAGATTGTGTAGTGCACTGATTCATTTTCATACATATCTTTAATTCATCATCCAGGTTGACACTTGGAGTGTGTTTGTTGTCATCTTCAATATTTAACAAATTGAGAGAGATTTTCTCTAGTCTCTTTGTTTATGTATGCTCAGGAAAGCTTCAAAATCATCTTAACTTAATTGGCTAGATGCATACTTGATAATGTCCGAAAATGAATCCATGCCACTAGAAGAGATCGTCAAATCCATCTTCCACCTTTACAAAAGGCTTTAACTTAAGCTCTATGATGTAATTTTTAATTACATCATTTGGATCATATAATATTTTTGGTATTACTGCCAATTTAAACAAATGAATTTTGGAAACTTCCTTGTAAGTATGGTCGATGTTAGAGAGTGAAAAAGTGCCACATTGTACAGGGAAATTAGGCCAAATAGCCTTTTAGCATCTTTCAGTTGTTTTGTAACACCATTAACAAGTTGATAGGCTATTTCTTTTGTAAGTAACTTATCGGGAACATAATAGGGTAAAACATGGGGAAAAGCATAACTCCCGAATACTCTAATATATGTAAAATTTTCCTCTACAAACCATCTAGCTACAGGAAGAATGTCTACATTGGCTTCTTCAAAAATCACTAGGGGGCCCTTTTATTGAAAATTATTTGGTGCATAGGCAATATGACTCCGTAATAGATTTTATAGAAAGTGTAGGTGGAAGTACGAATCCCGAGTTCTTTGTGGTGAATATGAATTGGTGTAGGGTCTTGGGTGAGTCCATTTCCATCCCATGGTAGGAAAAATAGAAGTAAAACAGATAGCGTCCATGACATAGGCGGACATATAAAAGGGAGGTATTTCTCTAAATTAAATACTCCTTTTATTCCTATATTTGGTAATGTGTTTGGCTAGGTTATTAGATAAGATGTTTTCCCAATTCAAAATTGATGGATTGACGATTACGTCGATCGGGAGAACCCATTCTTTTGAGAATCTGGTGCTATCGGGTTTGGAAAATAGTCTACATAACATCACTGGCAAAGCATAACGAGTAGGGGATTAGGAATTGGGAAATTGGGTACTTACCAAAATTATCTTGCTTAAACTTCCCCTATTTCTCCTTCCATTATTGGATGACTTTAATAATATCTAGATGTTCTCCTCTAAAATTCTGCAAATAGTCTTTGTCATATTTCTATTGTGGGGGTTGTAGATGGTACATTTTTGTTAAATCTTCCATCCTAAAAGAACCCATATTTTCTCCCTTCGAATTCTTGAACATTTTATTTTCAATGTTTAAGTGATCAATTGCCCACTTAACCATGTCTGTGTATGGGAGAATCTTTGGTATTGAAGCTATCCTTTTAATATATGAGCATGCAATGTCAAAAAGAATTGCGTCGGAGGTAGATGTCGTGCCTGTCAAAGAAAATTTAGAGTTATCACCCTTGGTCCTTCACTTTCAAAAAGCTTTATACATTGCCTCCCATGTCGAGTATGCCGCAATATTTGTTGCAAGTGGTATTTGAAAATAAGGAAGACATCTATGTATCTTAGGTAGACAACGTACGAGAAATTTCTTTGCCCTTTTTTGCTCATTTTTCTCTTCCTTAAGTACATTAGCTTGGTTTCTGAAAAATAGAGCAAATTTTACAAGTATAGAGTATCAAAGAGACAAATCTATCATTTATTTGAAACAAGCGCAAGCGAGATATAAATCTATTAAGATATAACATCAATAATTAGTCATAATCTCTGAATTAATATTTCATATATCTCCACACGTAAAATATATCAATCTCTTTAAAGCCGTTAAGACCTTGAATTTCGTTTTGATATGACACAAGTTGTTTCACACACTTTGTTAACACTGAAAAATCGTACAGTAGAAGAAGACATTAATTAATGTCAAGCCAAAGGATTTACAGGGCAGGAAGACATTATGGAATCTAGAAAGTATTTAAAATCTTAAAGATTTAAAGGAAATAAAATTTGAACTAGTCATAAAATTCTATTTGCGCATTATCCTTCGAGAAGAGCGCCTTAGCATGACGTACTTTTTCTCACGATGATCGCGCATTCACAGAAAGTGGAAAAATGTACGTCCATCCCAGGGACCACACAAATAAAAGGACAAGTTACTCTTTACATGAAGTCGCCCTAAGGACGGCCACCGGTGCCTCCTTAGACACTATGTGGAGCACACAATGGAATATTTGGAGAACACAATGGAATCATACCTCTCCCTTGGGTCTACCATCCACCATGTACCAAGGGAGGGAAGGAGGATTTGAAATCCCCTATATAAAGCCACCATGAGAAGATGAATGGGTGATCACATTGTTATGACAGTGGCCAAAATTGCCCAAGCAATACCAACCAGTGTGTTACTTGGAGTTGGAGATAGAGGGGACTCGATTTTTGGCCATCCAACAATCTTAGTCCAACACAACAGAGAGAGAGGGAGATTGCACTAAGGCCAACCTTAGAGGACAACATCCTTGCATCGGGACCTAGAACCATTGTCTAGGGGCCCTTGGCAAGTGGGTAAAATTTCTTCTTCGTATCAAATGTTTAATACGAAGGGGCTTAGAGCCACCATTAGCATTATTATCGTTTGACTCTTTTCAATAGCTTCTGTATATTTGTGTTTTAGTTTTAGTTTAATTTGAGTATACATTTGCATGCTTTTTCCTCTAGATTGTATGATTTTGAACTTCACCAATTTCTGCCTTTTACCAATAGTTTAAAGGGGTAAACCACACCCCTTAAACTGGTGTTATTTCATACATCCATGCACCAAATCCACCACAACAAGATTGGTGACTCCACTAACGTTTTACAAGTTTATGTGGTTGTGCCTTCTTTTTGTAGGAGACCTTTGTCTATGCTATGAAGAGTCGAGTTGATAGTCCTCTAATATATCTTGCGAGTCCCTAGATTCACCTTGAGTAGCCGGAATCGAAGAAGAGCAGCTCTAATTTTTTACTTGCGGGAATTTGCGTGCATTTTTTCCTCACGGACGTGCTGGGCGCGTGTTTAGGGCTGACCGTGTGCGAAGCACACCTGTCTCTGCCTTTTGCGCGCAATTCATAGAATGAGAAATTTCGCCCAAGATTTTGTCCTTTTCTACTTGTAAGGTGCTTGGAAACCCCTAACGCATCTGCCAACACTTGTTGTGATACCCCACAACTTGTTACAACTCAATTTTAGCTTCTTTCTGTAGGCTTAGAGTCAGTTTTTTTTATTCGAGTTGATTTTTAAAAGATTTTCACATAGTTTAAGTAGGGGGAAAATTAAATTGTGTTCCAAAAAATTTATGTTTTGAAAATTTTGGTATTCACACCTAGATAACTAGTCCAAGTAAGTGGCCCAAGACCACACATGCATAGCTAGTTTTCTTTTTTTCCTAGTGTAGAAATTGTTAGTTTAGTTCAATTTTTGCATTAGGAATTACAGGACTAGGATCAAATTGTTTATAGAAGAAAGTAATCTCTTGCTACCTTTGCATCTTATGGTGATCCTAGGTAAGCATATGAACACTCCATATTCACAATTTTCCATCTCCCTATAGTTAGTCACATAGATTAACAAGGAAAATTTGAAAAGTGGCCCATTATCCACACATGTTTTCCATTTGAGTAAGGAACAATATAACGTAGTTTAATTAGGGGATTTTTGTAAACGATCAACGATATCCACACGTTCAAAATATGTGCTTGTTCACCTTATGCTCACACACACTCACCCACTAAGCAAAGCAAAGACACCTAAAAATAACTTAACCAAACTCACTAAATTCTTCCCATAGGGGCCACAAAATAATTTATAGCTTAAGTTAGGATCAAGGGTAGGCATCCAATAAACTGCCTTGATCATACTTCACATTGAAAAAGAGAAGTTGTGTATTTAGGGAGCTTCAAATCCACCTATCTCCATGTCATCGTGCCACGTCATTGCCACGTCATCTTGATTTATTTGTGATTTGTGGGGTTAGGTCCACGTCACTTGCCACATCATCCCCATGTCATCACATCGCACTTTGCATTTCCTGTGACCACTATGTTTGTGCGATTTTTCTCCTACCCCGATCACGATATGCGATCGCATCGCATCTCCTTTAATCTCATCCATTTATTTACACTGTCCCGCTCTGTGACACTAGTCCCACACCTTTTATCATTCTGCTCTTTATCCATTGTTTTCTTTAAAACAAAGCATGTCAACAAAAGTATTGGCCCCACATTACATATGGCACCGGACCTAAAAAGGCGCTCGCATTATTAACTTAGATTCACGGTATTGCGGAGGCACTCCTCGGTACGGAAAGATCATCGGGCTTGTGCTACCGCAATGAATGACAGCCGTCGATCTGCTGTCAACGCTCGATGGGCGAGTCAACTGTGAAGGCACCCACTTGGGTTAACTATCGGGATGTTTGTGCCCCCGTGGTACCGTTGATCCCAGATCAACGTTAACCACACTCATTCCTACTCTTAACTCACAATTTCGTTATGTCAACGACTGTTGAGTCTCCGTCGTTGATCCTACAATGATCCAACGGTCATCGCGTTATCGCATGCCAGCCAGCCCCAATGGATAAAGATTTTGATCCTACGCGAAATAGGCGGTTTGTGTTGCTATGTGTCAACTCCTTAATGCTATCGCGTTCATTTCAACTTTTACCACTTACCACTCTAAATTTGCGCGAAAACCATCTGTTGTTTTCTGAAACTGTCCATTGTTCTCCTTTGCTGTTGACTCCCAATTCCACATCCAATTTCTTTCGTTACAGTTCCTCCGTATGCTTTGTTTAAACAAACCATCAATTTCTATTCACTGCACTATGACTTCTCCTTTACTCCATCGTTCTATTTTAATGATGTCAACCTGTCTTCAGACCCACTCTGGCATTCATTCCACGCATGATTTAACCTCTATTATTCATTTTCTGAGGTTTTATAATCATTTGTAAATACAAAAACCCCCAAATGTAACGTCAAACTCTGGATCTCACTTCACTGTGTATACACAACAGAATGTGTAATATTTCCTTGAAATGCTTTATACGAAGTCAGCTTCAATAATCCCATAGCTCAAAAATGACGGAAATTCGTTGGTTTCTGCCAACTTTTAATGTAGTTCCTCTGCTGCCTTTGCTATTCAACTGCCCTCTCTACCTCTGCTGCCTTCACTACCTTTGCTACCTATGCTGCCTCTGTTTCCTCTACTATCACTGGTAATTCTAGTGTTGCTCCTTTCTGCTCCTTTGCCATCAATGACAATATTTCCAACAATCATGATGTTATTGATATGTTATGATGATGTGTTGGTTGAGATAGAGAAGGAGATGCAGATCATCAAAGTGAAGTTTTAGCACTATACTTTGGGTAAGAGTAGATCGTCATACAGGTATTGTATGTTTGGCATGCAAGTATGTTAGTTAATGGATTTTTATATTCATTAGGGTTATATACATGTTTGTCATTTTATTTTTTTCGTGGTTACATGCATGGTAGATACTAGGGAATCAGTGTGGCCATATGCACATGATTTGTTGAATAGTCATGAATGATAGTAACTTCTTGTTATATTCATTGTTGTTGTTGTTTTATCTTATTTAACTTGATGATTATGTTATATGTTGTTGATGAATATGTTATATGTTAACTTCTTGTTGTTATATGATAGTTAACTAATGATTATGTTATATGTTGTTGATGAGTATGTTATATGTTAACTTGTTGATGTTATATGTTAGTTAACTTGATGATTAGGGTTATTGAATTAAGATCTTGATGTTATATGTATCGTGTTGATTTGGATTGATATGAATATATGGTTATGGTGGTAAAATTCAGGCATGAGATAATATACTTGTGATATTGTGTTGTATTATGTCTAGACTGATTGTGCATATGTGATTATTATGCATGAATGACAATTGTTTATGAGTTTAGGATGTGAACATATTAGCTAGTTACTCTTATGGATATCATCACCTTATTTATGTTTGAGTTGATATGTTGAGAAGTTATATTGTGCTAATCTAGATTGATTGTGCAAACAAAATAGCCTTCCCTAAGATACATTAAGGTATGAGTTTTCTTATGTCATATACTTGGTGATTGAATGTTTGATTATGTCATCTATTTGGTGTTTCAGTGTTTGATTACTTCATGTAGTTGATTTATCTAACATGGTAAGTTTACAGTCCGTTTGAATGTTTGATTAATTTCATGATATGAGTAGGTTTACATAAGATTGCTTAAAGAAATTATATTGTTTTAAGATGGTTGTACTAACACATATGTGTTGAGATAGCTGATATGTACTTGAGTGTAAGTGGGTGATAGTCGTAGCAGTATGTATCATGACTAATGAATGTGAGTTTATTGTTTAATATGACATGGTTGTTATTCTTGGTAAAATTTGATTTCAAATTGATAGATATGTGGTCTTGATCTTTGGAACATGTGTGTTCATTTACAAGGCAGCATGTTTGGCACAACAAGGTGAGATAGTTGGTATATTGTTATAATTATTTATGCATTGATAGTGATGTGGCTATGGAAGTATGATGCAGGGGATTGTATGGCAAGGGAGACTTTCATGAAATCTTGAATAAGGCTCAGGTTGAGATTTCCTTGGGAAGCACTGGGAACCATGGGGATTGAGTCATGGTGTTTGTTGCTAGTCTTGTGCTTTTGGCCTCTTATGATTTGTTGCACTTGATTTGCATTATTGATTATGTCTAGTGCATGGTCATGCCACTTTTTTGTAGTGTTGTATTGATTTTGTTTTTTTATGGTATTCTTCTTCTTTGTTCTTGTTCTTTCCTTTTATGTTTTGAGAACCTTTGGCATTGGTTTGGCAAAGAGTAAAGTTAATGGAGCTCAAGGAGGGTTTTGTGGTGCCGAAAAGGTAATGTAAGACCATTATGAAGTTTGATACTTGATTAAAGGGCAGCGGAAGGTAATAATATGACATTCAGTTGGACTGGTGGGGTCCATTGTGGTAAATGGATGATGGTAGTACAAACATGATAAAGGAAACATAAAAGGTAAATTAAATGGATCGGAGGTGTTCTCAATATTGTGCATGGCATGCATAGATAAAGGAAGTTCTCTTAACCTTGACCTTATGCTATTTGGTAATTATGTTGTGATTGTAGGTTTTAACCATAAACAAAAATTATCTACACATGAATCTTATAACAGAAAATAAACAATAGCAAGAGCATAAAACATAAAATAGATAAACACAAATATTTCCCCCTAGATCCCAAATTGGGACCACCAACTTGATTTTTCACTATATTCCTTTTAGTGTTACAACATATATATATATACATGCCGAAGCATACATAAACCCCAATCCATTAACCCTGGATTAGAACATAACCGTAGTTCCCTTGACCGGATCTACAAAATACCAGGGGTCGAAAACCATCGTACCCCAAAACCATGTGCAAACTCATGCACAAAACATGGGTGGGTCCGCATATGAGTGGGACCGCATACCAAAAAAAATTTCGCCGGGGCGCTGCCCCGGACCCTGACAGGGGGGGCTGCCGCCCCCCCTGTGACCCCCCTGCTGCACCCGGCGCAACGTACAGCACGTGGGGCTAGTCGTGGAAAGAATATAACACATACCCAACATTCTCCCACTTGTTGTTTTCTTTCCACAGGGGGCCACATGAGAGCTTAGTCATTTGGCCAATTCTTCAACACCCATTGTTTCTCTACACCAAGAGAACTTCTGAGTGCTCACAGACTTCGTCAATGCATCTCCAACATTCTTCAAAGTGTCCACCTTTACCAGCAACACCCTTTTAGCCTCAACCATATCTCTAACAAAGTGATATTGAACATCAATGTGCTTTTTCTTTGAATGGTAAGCAGGGTTCTTAGCCAAGAAAATTGCACTTTGGCTATCACAGTCTATCCTTATAGCTTGCTGTACCAACCCCATACTTGAACACAATCTCTGCAACCAAACTTCTTCCTTGCTTGCATGAGTGGCTGCTATGTATTCTACCTCTATAGTTGAAAGAGCCACTACAAACTGTCTTTTACTCATCCAACTGACTGCGCCTCCAAATAGGCTAAACACATACCCACTTGTAGATCTTCTTTGGTCCATATCTCCAGCCCAATCTGCATCAACAAAACCATGAATTTCCAACGTTCTTTCAATCCTCGTCTTCCCTAGTAGCACAAGCCATAATCACTAGTGCCACGTAAATATCTAAAAACCCGCTTCACTGTTTTCCAATGCTCCTTCCCTGGGTTTGACATAAACTTGCTCAATACTCCCACTGCATGTGCAATGTCTGGTCTAGTATAGACCATTGCATAAATCAGGCTACCCACTGCACTTACATATGGAACACGGGACATATCCTCCTCTTCTTCTTGTGTCTTGGGACACTGTTCAGCAGACAACTTTGCACCTACACGAATAGGAACACTCACCGATTTACTATCCTACATATTGAACCTCTGCAATATAGTCTCGACATACTTCCTCTGTTTTAACCAGAGCTTCCTCTTTGCCCGATCTCTCTTAATTTCCATGCCTAGAATATAGTTTGTAGCACCAAGATCCTTCATGTCGAATTTGGAGAACAGTTGGGTCTTCAAATCTTGGATAATTTCTTTGTCATTTCCAATCAACAACATATCATCCACATACAAGACCAAATAAATAACACGGTCACCAATTAATTTAAAATAAACACAGTGCCTCCTTACTTCTTGTGAAGCCAAGTGCCCGTATATAGGTATCAAATTTCTGATACAACATCCTTGGTGATTGTTTTAACCCATACAGAGACTTCTTCAACCTGCACACCAGTTCTTTCTTACCCTTCACCATAAAGCCTTCAGGTTGCTTCATGTAGATCTCCTCTTATAGATCCCCGTGAAGAAATGTTGTCTTCACATCCATCTGTTCTATCTCAAAATCAAATGCAGCAGCAACATATAAAAGTAATCTAATAGAAGTAACTTTCGCAACAGGAGAAAAAATATCACCAAAATCAATTCCCAGAACCTGGGAATAAACTTTGGCTACCAATCGAGCTTTGTATTTCTCCACCTTGCCTTCTACATTCGTCTTCTTTTTAAACACCCATTTGCTCCCGATGGGCTTCCTTCCAGCTGGAAACTCCACCAAATCCCATGCCTTATTTTTATGCAAGGATGCCATTTCATCAACCATGGCCTCCTTCCAGAGTTTTCCATCCTCTGAATCTACTGACTCCCTAACTGTTATGGGATCATCATCATTTATAGTTAAGGAAAAACCTGAACAGAAAGCAGATGGACTATACCTTTTTGGTTTCCTTCTTTCCCGAACTAATCTTCTCAAAGTTGGGGTTTGTGGCTCTTCCTCTTCTGAATATGCTTCTGTTGTAGAGTCTGATTCATCCTCCTTTAGCTCAAACTCTATCTTCTCAGGTTCTTTTGGTAGGACTTCATGTGTAACAACATCTTTCACCTCTCTAAAGACCACATCTCGGTTGTACACAACCTTCCTTGTTTATGGGTTCCAAAGCTTGTAACCCTTTAAACCATCCTTATACCCAATAAAGATGCACCTTTCAGATTTATTATCCAACTTGGTCCTTTTCTCCTTTGGAACATGTACATATGCATCACATCCAAATACCCTTATATGTGAAAGAGAGGGCTTCTTACCAGTCCATACCTCATGTGGAGTCTTATCCTCCAACGCTGATGAAGGTGATCTGTTAACTAAGTAACATGCAGTCTCCACTGCCTCTGCCCAAAATTCTTGTCCTAACCCGGTACCACTGAGCATGCTTCTTGCCTTTTCCATCAACGTTTTGTTCATTCTTTCTGCAACTCCATTTTACTGAGGTGTGTATGGAGTAGTCTTCTGTCGTGCTATACCACACTTCTTACAGAACTCTTCAAATTCCTTCTTGCAGAACTCCCCACCATTATCTGTCCTCAGCGTCTTTATCTTCTTCTCTGTCTGGTTTTCCACCAGAGCCTTAAATTCTTTAAATTTGTCAAAGACTTCAGATTTCTTCCTCAAGAAATATATCCATGTATTCCTTGAGAAGTCATCTATGAATGAAACATAGTACACAGACTTTCCCAGTGATGGAAATAACACAGGTCCAAACACATCACTGTGCACAAGTTCTAATATCTTGTTCGCCCTCTTAGAACTAGAAGGAAAACTCACCCGATTCTACTTCCCATATACACAATGTTCACAGAAATCGAAATCCAGAGAGCAATTAGACATACCTTCTACCATAGCATTTCTATGCAGTATCCGAAGGGCCTTCTCTCCAATATGTCCAAGCCTTTGATGCCATAACATGGTCTTTTCTCCAAAAACAGCTAGGCTTTCCACTCCACTTTCAGGAACCACATAACTGTTACAGCCATCAATAACAGTGCTACCTTGTAGCTTGTACAGAGTTCCAGTCCGAACTCCCCGCATTAATACCAGTGCTCCCCGAACCATCTTGCGGGCATCTGTTACACTAAAAACTATCATCCTGACATTTTTGCTATGAGTATGAGCTCATTATTACTCATACTTCCTCCTTTTGCAAGTCTAACATATCAGTTCCTCATGTCAAGCTTTCAAAATCAGAGAAAAGTTCCTAAAAATCCCTTAAACATTGGTATCGCACTTTCTCTATTCATTGCATGCGGTCTCGCACCTAAAGTTCAACTCTCCTGCGGTACCAGACCGTACGTTCTTTGTGTTATGGGTGCGGACCTCTGTAAAACTCAAAGAGGCAAGAAATTAAAGATAAAAAGCTGATTTCAGATGAATTCTAGAAGATTCTAGATGAGAATTTTCGGGAATGGATACGCTTTGAGAAGGTTCATGCATCCCTTACTTGATGGAGCTAACCCCTTGATGTAAGGAGCTAATCCCTTTGAAGGAGGATTCTATCCCTTCATATTTGGAACAGAAAACCTCCTCTTTTCCACTATAAAAAGAGGTCATGGGTAGCCTCAAAAGGAGTTCAAGCTTTAAGATATTTGAAGTTAAATGCTGTTGAGATTCAGACTCGATTAACTAAGACTTTCTGTGAGGTTAAATCACTTACCTCTATTGGTTTTGGTTGAAAGAGTGCAATGCTTGTCAAATTAGAAGAGATTCCTGCTTCGGACCCCAGGAAGACCTGCACGACATCAAGGCACAGGTTGTAAAGGTTTTCTTTCATTTGAAGTTAATACAAATATACTCATTTTTCTCAATAAGCTGTCTATTCATGGTTTGTTTCATAAATTTATTGATCATTATGATGAGTATGGTTTACAATAATATCTATACAGGTGCTATGTAATCTTTTTACTTGTTTGTGACTGCAGATTTATTGAAGAACATTCCTTCAGTGCACGAGGGACTTCAACAAGATCAAGCAAGCGTTGGAAATAAGGTAGGCCTTGCACCTATATAGAATTTTTATGAATCTTGTATGCTTAGAGAAACATTAGTATAATTGGTTGTTTGTTGCTAGTTACTTTTAGTACTAGAGAGATCGGTTTTGTCCGCAAAACGGATTAATCTACACAACAAAATGGCGACCATACTGGGGATAGAACTTGTTGTTTTTGGTTCTCTTTTATTTTGATTTGAGGAAACATTTTTCCTGGTTTTTGATTGATACATATCTGTCTGGGTAATTTAGATTTTCCCTGTTTTCGAAAATTTAAAAATATTTTAAGTTTTTCTATAATTTTTCCCAGGACCGCACTTTTCCTTATTTTGATAGTGCGGGCAGGTTCGCACTTTCTGTGAAGAATACAATGCGGGACCGCACCTATCAATACTGGTTGCCTGCAGACCCTGTAAATTTTTTAGAAAACCTCTAGATTTCTTTCTCTAGTTTATTTTTAGATCTTTGGTTTCTGCCCAGACTGATTATTGTTTCTATTAAGATTTTTTTGTGAATGAACTCCAACAATATTGATGTTTTGATTATTTTCTAGAAGATTTTGCATTTTGGATTGTTTTTTCACTTGGTCTTTGTAGTGATTCGAAGCTTCGAAAGTTTGAAGTATCTAAGATTACATTGATCTCTTTTTTTCTTTTTGAGTCTGACCTGATTGTGAGAACATCCTTTATTGAGAAATAGAGCTTTTTGTTTCTTTGCGAATCTTCGAAAAAACTTGGTTGAAGGTTTTGAATTTAATTTTTTATAAAAACATATTTTGAGTGTTTTTTATTTGTTTGTTATTCTGGACGAATAGATTCTTAGTTTGCTGAACAACTAAGGAAAACATTCTAAAAATCTTAAAGCTTTTATTCAATTTAGATTAGATCTCAAGATTAGATTTTGTAGTTTTGAGTAGTTTTTTAATTCTTATAGCTTTCTTTTGAAGGAAAATTGTTTTGTAGCTTTGACTTTGAAAAGAAAAAGGATTTTGTTATGAGCTTGATAATTTTTCTCATTATTGAAAAGACAAAATAGTTTCTTTCAATTATTTTTCATGTTTTAAAGAAAGAATTAAAATAATTGCATTCTCCAACTCTTTCTTTAGATAGAAAGTTCATTGAAAGAAGAAAGAATTGAATATCATTCTAGGTGCATTTTAGTGTTTTTTTTTGGAAATCGAGTCTTCACATCATCCAAAGTTTCATTTCTGCACCCATTGACTTAAGAAACAGCTCATAAAAGTAACGCTTAATTAAAATTCATCTAGTAAACTTTTTATTTCTAGGGCTCTTATCACCAACATAGCTTAGGCTAGTATCTTGGAGTAGGGAGTAATTAACTCTCCAAGATAGCTAAAACAAACAAGTAGACAAATCTTGCGGTAGGAAGAATTCCAATTGTCGCATGTATGCTCTGGGAAGCTCCTCTTATAGGAGTCAAGCACGAGATCATATCTGGACCAGTGGGGTAATCAATCCTTCCTCATTGGGAACGATAGAAGATATACACGTATTAACAACGGTAAACCTTGGATAGACCATTGTTGAGGAGCCTGGGGTCACTTGTCGGTATACCTTGGATTATTTCAAGGAGCCTTCAAGGGGATTGAGCTTTGTTACTCTGCCCTTGCGTGTGTGTCGGATCGTAGACTGTTCCCCCAGGTATATTTGTTTCAATTGGTAACCTTAGAGACCATAATCTTTAGGATTCTTTCCTAAGGTGACGGTGGAGGGAAGATCCCACTGTACCTGGAACAGACGTCGGCTAGACTCACTTGGACTCTCTGGAGGGTTATCTTCACTCGAGATGGTATAGTGGGGAAACTTGCACCGGTCTGTTTCATTAAGCAGGTTGTCGGGGTAACTGTTCCAACCGCCCTTTTCGTGCTAAAATTCTACTAAGTTGGATTTCATCACCAACTAGTGTTTTTAGTACGGAAAGTTACTGTTTGTGTGTGGTTTGAACTCTTATATTTTTTAAGCGTATGATTAAATTGTTTGTTTCTTAGAGACTTTAGGTGTTTTCATTGAAATTTTTCTTTGTTTGCGTGTGATTAGATAATCTTTAATCGTGGCGGAATTCCCGAGACAATCTCGGAGAATACAAGGGAAACCCCCTGAATATTCACCAAGTCAACTTGAAGGGCTTCGTGCTCTGGTATCATCCAGTAGTAGTAGAATTAGATGAATGGAAATTGGAAGTTCATCTATAGTTATACATCCTAATTATCAAATACCTACAACAGAATACATTCAAGAACCAATTTCAGTTTCTGAAGTTACTGGAAGTATTTCTCCTTCTGGTGAATTAGCTGACGAACCTGAAATCTCTGAACTTGAAACTGAATCTTCAGTTTTGGAAACATCTTCAGGGTTTATTACACCAACTTTTAGCGATCCAGGTTCACCTAGGGTAAGAAATATTATCACTCACGATCTTCCATCTGGACTTATTTCTATTGAAGAACTTATTAATCCAGATGAAGATATATCTCTTCCCAACTTCCCTCAATCGTTAAATCTTAGGGAGCATGAATCTATTTTCTACAGCCCCATTCAAGCTGATCCTTGGTATCTCTCTTTAACGAACTTTTTAGAGAATCTAGGTCTTGCTTTTTATCCACCTCGAATTCCATTTCATCCTACACCCAGAGGTTATTATCCACCATCCTTTATGGCAGGAGAGTCATCCATGTTTTCTCAAACACCAAAATCATTTTTACACGGTGGTCCTTCTGTTCCTTCAGGATATTAGTCTTTGTCTGGTAGTTTCTCGGGAGCAGCTCCTCGACCAATAGAAAATGTGTTATCATCTGGTTTTAACAGATTTAACATTGAAATGTCGAACGCAGAGCAGATTTTTATGATGTCTGGTAATATTCCGAATCCTCAACCTCAAGGCAGTCAGTTACCGCCTGGGGGGCAACCTCAGGGAAGTCAGTTACCGCCTGGGGGGCAACCTCAGGGAAGTCAATTACCGCCTAGAGGGCAACCTTTAGGTAGTCAATTACCACTTGGGGCACAACCTCAAGGTAGCTTTTTCCCAGGAAAAACTGTGGAATCATATTATTTTGGGCGACAACCCCAAGGATAGTACATACCTCAGGGTTATCAACCTCAAGGACAGTACATACCTCAAGGTCAACCCCAAGCACAATATGCTCCTCAGGGTCCTTATCAAGCCCAGCCTTAGTACGCGCCTCAGGGTTATCAACCTCAAGGTCAGTACCCAATTCAAGGTTTCCAATAGCCTTCTGGTCAACCATCTATTCAAGGAGCCGAAAATGTACCACTTAATTATCAACCCTACGTTCAACCAGGTTATGGTCTTTACATTCAACCTTCTACGGGACAATACCCCGGAATGATGGTGTGGGATCCGTCCCAATATCAACAGCCTATGCAGCCTAATGTACAGTTGCCTTATCAACCTGGACAGCCTTTAGTTTCTGGTCCAACCCAGCAACCTGTTCAGCCAGCTATTCAAACTCTTGCACCTAGTTCTGTTCAGCAAACTGGGCCTAGTACACCTCAGACTCCGCCCCAAACTACTGCAACTGCTGCAATGTCTGTTCAACCTATAACACCTATTTCTGGAGTATCTGTAGCACCGACTTCTTCTATCCCTGTATCCATGCAAATCCCTCAAGTCTCTGTACCCCAGTCAGGATCTTCAATCCAGACTTCGGTTCAGATGCCTACAGGACAAGCTGGTACAAGTACAATTGTTACAAGTCAACCTCAATTTACGTATCAATTGTACCAGGGACAACCGCAATTTGGTCCCTATGTATAGAATCCAAACTATCAGTATCAACCGTACCCTGGTTATACTTATCAATAACCTCAGTATGGTCCAGTTCATCCTAGTTTTCCGGGAGGTTACACAATACCTAATGCTAATCCAATTCCTAGTTATCCTGGGTATCCGCCTCCTGGATCTGCTTTGGCTTCTCAAGGTTTTCGTGACCCTAACCGTCAATTACCATTTATTGCAACTTTGGACTTACCTGATTTGACGCGCTTTATGAATGATCTGATTTTTTATTATCAGAACTGGCCGCCAATGCCTCATAAGTTGCCCAGTGATATACCAAAATTCAAAGGTAAGTCAGGAGAGGATCCATCGAATCATGTTATGACTTATCACCTTTGGTGTGCATCTAATTCAATCATTGATGATTCGATTCATTTACATATTTTCCAAAGAACTCTCATAGGTCTTGTAGCCAAATGGTACATTGAGTTGCCACGAGGCTCGTTTCATAATTTCAGTCAGTTAGCAACTGCTTTCTTGACTCATTTTCAGTTGCCTCTCAGATACAAAAATGGCACAAAATTATTAACTTCGGTAAAACAATCTACGTCCACGTATATTTCTGATCATATTCATGAATGGCGACGTATGAGGTGTTTGGTGAAAGTTTATATTCCGGATCAAATTTTGGCAGAATGGTTTGTTAAATCATTGTTACCCAAGATCACTGAAGATGTAGCTAAGGCTGGTGTTGTTATTGAAGAGCAAGTAATTTCCCAAGCTCAGTACCTTGACCTCGTATACACACAGTCAGGTACTTTACACGAGAAAATTCCTGATCTTCCAAAGCAAGGTCAAATAGCTGCAGCTCCTTCAGGGTCTCATGCCATTGACGGTATGATTGGTACAGTAAATTATAAAAGTAAGAAGAAATCTTCAAAGAAATCTTCTCCTATTATAACTTTAACAGATTCCCTGAAAGTAGAATCTTCCCCCGAAATTTCTGCCGATATTCATGTCGTCGAAACATCTACAACAAAATCAAAATCTAGTGGTAAAAAGAAGGGGAAGAACAAAAACAAAAAGAATTCAAAAGAGAAAGCTGAAAAAATTGAATCCAATGACGAAAAACGTAAGCCTCGATATCCTTGTTTCATTTGTGAAGAAGATCATTTCACGAAAGAATGTCCATATAGAGCCGAAGTTATGAAATTCGTTAAAGGATCACAACAACCTGTTGTCTTGAAGGATCCTTTTCCAATTCAAGATAGTAAAATGATTGGTTCTTCCTCGACTACTTTAGAAGAGCCTATTATGATGATGTCTCATGTAAGGGTTGCGACGCGATCGCAAGATTATGGTTCTAAGAATCCTGTTGATGGTAAGGAAGCAGAATCTTCTAATGCAAACGCATCAACTACACCTCCTCCTGTTTCTGGTCCGCTACATATCGAGAAACAAAATCTAGACTTAATAATCAAACCGCCTGCTAAAGGTGTTCTTTGTAAATCAGCTTTCAATCCACATGCGAGAGCTGCTCAGAATTACAACATTGTTGAAGACTTAGCTATTTCTCCTTCAGCAATGTCGGCTTTGGAAGTGCTGCAATCGTGTCCAGCACAACATAAATTATTATTGTTGGCAATAGGAGCTGTCGATGTTCAGGATTCTAACCTTATAATCTTCGATTTAGAAAATAGTACACCTCGTTTACCTCACCAAATGGCTTTCCAGATTCCAGTGTTAGTAAAAAACAGACCAATTTTTTGGACTGTGATTGATGAGGGAGCTTCAATGTGTATTATGTCGATTCAGTGTTTGAAATCACTTGGTTCGCCTACACTCAACCAATCTCCGATGATTCTTAAGGCTTTTGATGGTCGAGGTTTTCACCCTTTTGGTATTTTGCAGGATTTACCCATAGGGGTTGAAGGTAAAATCGTTAATCTAGATGTGGAAGTGGTTGATGCCCCTCTAGATTACAACCTTCTTCTGGGTCGTAGTTGGTCCTATGCTATGACTGCTATTGTTTCTTCAGTCTTTCGACTCATAAAATTTCCATATCAAGGAAGGATCGTAACAATAGATCAGTCAACTTATTTCTCGTCTGACCCAGCCTCTACAGAAACAATCCAGCATGTTGGTAAAACGGCTATCCCTTATAAGGATGTTGGAGTGGGTTTGATTAAAGATTCTGGTTTACTAGGAACTTTTTCCTTTCCTCCTCCTAACGTATCGCCTTCTACTGCAAATATTCACATGATTTCGTCAGACACTGTTATGTTTGATGATCCTTGGATCGTACCTTCCGAATCTGAGATTGATTCATTTGATGGCATGATGCCCTTGAGTCCATTTGAAATTGTGTACCAGGCTTTACAGTCACTTTCCGACCCCTCTTCGACCGAAATTGATCTAATGAATGGGATCCAAGAGGAATCACTTTCTATATCTAGTTCAGTTCCAACGACATTTCCTGAACTTGTTCATACAGATGAGAAAATTCGTGAGATTTTGTCTGTTGATGATTTACCATGGGAAGATCTACATCATCGATCTTCATTTTTACCTGAGCTAGATCATTTTGAAGATGATTTCGCTTCAATTTTTACTGCTGAATATGTTAAAGAACCGCAGAATCCTTTGCAAAATCCTGATTCTGAGTTAAATTTGGAAAATATATCTCAAACGGTTCCCATTGACATTTCAGTAAAACCAGGAATAATTGAAAACATTCATATAGGTGCTTGTTGTACTGAAGATGAAATTAAAGCTTATAAAGCCCTATTTCAAGAATTCTGTGATGTGTTTTCCTGGTCCTATGAAGAAATGCCAGGAATTGATCCATCGATCGTTGTTCATGAAATTAATACTTACCCGGATGCTAAACCTTTTCGTCAACGATTACGTCAAATTCATCCTAGAAAAGCTGCTGCTATAAAAGCAGAAGTTGAAAAATTACTTCGCGTAGGATTCATTTATCCAATTCCTATAACGAATTAGGTATCGAATATTATTCCTGTGACTAAAAAACAAGCAACGATAAGAGTATGTATCGATTATAGGGATATTAATCGAGCGTGTCCAAAAGACAATTATCCAACTCCTTATATCGATCAAATAATCGATGATTGTGCTGGCAGTGAATTGTTTTCCTTTATGGATGCCTTTTTAGGTTACAATCAAATAAACATACTCCCTGCAGATCAACCTAAAACAGCTTTTATTTGTCCGTGGGGAACGTTTGCTTACTGTAAACTACCTTTTGGATTAAAGAACGCTGGAGCAACTTTTCAACGGGCTATGTCTTATGCATTTCATGACATTAAGCACATTTTCCAGCCATATCTCGATGATTTACCTGCTCATTCATCACGTAGGGCCGACCATCTCACTCATTTACGAGCAATTTTTATGAGATCTAGGCATTATTGGATAAGGCTGAATCTGCATAAATGTGTTTTCTGCGTAGAATCGGGTCGATTACTGGGATTTGTCGTCTTGAAAATAGGCATTCGCGTCGATCCATCGAAGGTCGAAGCCATTGTTAAATTACCTCCTCCTTCGACTTTACGCCAACTCCAAAGTTTGCAGGGGAAAGCAAACTTTTTACGTAGGTTTATTCCTAACTATGCCGGGCTTACAAAGGGTTTTACCCGGTTGTTAAAACAGAACATTCCGTTCTTTTGGGATGAGATCGCTAATCAATATTTTGATGCACTTAAACACGCGTTGACCCATGCACCATTACTTCATCCTTCCAACTACAACCAGGATTACATTTTGTACCTCGCTGTTTCTCATTCCACCATTGGGATGGTACTAGTTCAGGAAGATGAATCTCACAATGAACATGTGATTTATTATCTTAGTTGGAATCTGCATCCGACTGAAATCAAATACACACATGTGGAGAAATTGGCCTTGGCAGCTGTTCAAGTTGTCCAACGATTTAGACATTACATCTTGTTACATAAAACCACGGTAATTTCTAATTGCAACCCTATGATGTATATTTTGACCAAACAATTGCTAGGGGGAAAATATTCCAAATGGATAGTTATCCTATAGGAATTTGACTTGGAATTCGAAAAATCCATGGCAAAGAAATCTTTGGTATTTGCGGAACTAATGTGCGATTTCCCCTCTACTGATACTGAAACAGTGGCAGAAGAGTCCATTGCGAACGAATCTTTTTTTATTATCAGTACAATTGATCCATGGTATGGAGATATCATCATTTATCTCCAAACCCAATCTTTTCGGCCTGACATCTCACGAACTCAGTGACGGAAAATACGCTTCCAATCCCAACAATATAATATCATTGGTGATACACTTTATCGTCGTGGAGCAGATTTTGTTTTCAGACGTTGTCTAACTCATGAAGAAGCTAAAAAGGTGTTAAATGACTGCCATTCTGGAGCATGTGGCGGTCATATGTCTGGGTATGCCACAACCCAAAAGATATTGCGTGCAGGTTATTTCTAGCCAACGTTGTTGAAATATTGTATTTATACGGTTCGGAAATGCCACAACTGCCAAATTTTTGATCAAAAAATGCGCGCGCCACCCGCTCCTCTTCACCCTATAATTGCTGTTGGTCCTTTCACGAAATGGGGTATCGATTTGATTACATGTAACCCTCACTCGGCCGGGGGGCATGCCTATATTATCTTAGCAGTGGATTATTTTACAAAAAGGGCTGAGGCGATGCCTACATTTTCAGCTGACGGCAAGACTGCTACAACTTTCGTATTTAATCACATAATTGCTAGGTTCGGTGTTCCTCAAGCTATTATTATGAATCATGGAAGTCATTTTCGGAATGTCATGATGACTGAACTGATAGACCAACTTGGCTTGCGCCACGATAGTTCCACTCCGTATTATCTGCAAGCCAATTTTCTGGTTGAAGCCATTAACAAATTTTTAGTCACCATGATCAAACGAATCATTGGTATTCACAAGACGAATTGGCATTCCATGTTATTTTCAGCGCTTTGGGCATATCGAACCTCAGTCAAAACATCAACGGGTTTCACTCCTTTCCAACTGGCTTACGGTTTGGAAGTTGTGTTACCGATTGAATGCGAAATTCCGTCACTAAAATTAGCCGTAGAATTACTTCCAGCTACGTCTGAAGAGGAGAAACGTTTTTTATACTTAGCTCAGTTAGATGAGAATCGACGAAATGCTGCAATAGCAAACGAAGCTCATGTTAAACGGATTAAAGCTCAGTATGATAGAAGTATGACCCCTCGAAATTTTTCAGAAGGAGACCTAGTTTTACTTTATGGTCAAGCTAACGACAAGCTAGGAGCTGGGAAATTCGTGCCTATGTGGCATGGTCGTTACATTGTTAAACGAAAGTTAGCAAAAGGGGCCTATGAGTTGATAGATTTTGATGGTGTCCCTTTGGATAAACCCAGAAATGGGCTCTATCTAAAGTGATATTATTCTTAAATGTGGTGTGGAGATTTTGTTAGTTTAGATTTCTTTACTACTAGTGTGTTTTAGATTAGAAAAGTGTGCCTAGTTTAGAGAGTGTGTTTTTATCACTATTCCTGCTTATCTGAATTTTAATTTTGATATTGCAGATGTCGACGTCTCTTCAAACCTACATTGGTCTTGCTGATGGTGCTTGTCGTAGTATAGGGAACATTTCTTCCACAGCTTGGGTTATCTATTCACCCTCTGACGAGTTAGTATCCATGCATGGGGTAAGCCTTGGTCAAACAACGAATAACATTGCCGAGTATAGTGCAGTGATTGAGTTATTGTCTGAATCCATTTCATTTGGAATTCGGAGTTTGATTGTTAGGTTGGATTCTGAACTTGTTGTATTACAACTTAACAGAGTTTATACCATTAGAAATCCAGTGTTATTACGGTTATTTTTAAGAGTTCGTCTCTTGGAATGTGAATTGATTACATTGAATATCAGCATATTCCAAGACATTTGAATACATTAGCAGATGCAATTGCTTCTAGTATGATAAATAGACATTTGCAATAATCAAAACAGTAAATCAAACGCATTCATAACATGTACACAGATAGCCGGTAAATAGTGATATATTATAGTATAGAAGAGTTTTCAAAAAATATATACATCGTCTTCGATCATAGGTTGGAAACACCTTATGATCGGCAAAAATGATAACTCAAAAAGTCAAAAATATGAGTCTACAAGATCATCCCATCACTGATGGTGATCAAGATAAGAAACCACTGCTCAGGCCACCCTACATAGGAACCTCCTAAAAGGTCCTGGAACACCAATCACATATCTCTACAACCTGAGAGGAATGTCATCTATGCTCGTCTCTGGAATATCTAGAGTCAAACGCTCTAGATGATGCTCTAAATCAGTCAAAATTTCCATTGATTGGCCTGCTGGGGCTGGGGCTGGTGCAACTGCAGCCGGTTGTTTTCTATCATAAGGTTGGATATGGGCTGGTCGCCGTGGGCCCACATCTACATTCAAAACTTTTGGTTATTAGTTTTCAAGATGATAAAAAATAAAAAATTAGGATTTAGCAAACGTTGAAAAATGATTGTACCTGAGTCATCCCACTGTTCCCCTGCTGGGAGAACCATCTCTCGGTCACCGCAGAAATCTATCCCAGCATATGGAAAGTCCTCTATCATGAAAACTTGGCGATCTAACCAACGAAAATATGAAGAAGGAAATCGCACAATCTCAGTACCCTCAATAGCATGATGAGCCATCAATGCGGACCAACGAACCATCCTCGGTTCTCGAAGTCGACCGGCATCAACAACAATACTCTGTGGAGCTAACATGGGGATCCTCTCTAGAGCAAAAGAAACAATGAGGGATCCATATCCAAATTTATTCAGTTTCCCATTTTTTGCTCTGGTTAGTTGGCCTTTTACATTAGCCAACACAGCTTCACACCAGTTAAAGATGGTGCCGCGAAAACAGTCCACGGCAATACACATTTGGGAACCAGTAGCTACATGAAGCGTAGCACTCCCACACATTTTGGTAACAGTAAAAGCAATAAATTTCAATTCAGGGTGGATGATGTGTTTTATATCAATCCGTTTGTCCAGAGGATTTTCCTGGTCATTGCAGAATTCTAGTTGGAGACTAGCAACAGACTGGCCACCTGGCCTAGTCCCAAACAAAGAAACTTGTTCACCCCTCTTGGACAAACCAGTCAGAAAATATATATCCTCCAACTCAATTTTGAGCCGGTGGCCACCAATAAAGAAGCACTGGTCCTGCACATTCCATCTTTTCACCAACCATGTCAGGAGTTCTACTTGTGCCCTCATGCCTGAGATGGCCCAAAATTTGTACAAGCCACATGCTTTTAATGCCTGTTGTGTGGGAAAATGGAGTATTATGGCTTCATCCACTTCCTTGTGCTCACGTTCTCACCAGATCAGCATCTTGTCAATCCTACAATGCATAAAATGCAAGTTAGAACAATCTTATTTGAAATTTTTTGGGAAACAAATGAGAAATGAGTGTTTTAAATTCAACCGCGCGGGTACCGCACCTACGATTTGTAAACAGTGCGTAGATACGCACGCATACTGTGTGCCAGGTGCAGAACCCACGAATTTTCTTTGTAGAAAAAAGTCGGGGTCCGCAGGTAATGTGTATTGCACCTGCAAACCCCGCGGGCGAACTTTTAAACCATTTTTTTGCCCTAAAAGTACAAACTAAAGCCTAAAAACAAATTTGAAATGGATGAAAAACAAGATTATGAGGTCTTGGATTACCTGGGACTGACGATTCTCGATTTCAACGGACAGATTTTCCAGAATCTTCACAGGAACTTTCTTACCCAAAAGCTTTTTACTTTTCACTCTCGAACTGAACGGTAAAAATGAAATTGAAAAAGTCCTTTTTATAAGTTTTTTCGAATGGATGAATTTTTAATTTATTTATTTTTCACTTTAAAAAGGGTAATTTTGAAAGCATTTTTACTTATCTTAAACAGGTATGTGTAATGTTTCAAGTTTTTGTGCAGAAACTGGATTTTTCAGGAGAACTGTTCATTTTTCAACAAAGAGCATACTTTTATCACTTTTTCGAACTCTTTCAAAAAATTTACGAAAAAGTGAAACATTCGAGTCAATTTTGGTTATTTTCAAGACTCGTTAAACTCATGAAAATCCCGAGATCATTTTGCTATTTTTTCTCGTAAAACATATAAAAATGCCGAGTTCTTTCCATCTTTTCCTGCTCGTAAATTAAAATGAAAGTCGGCCGTAGGAGTACATTTTTATCCCTTTTTCGAACTCATTAAAACTTACGAAAAAGTGAAAACCATGAGTACATTTTTATCCCTTTTTCGAACTCGTTAAAACTTACCGAAAAAGCAAAACCTTGAAGTTCTCTTTTAAGCCCTTTTCAGACTCTCTAAATATGAAAAGATTGCCGAGTACTTGATTATTCGAACTCGTTAAAGTAAAGGAATGACTGTCCCTTCAGTATAAGTTTACCCCTTTTTCGGACTGAAATGGACTATTTACGAAAAAGGTATACGTTGACTAATTACGGTCAATAGAGTTCTCTCTCGCATTATTTTATCCTTTTTCGGGCCCGAGAGACTAAATTTATGAAAAAGTACACCCATGGAGTTTTCTTAAGTTTTTTCTTCTGACTCCCTAAATTTGAAAAACACCGAGTTTCTCCTATACTGGACTCATTAAAATTTAACAATAAAGGGCCTGTTCAATTTTAAACAGGAACGAACCACTCCTTCTTAGGGTTCGAATTTTAAACTAAGTTGGACTCATCCGAAGGATGAGCTTATAATCAAGAAAATGTTATCCTCCTCAAGCTTGTCAAAAATAAAGAGGTACTTGCCAGAAATGGTGGGGGAAGAAAGAGAAAAATGGGTGTGTTTGTTGTATTTTAAATTTTTCGAAAATCCAGTCAACCACTCTTGAACGCAACACTTTTATTCACCTGGGTTGGGAAATCCTTTACCAAACAGTTAATCAAACCATATTGAAAGTCTTCAGTCGGTTTCTGGGTATTAGATTTGGGTCACTTGTCACCAAACCATCTGCAGTGTCGTTATGTGTTCAAGAGGATAGTTCAAATAAACCATTCATCTGCAAAATATCTGTCATCCATTTTTTACCATCCCTGAGTCAGTCCTTGCCAATATATTTTCAAAACTTGATCTATGATTTCGTGTTGTGGGCTTGCCTACGACATATCACTTTCTATCGACATCAGCACATTATCTAGGAAGTTGATCCAGAAATTGTCAGTACCTTGAAATCTGCATGCCTCAATGGCAGGTTTCTCGCCTTCGACGACAGGTTGCATCATTGACCTTCGATCAAATGATTCCATGAGATGTTCGACTTCAAGCTCATTCATTCACATTTCATGGATTGTACTGCGTACTTTGAGAGCCATTGACATTACTGGTGGTTTCTCTCACACTTGTTAACAGTTCACATCATTGACTGGTAATCAAGTGGTTTCTACCATGTTTGACTTCAACACATTTATTCACATGGATAGAATCGTACTAGTTCGAGATGCGGAAATCAAAACCCTGGATCTAGTTTCTACCATCCAGGCTGCGAGGAATCTTGTTATTCATTTATACAGTGGACTATTCATAAACAGATGGCTGCGTCCATACTATGTCTACGTATGTCTATACTGATAATGTATTCAAAATCATTCCTGTATAAGAACAATTTAGATTAGTTTCTAGTTAGTTTTGATCTGAGTATGGGAATGCCTACCTCAGTGATGACATATATATGTATATATTTTGCATTGAATGTTTTTACAGGTTCCGACTGGGGTGTCCACAGGATGATCTTTGAAATGATAAAGTACTACACTCTTCATATATGATAGACTTCAGCTTCATCTATTCCAAACTTTGCACTTTAGGGGGTAATTTGTTACACTAAAAATTGTCATCCTGACATTTTTGCTATGAGTATGAGCTCATTATTACTCATACTTCCTCCTTTTGCAAGTCTAACATATCAGTTCCTCATGTCAAGCTTTTAAAATCAGAGAAAAGTTCTTAAAAATCCCTTAAACATTGGTATCGCACTTTCTCTATTCATTGCCTGCGGTCCCGCACCTAAAGTTCAACTCTCCTGCGGTACCAGACCACACATTCTTCGTGTTATGGGTGCGGACCTCTGTAAAACTCAAAGAGGCGAGAAAGTAAAGATAAAAAGTTGATTTCAGATGAATTCTAGAAGATTCTAGATGGGAATTTTCGGGAATGGATACGCTTTGAGAAGGTTCATGCATCCCTTACTTGATGGAGCTAACCCCTTGATGTAAGGAGCTAATCCCTTTGAAGGAGGATTATATCCCTTCATATTTGGAACAGAAAACCTCCTCTTTTCCACTATAAAAAGAGGTCATCGGTAGCCTCAAAGGGAGTTCAAGCTTTAAAATATTTGAAGTTAAATTTTGTTGAGATTCAGACTCAGTTAACTAAGACTTTCTGTGAGGTTAAATCACTTACCTCTATTGGTTTTGGTTGAAAGAGTGCAATTCTTGTCAAATTAGAAGAGATTCCTGCTTCGAACCCCAGGAAGACCTGCACGACATCAAGGCACATGTTGTAAAGGTTTTCTTTCATTTGAAGTTAATACAAATATACTCATTTTTCTCAATAAGCTGTCTATTCATGGTTTATTTCATAAATTTCTTGATCATTATGATGAGTATGGTTTATAATAATGTCTATATAGGTGCTATGTAATCTTTTTTCTTGTTTGTGACTGCAGATTTATTGAAGAACATTCCTTCAGTGCACGAGGGACTTCAACAAGATCAAGCAAGCGTTAGAAATAAGGTAGGCCTTGCACCTATATAGAATTTTTATGAATCTTGTATGCTTAGAGAAAGATTAGTATAATTGGTTGTTTGTTGCTAGTTACTTTTAGTACTAGAGAGATCGATTTTGTCTGCAAAGGGATTAATCTACACAACAGCATCTTTCTCGAACACTGTTTTTACACCTACATCATCCATCTTGCTTACAGAAATCATATTTCTGGCCAATGAAGGAATATGCAAAACACCAGGAAGTGTTCTAATCCTTCCACCTTGCAGCTTCAGCTTGACCTTTCCACGTACGACGATTTTGGCCTTCCTATCATCCCCTAGGAAGACATCACCATCATATTTCTCATACTCTGAGTAACCACTCCCTATGGGGCGTGAAGTGAAAGGATGCACTCGAGTCAATAAACCATGACTCATGATCTACATGTGTATTTGAAGAAGAAGTCCAAATACACATCCCCAACCTTCATCCGAGGTGGTCTTTTTCCTCTACAAAAGGAGCATCATCGGATCCCTTTCCTTTCTCGGGAGCTTTAGATCTACACTCCTTTTTGTAGTGCCCTTCCTTTCCGCATTTCCGAATACCTTTACAAACTTTCCGAAAGGATTTAGATCTCCCTCTAGATTTGGATCTCCCACTTGAAACCTTATTCTTTTTTCTCGTTTTGGGACCTTCCTCGTACGGATAAGGCATCTCCATTTCTCGGCCCTCCATATTTCTCCGTTTCATTTCCTCCGATAGCAAAGCTGAGACAATGTCATCAAAATTCAAGGTAGTTGTATTGCTACCTATTGCAATAACCAGACTGTCCCACGAGTCTTGTAGAGAACACAAAAAACTAATGCACTTATCTTCATCTAAGATTTTAATATCAACATATGACAATTGACTTACCATAGTATTGAAGGTGTTCAAATGCTCTGTCACCAAGTCTCCATCCTTCATCCTCAGGTTATACATCTTTTTCCGCAAGAACAACTTATTCACCAGAGACTTTGATTGGTACAAAGTCCCAAGTTTTTCCCAGATACATTCAACAATACTGAATCTGAGACACACAACCATATTGTGCTCTTAGTTCCGATCCAGTTTCTTCCAGTGACATTTCCATTGGTTTAGTACCTATATCTACCACGATCCACTTATCTTTATCCATTAGCAGATCCTCCATCTTGAGCTTCCACAACTCAAAACTCTGACCATTAAATTTATTGATCTCTATCTTTCCACCGCTCGCCATATTCTTTCACTGCAAGAATTGATCCCGCAGATCTCCCACTGAACAGGGTCTACCTTAGGCCCGAGCCAAAAATCTTCAGCAGCAAAGGCGTCTCCTTGAAGCCGAAATAGCTCTGACACCAAATGTAGGTTTTAACCCTGAACAGAAATTATCTACACACGAATCTTATAACAGAAAATAAACAACAGCGAGAACATAGAACATAAAACAGATAAACACAGAGGTTTTCCCCTGGATACCAAATTGGGACCACCAGCTTGATTTTTCATTATATTCCTTTTAGTGTTACAACACATATATATACATGCCGAAGCATACATAAACCCCAATCCATTAACCCTAGATTAGAACATAACCGTAGTTTGCTTGACCGGATCTACAAAATACTAGGGGTCGAAAACCATCGTACCCCAAAACCATGTGCAAAATCATGCACAAAACATGGGTGGGTCCGCATATGAGTGGGAATGCATACCAAAAAAAATTTCACCAGGGCGCTGCCCCGAACCTCAACAATGGGGGCTACCTCCCACCTTGTGACCCCCCTACTGCGCCCAGCACAACGTACAGCACGTGGGGCTAGTCGTGGAAAGAATATAACACATACCCAACAGTGATCATGATTATTTCTATGTCTATATATGTATATATGTATGTATGTATGTATGTTGTCTGACAGGGTTGTCAGTGGTCATGATTATTTATGTTGATGTTTATATGTATATATGTATGTATGTATGGGGTTGTTTGACAAGGTTGTAAGGGATCATTCTTGTGGAGGAATGATTGCTTATAGAGGTGAATGGCATGAGGAGGTAGGCTTGGTCTTATGAGGAATCAAGTGGGAAGAGTAGCCCTGACAGATATATGAGGTCAGTATCATGTGGATATGAATTGATAGTATATGATTGTTCTATGCCTATGTTTATGTTATGGATAGGTAATGTTGAGGGGTACATCAACAAAGTGAAAGTAGTGTGGTCTGCAGCATTCTAGGATAAGCATGGATAGTGGAAAGACATTAGAAGCAAGGTTTCTTTATGGATTCAATGTGTGGTCTATGGATGTGCAGTACTACCATTGTGTATATATTGCGCATGTTGTATATTCAATGATTATACCTATGGTGATGTGTACATGTAACATATGTAGTATTGCGTACATATGATGTTGTATGCATGTTGTATACATGGTGTTGTGTGTATATTGCATATGTAGTGTTGGGTATAGATGGTGCTATGTACATGTTGGATATGTGGTGTTGTCAACATATGGTGCTATGTACGTGTTTTATATGTAGTGCTATGTACATATGGTGTTGTGTGCATGTTGTACATATGGTGTTGGGTGCATTTGGTGTTGTGTACATGCCATGCATATGGTGTTTTGTGTATGTGGTGTCGTGTACATGTCATGCATGTGGCAATGTGTACATGTGGTGTAATGTACATGTCATGCATGTGGTGTTGTGTACATGTGGTATTGTGTACACATTGTCCAGGTGGTGTGGTGTACATTTGGCATTGTATCCACGTTGTGTAGGTGGTGTTGTGTACATGTCATGTTGTGCACATGTTGTGCAGGTAATGTTGTGTATAGGTGGTATTGTGTACATGTTGCACATATGGTACTGGTATACATGTGGTATTGTGTGCATGTTGTAAATGTTGTGTTGTGGGCATGCGGTGACTATGTATATGCATGGTGTAATCATGGTATTGTGACATGTGTATTTGTTGTGTTGTACTCTGTATATGTATATGTATATGTGTTGTTTTGTGTTGTACACTAGATGTAGGTGTATGTGTTTTGTTTCATTCTACACCGGGTGTGGTTGTATGTATTGAATGATGTTGTATGTCATGTGTGGGTGTACCTTTTGTGATGTACATTATGTATATGTGTACATGATTGAAGAGAAACAAAGGCATTGGGTGCTTGTTGAGTGTGGAAACTGATCTGGTGTGTGTACAAAAGAACAAAGGCAAAAGGAAGGATCAGTGAAGGATAAGTATCAATATTTTGTTTCAGTTCTATTATGAATGTGATCTACAATTTTGACTTATGATGGTTACATATGATTATGGTTTTTGGTGATTTCATGAGATTCATTATTTTAATTTATGATGGTTGTGTTTTAAGCTAACCAGATGTAATATGTTTATACATGATGATTTGATCAAACAGCTAGTTTGACTTGTGTGACAGGAAGTAAACATAAGTGCAAGTGTACCTTATTGATAGGTAACCAATGAGGTATGATTTGATTTTATTTGAATTTATTTTGAATCTAATGGAAATTATGTGCTTGGTACAAGAAAGCATGTAATTCCTGGTTTGGGATGGTTGAAACTGACTGCAAGAACTAGCAACATCAACAAAAGGAATTGAAACATGCAGAAGTATGCTAGTAAGGCACTTCAGGAGTAGGGCCATTGTGGGACATTGGTACCCAATAGTAGGCATTGATCTCCATGAGAATGTTATGATCAGTATGATGGTTTTGAGGTACTGATATGCCTTGGTTTTTGTATCTTCCGATGCGAGGAAGCCTTGCCAAGGGATAGACTACCCGGGATGGGGGTGCTAACGGAACTTGGAAGGTGTGTGATTGCATGGAAGGGGGTGAAAAAATTTCCCGAGGGACTGTGTAGCAAAGAAGGAAAGGTCGAGGATGAATTTTTTTTAGTCATTAGCATTTCCATATGGAATCATATGCACATTGGGAGTGTGGCCTGCAACAATGAGTCGGTAATTTTTCACTGAGGGTACAGTAGCACGGGATTGTAGTGTTGGAAATTGGATGCAAACTTTGACTTTGAAAGTGGATTTTGAACTTCCTGGGAATGAGATGAATCTTGGTATTACTTTGAGGGTGGAGGTGTGAGCCTCTAGATTCCCTTGTTGTTGATACGAGCATTGTATCCTTCTATTTTCTGGTTGAGTAAATGTGCATATGTTTTTGTGTATATTATTGTAAATATTGCATCGAGCTAGATTCATAAAGCTCCATATACAATATGGTTGTATATACGATTGTTATTGTAAATATCGTAATGAGTTATGTTATAAAGCTCCAATAAACGGTATGTTTGTCATGTTTTAGCGGTGGTCATTGTAAATACTGCAACGAGTTGTGTTATAAATCTCCATAGGTGGTATGTTTTGTTTTTAATATTTTGTTGGTTTGTAGGTGTCTTTGAACACCAAGGATAGTGTTCCCCCAAGGGGGGGGTGGGGTGTTTTGTAACAGCCCTGGTGAAAAATCCATGTAAAACTTATAATACAAAGGTAATGGGACATGTATTCCAAGCTGAATGGTGGGAAAAAAATACTAGTGGGTGTTCATTTGGTTTATTATGGCTAAAAGAAATTGGGAAAGGCAATGGCTAACACTTTGGAAAGGAAAAGAGACATTATTTGGAATTTATTTATGAAAAATTTGGAAAATAGGAGAAAATGAAGGTGAAAGGTCACAAGTTTCATGTGAGGAGGAAAATGAAGGAAAATAATGGAAAGAAGAAAATAGAGGCCTCATTAATAAAATGGATTTTGAGGATCATTTGGCAAGCTTTTGTTGCTTCAAGCTTTTGGCTCAAGATTTTGATCAGTGCATTTTTTGAGCTCTCGCTATTATTTCTCTCTCTCTCTCATACTCTTAGATACTTAGAGTTCCTTGGAGCATTCTTGGAAAGTGTGGCATACTTGGAGATTTGGAGCAAGAAGGAAAAGGAAGAGAAATAAAGCATTAGAGGACATCGGGATCAATAGCTACATCAGATTCTTTTTGTAGGTACCGAGTTGCATGTATTTTTTCCTCACTATTTTTGGCATGCATGGCATATGCATGTGGTTTATTGGTGATGATTTTTCATTGGCATGGAGGATTTCCTAGACTGACAGTGAATTTTCCTAGCCTTGCCATTTCCTGGATAGCCATGGTATTGTGGGTTCATTTCATTGCTTTTTTTTCTAGTTGGTTATCATGTGCCTTTGGTTGTGGGTTGATTTATTATTTCTTGGAAGCCTTGGTTGGGAAAACACTCTAGAAGCCCTATAACAACTTGGGTTGAGTTACTAGTCCTGGAAGTCTTGGTTGGACAAACACTCTGGAAACCCTTGGTGGGTTGACTTACTAGTCCTAGAATCTCTGGTTGGAAAAACGATGTGGAAGCTTGGTGGCAGTGGTGGGTTGAGTTACTAGTCCTGGAATCCCTGGTTGAAACAAAGGCTCTGGAGCCCTAGAAAACCTGGGTGGAGACCAATCTGGTGATGGTTGTGATGTCCGACCGTGAGGTGGAATCACCGATTATGGGTTGAGGTGGTTTGGAATCTAGAAGCCATGGTTTTGTTTTGATTGATAAGTTTTATGAGATCCCACATTCATGCTTGGAATATGGCACAGGGGTGACTAGTTGAAGAGAGATTTGGCTCAACTATGTCTATGGTCGGGTGGAACGTGTATTTTTGGGTAAATATGCTTGTTATTATGTGGATTATTGATCTGAAATTAATTTCTAGTTAATTTTGTGCTATTTTCATTTCAGATATAAATTTTTCTTTGCATTGTTTTACTTATCCTTCATGAGTTTGTTTATGAACTTATGATTGGCAAACAATGTACTTAGTGAAATTATGAATTTTTAATAAGCTTAAAAAGTATAATTTTAAATGACAGAACAGAAGCAATAGTAAACACAACATGCACATATAACAGAGCTTAACATAGATAATTTTGATAAAGGAGTTCAACCCTCCTGGGCCGCATCTCCTTGGTCCAGCTTCATAGTGTGACCTTTGTATTAGCTTCAAGTGTGCTCAAATTGTTGTTACAAGCTTCAGAACCTCCTGGACCCTGTTCCAATGAGTTTAAAACATCAAAATCTCCCAAAAATGACTATTTTTTTGCTGAATTTGGACTCTGGATGCTCTAGCAATGACCCCAACACCTAGTGGCCCTGACCTTCAAAAATCTTCAATTGCACTAAAACACCTGTAGATGACTTTTTCTGCCTCTGCAACCTGCTCCATTGAGTTCCTACCATGCCAATTAGCTAGGAATGATTTTTACTGAGCTCATTTTGGTCTAAAATTGAGTGAGTTATGACCAAAACCAAATTTTCCCCAATTTCTCCTCCAAAACTGGAGAAACTACCAGTTAATTTTCTAAATTTAGCAAACCCTGCCAAAATTAGCGCTGCCTCCGAAATTTCTGCCAACATAATCTGAGTTTATATTAGTGTTAAGTCACGCTTATCTTAACGACATGCATACTTATATGAGTGATTAGCGCTAAGCATTGTTTAACATAAAACACAGATTATTAACCATAAATTGTATTGTTAGCATTAATCCTGCATTAATCTGGTTTAATAAATTCCATCATTCCATTGGGCAGAGTCCTTGATCTTCGACACATGGTTCCATGGGAGGGGTCTGCCCTGTAGGGCTGGCCCCTTCCAACCCCAAATTGTCGGATGCATTAACTTTAAGATGTAGTGGCGAACATAGTGGTTAAGATCCACTGAGTAGGAGATATGGTTACGCGTGCGGGCGGTAGGCATGAGGTCAGGGGTTCGAGCCCTGATCCAACCATAAAATTTTATAGAAAATTGCAACGAGCTTCGCCGCCATACTTGGAGACTCTGCCAAGTCTAGACCTCCATCAGTTTGGTTGGAGGCTCCTCCAAATTTGGTCAAATCTGCCGAGAGTGGGTTTTCAACCATAGTTTAAAAAATATATCAAAACAATATATATATATATATACACGTGGATTCAATTCATCTCATTGAAACTTCAAGGCCATGGGGTGGGGCACGTGGCAGCCCTAGGCTCTTCCACGTGGCCTGTCCCCATTGGTCCAATAGTTTCAAATAACCAATATTCCCTGCACCCTAAATAGAGAAAAAATTCACCCTTAGACTTAGGATACATGCTGCTGACTGTACCTGCCACATCAGCACTATACCTATTCTTCTCATTTTTTTAACCTATTTTGGAAAACGAACAATAGACGATAACTCAGTCATACGAACTCGAATTTTGATGAAACAAATTGCGCCAGAATCCTGGCAACAAACTCTATTTGGTCATTCAGGTTTTCGAGCACTTTCAATTTTTAGCTAAAACTTGAGCTTTATATCATTCCTTCCCACTAGAATCCCTTTGTACCCCAAAATATATTATCAATTTTTTAGCAAGTGAGGGTACAACTCCCTCACATTTCCAATCTCCAACCATTTTTCCTTTGAAGGATTTTGACCTTTGAGTCCAACTCTACGGTATTCAACATTCCCTCTTCTTGAAGTTCTGATTCTTCTCTCAAGTATGAGATCTTGCTGAAGTTCATCAAGATATTATGGCGAGAAATCATCTATTCATGGAAATTGAACAAGCTCTCCATGATCATCAATCAAAAGAGGCTCAAACAATCTCAAATTATCAACATTAACAATAAAATAAATTTTCATATAAGGAGGCAAATCTAGCTTGAATGCATTTGTACCAATCTTTTCCAGAATTTTAAATGGAACATAACGGATTGGTTTGAGCTTTTTACCTTCACCTTGCAATCTTTCTTTGCTTGTGTATAGCCAACTTCATCTCCAACTTGGAATTTGTGATCACCCCGATGTTTGTCATGCCTTGCCTTGTAGTTGCCTTGACTCTTCTCAAGTTTCTCTTGCACTATGTGATGTACCAACTGAATTTTTTCAATGAACTTTCTTGCTTTATCTATGTCACTATGTCCATCTATAGCAACATATTTCTCAAAGATAAAGTCTAATGGCAATCTTGGCAAGTAACCAAAACATGCCTCAAATGGCGATGTATTTGTGGAAAAATGTTTTGTCCAGTTGTATGTAGTGTAATTTTTCATCCCAGAATTTGGGATGCTTGTTGCAATAGCCTCTTAGAAGATGAATAAAATTCCTATTTACCACCTTTGTTTGACCATATGTTTGCGGATGAAATGTTGTACTCTTCTTCAACTTTGTATCCATCATGTCCCATAATTTTGACCAAAAATTCCCAACAAATCGAGAATCTCGATTACTTACAATAGAAGTAGGAAGACCAAAATGGATCCATACATTTTCAAAGAAAATATTATCAGTTTGTTCAGCTATAATAGTTTTCTTACATGCCATCAAAATGCACATTTTTATGAATCTATCTACCAGAACATACAAATAATCATGACCTTTCGTTGACATAGGAAGGCCTCCTACAAAATCCATTGAGATGCTCTCCCAAGAATGAGAAGGAACTGGAAGTGGTGTGTACAAACCAAGCTTCCTATTGCTAGACTTACTTGTTGCACATAAAGAACATCCTCTAATAAAATGAGAAACACTTTCATTCATGTGTGGCCAATAACAATACCTTTGCAGATGCGCTACTCTCTTGCCTACACCGAAATGTCCTGCAATCAATGATGTTTGCGCCTCCCTTATGATACTATTTCTTTCTCCCTGTGGTATACATAACTTGCTCAAGTGATACAACAAACTGTTATGCACATGATAATCTAACTCTTCACTTTGGTTTCCCTTACTCAATTTCTCATACGCATCTTGAAAATCACTATCGTTCACATATTGTTCAATGTAACTTTCATGCATAATAGAATTGTGCTTGAGAATAATAGTTGAATTTACAATAGGCCTAGAGAGAATATCAGCTACCTTATTGTAGATTCCTTTCTTGTACCTGATAACCAAGTAAAATTGTTGTAGAAAACCCATCCACCTAAAATGTCTTGATTGTTGCAATTTGGACTGTGATTGTAAATATTGCAATGCTTGATGGCGGTATGGATAATGGTCTCTTTTCCCATCAAGTAATGCTTCCATTTCTTTACACTTTGTACCAATTCATATAACTCTTTATCATATGTAGTATATTTAGTCACAACTCCATTAAAATTTTCAGAATGAAATGAGATAGGCTTACCATGCTACATTAGCACTGCTCCCATAGCATAATCACTTGCATCTATTTGGATCTCAAATGGATGTCTTAGATCTGGAATTTCTAGTACCTGTGTCGAACTTATATTTTTTTTTAAAGCATCAAATTATTTCTGCTGCAAATCTCCCCAATGGAATACTTTCTTTATGCTTATCAATGCATGTAATGGTGTTGAAATGGAAGAAAAATTAGCAATAAATTTCCTCCAATACTATGTTGCCCCTAAAAAGCTTCTTACCTCGGTAATTGTATTAGGCTTGGGCCAATTCAAAATGACCTCAACTTTCGAAGGACCAATCTTCAATTAACCACCTCTAACTATGTGTCCCAAATATACCAATGAAGTCTTACCAAACTCGCACTTTGAGATCTTAAGAAATAATTGCTCTTTTCTCAAAACATCAAGTACCTTTTTCACATGCATGAAATGTTCTTCTCTTGATCTACTGAATATGAGTATGTCATCTAAGTAAACAATGAAAAATTCATCTAGAAATGGTCTAATTACATCATTCATTACTCTCATGAAAGTAGTTGTTGCATTTGTTAAGCCAAATGGCATAACTAACCACTCATACAATCCTTGTATAGTCTTGAAAGTAGTTTTCCAAATGTCTTCTTCAGCTATCCTAACTTGATGATAACCACTTCTCAAATCTAACTTAGTGAAATGCTTTGCATGCTTTAATTGATCAAGAAAATCATCAATGCATGGAAGTGGGTAGCGATTCTTTACTGTGATTTTGTTTAGTGCATGGAAATCAATACACATGCGCCAAGTCCCGTCCTTATTTGGAACCAAAACTATTGGATAACCACATGGCGAAGTAGATGGGCGTATGATACCTTTGTTCAACAACTCTTGGATTTTCTTCTTGATTTCCAAACTTTCCATGATTGACATGCGATACATACCAATATTCGGAAGTGGAACATCCTGTTATAGCTGAATCTCATGCTGAATTTCCCTCTTGAGTGGCAACCCCTTTGGTTCTTGAAACATCTTGCCATGCTGACTTACCACATCAAACAAATCAGATTTCAATTTTTCATCACATCCTTCAAAATATTTATAGTCAACATCTTCCTTTTTCTTGATCATAAGAAGCATAAAATTTTTACTTGCATTCACTAGCCTCTTCATTTGCCCTACATTAACTAAAGAGATATTCAATTTATTGCGATGGGCTCTCACAATATAATCCTCTCCATCTTTGATCAAATGATATTTTTTCTCATGATGGTAGAAGACCGCTTTCCTATCATACAAATATGGACTACCCAAGATAATCCATGAAATATCAAGTAGTACAACATCTAACTTAACTTCATCAACAAAGTTTGCAGTAATAGAAAATCTGAAAATACATTTCCTTGTCACCTGTAAATTTGCATTGTTAACTATCCAACCCAGAGGGTATGGCTTATGATGAGGTACAGTTTCAAGGTTCAGTTTTTTAACTAAGTCTTCTGAAATCACGTTTTCTTGTGACCCTGTATAAAATAAGGCATTGATATTTGTATGATTAGAAATTACTCTAACATGGAATAATTCTATCCTTATATCCTCATTTGAAGTGTTATTGTGACTGCTTGAGGTACTAGAACTTGCAATTGCTTCCTTTCCTTCGTTAACCATGGCAAGTATCTTAGTTTTATCTCCTGAATAAGATCCAATATATTTTTGTGTAGTGGCAGTCTTCTTTTGTTTCCCTTTGTTATTTGGTTTCTTTGGTCTTAGTTCGGGATGTAGTTTTCAGCATTGAGCTTCATCATGCCCCTCTTTGGAACAATGTTTGCATGTTATTTTATCCCCTTCTTGCTTCACACTTGCATTCTTCTTTCCCTTCCATTTTCCTCCTTTCTCTTTTCCCTTACCCTTGAATGGCTTCTTCTTACTACCCTCTTCATAATTTTTTTTACCCCTTGCTTCAAGATGCATGGCTTGCACACATCATCTAAATTATTTGGGTTAAACATGAGAATAGTGTGTTTTAAGTAGGAATGTAGACCTCCTATATACTTCAAGAGTGTGTCTTGTGAATTTAAGTCTACTCCAAGTAATAAATCCCTTTTCCTAAAATATTGTGTATACTCTTGGACACTTTGACCTTTTAGCTGTCTAAATTTTTTCCAAATCATTATTTCTTTCTGCATATAAGCTAATGGATAGAATTTCCTTTCAATGGAAAAAATTAATTCGACCCAAGTAATGGAAATATTACCATGGATGCGCATTTCCTCTTGTGTCTTTGCCTCCCACCAAACTAATGTTGATCCTTCTATCCTTAATGAAGCCAATTGGATTTTAATATCATCTTCTTGTAGATTTTGAATTCTACATTAAACTTCTAATTGACGAATCCAATTATCTAGTTTTTCAGCATGAACTTCTCCATTATATGTAGTAAGTTCAAATTTGATGTCCAACTTGAGTAACGAAGTCTTACCTTTTGGGATATTGGAATGAGTATGGGTATGAGTTTTTGTAGTGGATTTGGAATATGAAGATGCGGATGAGGATGAGGATGATGGTGGTGGTGGTGGAGAAGGAGGTGGTTTTCCACCACTAGCTTTTGAGCGCCTCTCTTCCTCCTTTTTACTATTTGAAGATTCTTCTTTATGAGGGTGTTTTGAACCTTCTCCAACTTCCTTTGCCATAAAAGCTTCATACATAAGTTTCACCATGCTTTGCATTTCTTTGAACTCCTTCTTGACATCCTCTTCCTCGGAATGATCATGAGCTCCTTCATGGCCTAACATTTTGGCTGTTGATTCAAGCTCTATCTCTGCAGCTTGTATCTCTTCAACCAATTCAACCTCTTGTGCAATTAATTCCTCTTGTGCTTCAAGTGTTGCCTTGAGTCGTCCTTTGGGTAAGGATTTTGCTATCTCAGCATTCTTCCTTCTTGTCCTAACTTCTAGACTAGCTATCAGTAGCTTCCCTTCTCCTCTCTACAATCTCAATCTTGAAAGCATCATTAATTTTTCACTATTAAAAACTCTTCAAGTAAAACAAGAAAACAACCTTGTGCTCTGATACCAAATTTACCTAAAATTACTTGCTAGTTAATGTTGTGCTAGTTTTATTTCAGATATAAACTTTTCTTTGCATTGTTTTCCTTATCCTTCATGAGTATGTTTATGAGCTTATGATTGGAAAACAGTGTACTTGGTGAAATTACGAATTTGTCATAAGCTTAAAAAGCATAATTTTAAATGACATAATAGAAGAAATAGTAAACACAACATGCACATATAACAGAGCTTTACACAGAGAATTTTGATAAAGGAGTTCACCCCTCCTGGGCTACATCTCCTTGGTCCACCTTCATAGTGTGACCTTTGTATTAGCTTCAAGTGTTCTCAAATTTCTGTTATAAGCTTCATAACCTCTTGGAACCTGCTCTAATGAGCTTAAAACATCATAATCTCCAAAAAATGACCATTTTTATGATGAATTTGGACTTTGGCTGCTCTGGAAATGACCCCAACACCTAGTGGCCCTGACCTTCAAAAATCTTCAAATGCACTAAAACACCTGTAGATGACCTTTTCTGCCTCTGCAACCTGCTCCATTGAGTTCCTAGCATGCCAATTAGCCAGGAATGACTTTTATTGAGCTCATTTTGGTCGAAAATTGAGTGAGTTATGAACAAATCCAACTTTGCCCCAATTTCTCCTCCAAAACTGGAGAAACTACCAGTTAATTTTCTAAATTTAGCAATCCTCACCAGAATAGGTGTTGCCTCCGAAATTTTCGCCAACATAATCTGAGTTTATATTAGTGTTAAGTCACACTTATCTTAACGATAAACGAACTTTAATGAGTGATTAGCGCTAAGAGCTGTTTAACAAAAAACACGGATTATTAACCATAAATTGTATTGTTAGTATTAATCCCGCATTAATCTGGTTTAATAAATTCCATCATTCTGTTGAGCAGATCTCTTGGTCTTCGGTGCATGGTTCCATGTGAGGGTGTTGGCCCCCTCCGACCCCCAACTGCCAAACACATTAACTTTAAGATGTAGTGGTGAACATAGTGGTTAAGATCCACCGAGTAGGAGAGCTGGTAACGCGTGCGGGCGGTAGGGGTGAGGTCAGGGGTTCGAGCCCTGATACAACCGTTAAAATTTATAGAAAATTTCAACGAGATTTGCCGCCATACTTGGAGACTCCACCAATTATAGACCTCCGTCAGTAGGCTCCTCCATATTTGGTAAATTCCGCCAAGGGTGGGTTTTCAACCATAGTTTAAAAAATATATCAAAACAATATATGTGTGTGTGTGTGTGGATTCAATTCATCTCATTGAAACTTCGAGGCCATGGGGTGGGGCACGTGGAAGCCCTAGGCTGTTCCACGTGGCCTATCCCCATTGGTCCAATATTTTCAAATAACCAATATTCCCTGCACCTTGAATAGAGCAAAAATTCACCCTTAGACTTAGGATAAAAAATTTCAATTCCTAGTCATCATTGGCGAAACTAGTGGTGCCAATTGGCACAGTGTTATTGGTTGTTTATGGAGGATATTCCTGCAACTGTTGACTGTACCTGCCACATCAGCACTGTACCTATTCTACTCATTTTTTTTGCCTATTTTGGAAAATGAAAAACAGACGATAACTCAGTCATACAAACTCGGATTTTGATGAAAGGAGTTGCGCCGGAATCCTGTTGATGAACTCTATCCATTCGTTCAGGTTTGAAGCAATTTAGAGAACTTTCAATTTTTAGCTAAAACTTGAGCTTTAGATCACTTATATGGTTGTTATATGCTTGTCATTTCTATGGTTTATATGTTGCTTATGAATGTGTTTTATGAAAGTGATGATGTATGTCTCTCATCATGTTTTGATTTGTAATTGAATGAAAAATATATCTATTCAAAATTAGATGGTAATGTAGTTAATGTGATGAGGCAAGAATGCTTCTTAGCGATTCTCAGATAAGTATGAGACCCTTATGCTCAAATTTTTTATTTAAACTTGTAGATTACATATTTGTGACATGTTTGACGAAATTCCTGTCATGGATAGTAGGGGTCTAGTCTAGACTTTGTCAATGTTTTTGCAAACGTATCATTTTTCGACTGTTATATTTCATTTCTGAAAGTGTCATGGTGTTATGGGCAGTGACCTAGGCTCTGAGCCTTAAAAAGTGGCTCAAATCCCGGGGACATTGGCACAATTCTGAGGAGAAAAGTCCCTGGAAACATGTATTCCCATCATGTGGTAGCGTCCATATCCTCCCAGACACACCCTTGTCCATATCAAGGGAGCTTCCAGAGGTTTAATGGTCTAAAAACCCAGTGGGGCCCATGGGTTGGTTACCTGAGTGGTTGGGATGGCTCCTGGGACTTTTTTTTTCCTGATGTGGAAGGTATGTTTGATGTGTTTCCATCGATTCCATTTCCTTAAGGTCACCAAGGAGGTTGAATCCCATTATAGTAACCTATCTTCACATGTTTACCTTGATTAGTCGATTACTTGGGTAGATGTCGGAGGATGGTGTTACACAAATAATCCTCCATTTGCATCTTCTATAGCTAGAAGTTTTAGCCATTGAATTTCTCAACCCTAAACCTACCCTCTACCGCCATTGTTCCCACATGAACCAGGAACCCTTCTTTCTTGTGAGTTTATCAGCCAAATAGACCTTAAGCTCTAATACTACTTATGGTTTTCAAGCTTCTGTGGTTATTGTTATTTGAAGGAATCTCTGGATTATCCACAGTGTTATTTGAAGGAATCTTCGGAATCTTCTGATACTACTTGTTAGAACTTAATTAACAAAGCAATGGAACACATAAAATATTGTGGAAACACAAACACCAAAAGGAATAAAATAAGAAATAGATAGATATATGTGGTTCACCAAATTTTTGCTACATCCACAGAGAAACAGTCAGTCCTTCCTTTTATATTATCCAAAAAGTTGAAGAGATACAACCTAGAAAAAATTGTTGTAATTTTCCTCTTCGCTCTCACACAGGCTCCTCTCTCTTTCTCACACATAATACTAATACATAGCCACAATAAAATCCCCTCATATAAATCAAGGGTTTACTTCTAGGGAAAAAAACCCTAAATCAACATAACTTCTACCATCAGATCTTCTTCCTAATGAATGACCTCAATTGTCTACGGAATTACAATATTTTACAAGGAAATTTTTCATCTAAATTTTGCTTCGGGTGTAGTGCCCTGAACCCCTACCAAGGGGGGGTGCTCCAAATAATTACAGTAGCCCCCCCCCCCCCCTTTCCTAGTAGAAATAGTGCAGGGGAAAGGCCCCTCACGCCCCTGCCCCCAACCCACCACCCACTTGTCAGGGACTAGGATCCAACCACAATTGAAACAAAAAAAACAAAAAAAATATTGAGCATTCAGGAAGATAATGAGGCTCCACACCCAACAGTTTGGGCATTCACTTTTTATAAATTATTAGGTGGATTTTGGTGGAATTTCTAAGCACTCTCATTTTCTTTTTAAAATGAAGGAAGAATATAGAAAGTCAACAACTCCTCTCAAATTAAATCACTCCTGGCTCTTAGAAGAAGATTTTAGAAATTTGATAGAAGAAATTTCGATTCCATTGAACCAACCTCATTCTTCTTCATATATGCAACAATTTGCAAAAAACATTGTTCGCATAAAATAATATATACATAAATTGTATTCCACTTTCAAGGAGAAATATCAAGCTTTATTAAGGGAAACATAATTCAAAATTGCTAGACTCTATGAAGAAAATCAATCAAAGAAAATTTTCAACAGAGGAGCTTCTTTGCTTGAGGGATTTGAAATTAGTTCAAAGGGACCTTCTTGATAAGGAGGAAATAACTTGGTGCCTTAATAGTTAGGCCATATGGATAAAGGAAAGTGACCATAATATGGTTTTTTTCCAATTTTTTTTTGAATTATCAAAAAGTTCTCAACATAATTTGGGAAATCCATAATTTGGAAGGTGATGTGGTTAGATATTCCAACGACAAGGTAGAAATTGGGGTGCCCCATTTTAGTCCCCTTTTCAAAGGACCGCAAGGTTGTCCCATCCAAGAAATTATATATATCTTAATTTTTTTTCCTCGAGCCACATTTGATGAAACGAATGAAGCCCTAGAAGATGAAGTGTCAAAGGAGGAAATACTAGGAGTTCTCTCTTCACTAAAAAAATGAAAGATCCCTAGTACAAACTTAGAGTATTATTCTACTTGGATTTATTGATTTATTTAATGAAAATTTATTGGAAGTAGTGTGAGATTCTAAATGTTCTGGACATATTATCAGAGCATTAAATTCTATGTTTATCACTCTTATTCCAAAAAAATAAAGACACCTCTTACTTTTATGATTATCGCCCAAGCTCATGTTGTAGTGTAACTTACAATATGGGGTCAAAAATAATTGCTAATAGGCTCAAGCCAATCCTCATCCAAATAATTTTAGAAGACAAATTTGGATTTTTGTAACATCACCATTTCCATGGCACAGTTGTGTTGGCTCATAAAGCTTTGCACTTTATTAAACTTCTAAAGCAAGAGGCAGTGATACTAAAATTGATTTATCAAAGGCCTATGAAAGAGTTACTTAGACCTACTTGAGATTGACTCTTCTACAACTAGGAGTGAACCTCGCCACCATTAACTGGATCTTGGGGCATGTGCAATCCATATTTTATGCAGTTTTAATTAACAATTCCCCTTCTAAGTTATTTTGTGCTTCCAAGGGTTCAAAGTAGGGGTTCCCATTATCATCATTTATTCTCTTACTAGTGGAAAATGGACAAAGTAGGTTGATTATAGAAGAAAGAGTTACGACAGACCTTAAAGGTATAAAGATTTCTTAGTCAAACGTCTTTTCCTATTATTTTTTGATGATGTGATACTCTTTGATTCAGATACCATACAAGATATTAGGATTGTCAACCACGCATTATCTTTGTACAAGAAATCCACCAGAATGGAAATCAATGAGGTCAAATCTTGTATGATATTTAACCTCATCCTGGATGTTTTATTAATGGAATGTGAAAAAAAAAATCCATTTCCTTGTAAGGATTTGGACTATGGTTTTAAATACCTAGTTTTTATCGCAAGCCTAATTCATATAAGCTTGATGATTAGATTAGGATTTACAAAAAAGGGAAAGCAAAAATTTATTTGTGGGTTTAATAATACCCTGAGGGGTGGAGGACACTTAATTATTATAAATTTGGTGCTAGAGAGTATCCTCGTGTATTGGATGTCCATCGCTTGATATACTTACAAAAATTAGAAATAAAATTTTCTAGTATGTGTGGTTAGGAAATCATAGCTTTGAAGGCATCATCTAGTTAAATGGTTAACAGTTTCAATGCCCAAAATTTGGGGGATGGGGATGGAAAATTATTTATTTATTCAATTATTCTCTAGATGCTAGGAGTTTGTGGAGGCTCACTCATAATTCATCTTTATGGGTCACATCAATGAAGTCTAAATTTATTGTATATAGGTCGATAAATGAGTGGTATTGTGATCCTAGAAATCCTGCAAAGAATGTTTCCATTATGTAGAAGACCTTGGTAGATGGTTTTACTCTTATTGGTAGATAGATAACCTGGAAAATAGGAAGTTCTGGAAAATTAAGAATCAGATATCATCCGTATCTTGAAGCAAGGGATGATTTTCAGGTATCTGAAGCTTCATTACAAGCTTTACACTTTTTTGGCCTTCATTCCCTTGTTGATTCCAAAGCACAATATCCCCAAGAGTGGGGTAGGAGAGGGTGGAAATAATAAAAGGATTTAGGTATGAGAGGTTCAAATGTGGTTGAATGGCATGATTATATTAGTGACTTATGCTCTAGTTTCATTAGGCTATCATGTGAATATGAAGACTCCTTAGACTAGCTTAAGAACTCCAATACTAGGGAGTTCACTGCCAAACTTGGGTATGAAGTCCATAATGAACTCATTTCCATTAGGGAGAAGAGGTGGAGGTGGGATTTTATCTAGAAGAATCATGGGCCTTTGAAGTGAAATTTTTTCAATTGGTTAGCATTAAATAATAAACTCCACACATGAAGAAGAGCCTGACGTGGACCTCACAGTTGTGAGTTATATAAATTAAATGTTGAATCAATCACTAATTTATTTATTCATTATCCTTATGCAGTTTAGGTATGGACGCTTGTTTCTCATGCTCTTAATTCAACATCTACTTGGAATAGTCCAAATTTGGAGGAATGCATGTATGAATGGTTACATGATTCACATGAAAAATATCATGGTGTTATTTTTTATATGTTGATTTATGTAATTTAGTTGATGTGCAATTCAAGCAATTTTCAAGATAAATAGATCCCTCGTGAGGTGTCTCTGGTTCTTATTGATAATTTGTGCATAGAATATAGGACCGAACCTAAAAAAAGAAAATTAAGGATCCTAGCTATGCCTTAGCTAGATATGGACACTCCTTGGGGTTACTTTGATGGTGCAATTCAAGGAGCCTCATCTAGATGTAGGGTGGGAGTAATTTGTTCATCAATCAAAGCCACTATTTTCATAATCAGTATATTGCGACAAGGGGTTCTACACACAAAAGATGATTTTTTAGCTTAATGGACCCCTCTGCATTTTGAAAATAAACAAGGAGTTAATAAATTTCAAGTGTTGGGGGACTCCAAAATAGCCATCGGTTGGTCATGAATAAATGTAAAATATTGATGATCAAAATTGCTAACTTGGTCCTCTTTGCCAAGAAATTGCAAGTACCATGCTTTCATTCCTTTGGAATTCATTTAAGCACACTTATAGGGAACAAATCATAAATTGGATGAGAAATCTAAATAGGCCTTTGAATAGTAGCCAAGTTCGTTATGGTTCTATGTGTTCTTTAATGGTCAACAAAGGGAACCTATGGAATTTCACTTTTAATTAAAATCGTTATCAAATGTTTTATTATATGGTTTATCAGTGTATGGCCCATGTGCATTATTATTAATCTTTTGAATATTTTGTGTAATTGGGTATGCAGATTTTGTCAGTTTTGGTAAATGGTTAGTTCTTCCTATTTTGTCTTTGTAAATGATATATATGGGTTGTATGTAGTTTGATGAGAATATTGGAAAAAGGAGTCATAAAGGTATATTTGTTTCCCTTGGAGATGGGCATGGAGAATAAATTTGTAAGAGTATTTTCGGTCAGTCCATTTTAGACACCAAAATTTATATCCATACGAATATGAATATAACGATTTTTTCTTCAACACACACATATAAAATGAAATGCTCATAAGGTCTTGTCCAAATATCATAGTGTTACATGGGATTCAAAATGTTAATGTATGGCATAATTGACCTTTTGATAAGACACGTGCATTTTATATTAACATGCCTTGGAGTTTTAGATCTAAATTTATAATAATGTAAGTGTTTTAACATCTTGATGATTAAGGTTGAGAAATTTAGTTATTAAGAGTGTATCAAATAGAAAATATTAGGTAGGTTTGATTTTGCATGTAAGGGTATTTTTTATAATTTTATTATGTTTTAAATTACATATAACTTATACAAAAAGTGTTTTTAGATCAAATAATAATGGTTTTTATGTTTTTCAATTGTTTTGGGTGTGTACATAAAGTTCTTTGTAAATGCAATCCAAGATCTAAAAAATCTCAAAATATATCTTGGAATTTTAGATTTGAAATTTAAGAACTAATTATAATGATGAAAGTGTTCTTATTATATCAATGGTCAAGGGTTGGATTATTTAGTTAATGCAAAATTGTTGGGCCAAATCTTGTTTGAAAGTTAAGGATATATTTTATAAATCTATATAAACCAAATGGGTATTTTTTATAAGTCTATTACGATCCAAAAGATATTGAGCCCATATTATTCGAGAGGGTTCTTAAATAGAGTGATGAGGCTTCGAAGGTAAATCTAATTAATAAAAAATGTTTGCAAACATTTTGTTTTTCCATATTCAAATGCTTAAGTAAGAGTGATAACATTGGGACCTCAAAATATACTTGAGATTATGTTATATGTTATTAATGCAATGAAAATATAATAATTCAAAATATACATTTAATGTATGTTAATAATGCATTAGCATTAAAGAAAATATATTTCATTATATATATAATGCAAGTCTTCAACATAACATTACTAAAGTTTCTATTTGTTAGACATATGGGATTTAACTCACATGAATCCAAAGAAATTAGACGCTCAAATGAGTGCTAGAAAAACATTTAGTTTAATTACCTTATAACTTAATAGATCTAGTCATATATTTATGTGAATCCAATAGGTAATCGGCTCAAGGTTATTATATATGTGAATTCAAAATGGAAGGTTATTGCATCTTCAATATTGAATAAGTTTAATTATAGATAAAGATGAACTATTTTTGGATATTTTCTACATGCATTACACTTTTGGATGGGATAATTAAATTTACATTTACATGTCAAAAGATGTCAGTTTCAAAATTATTATGTTCTAAAAATGGTTGCAATATTATCAATGGATTTAATTTATTTATAGAACCTATCTTGAAGTTACCAACTCTAAGAAGGATAATACTATTAAATTTAATCAAATTTTAATTGTATTAACATATTTGTAATGCAACTTTGGTTCTTAAATAGTCATAATAACTTTGTTTTAGTATAAATTTATAGTTCTATGGAATCAGATAACATAGAACATAGCAATAACATTCTATTTGTAGTTAGAAATCATTAACATTCAAAATAATAACATTTTATTGGGAATTTAACTTACAATACTCACATTCCAAAATTATTAAAGGAAGAATCATAATGCACTCTAAAAAATTATAAGTCCAATGAGATTTTACATTTAACAATTTTTATGTTAGATTTTGATCACTGTAGTTATGTTATATTATGAAATATTGATCTCACAACAATTTTTTGGTTAATGTTGTTGTAATTGAAGTTAGTGTTATAAAATTGTAATTTGTATATTAGTCATGCCATGTAGTATTTATCCGTCAAGCTACTAACACTACCACTACATAGTATATTGATCCATCAATTAAGTATCATTTATACTCATTTTCATATATGTTTCTTATTCATAATAGGTGAATTGTCTTTCAACCTCCAGAATATATACACATGTCAAACACACAAAATAAAAGTTGGAAATATGTTCACACTAGACAATTTATATAAAAAAATCAATTTTAGAATTTTTTCTGTCTAATGTTATATATAAATTTTCAATGTTTCATTGGTTGGAATGATAGAAATAGCTTAAATATTATGATTTGAGTATATATTTATTATGTTCCTTTTTAGGTTGCATTGATTTCAACATCAATTTAATATGGTCTATCAATATAAGCATCTAAGTTCCTAGGTTCCTTCTTTGGGCACATTGATTATAATGTATAGTTATTTTGTTCCTCCCTATAATGCATTGGTTCTAGTATATATACTTGGCAAAAAAATATTATGGTATCAAACACCTTTTAACAAGGAGAGAGCTTAGTCATGGGAACCTTGCTACCTTAAGGAAACATGCCCTTATGCTTATATGATTACCTTTCCACTTTGAAGGGGATATGTTGTTTAATCTATGGTAGGGAACATATAACCAAATTCCATTATGAACCTTTTCCACTAAAGAAAGATCACATATCTACAAGGTTTATTTTTATACCCTGCCTTGAATTTATTTAAGCATGTTCTTTACTTAAGGGAAGTATCCCCCACATATCTTCTATTTCACTTCTCCATTTCCTACCTATATTACATTTAGTTAATCAACTTATAAATACCTTTTTGCAAATGAAGGGGGAGAGGAAACCTACCAATTATATTTCATACATACCACCTTGGGGGAACATAATTACCTTCGCGTAGTAGCATGGTTACCTAAGTCTTGCTAGCAAGCTTGTTCTCTATTTAATTTGAATTTGGGTTGGGTATCAAATTAAAAAGCATCAAGAAATACACCGAGTGGGAAAATTGATTTATGCAATGAGTGATAATGTTCCTTCTTGTGGTATATTAAATTATATGTTTTATTTCATGTTGGAGAGTATACAACTATATTAGAATAATAGACAGGGTGTAATCATGTCTCGTCATAATGAGAATACTAATATTGTTTAAATTGAAGAGAAAATAAGGGTAGTGTGAGAATTGCATGCAAAAATAGAATAATGGAGAAAGCATGATCATTAATTATATAAATTGCATTTTGTGAATCAATGGAAACACATGACTTCAAAACAAAGGGGCCAACATAAAAGGCATTTCTATATAGTAACTGGGAAATTTATATTAAGAAAAATCTATCATTTGGACACAGACCTAAGTATATTAAGAAATACTAATTTGTTAAAGCTTTAAGGTCAGAAATTCTAATTTAGAGTCTACCAACACATCCAAGAAGAATGTGATTGACTTGTTTTTCAAAATGCTCAAAAGAGGTACATTCCAACATTTCTTACATGAGGAGAATCTCATGAATTAGTTACATAATAGTAAACAAAAGAAATACATGATTAACTTGATTTTTGGGTTTCACTTATTGTCACCGTTTATTGGGATTCAACAAGAGATTTCTTCTTCTTCTTCCCTACCTTTGTCCAAAATTCTTTTGACATAGGTGGAATACTTGCATATTCTTTCAGGCTTTGAGGATCTTGAATTAGGGATTCTTATTGAGCTAAATATTTGGCTTCATCAGCTTGATATATTCAACCTGTCATTGGTTGAGGGCCTGTCTTACCATGGAATTATTATCCCAATTCATGTGAGACAAGATATTGTACCTTTTGAAATTAGGAAACTTGTTCTTATTTTTTTTGGTTGGGAAATTGTAGTCCATTGAGATGGAAGAGCAGTTGGTGGAGATTTACTATGTATGACTAGTTGGTGATCCTCTAAAGAATCAATATACCAAGTTGATTTTCGTTGTTGCTTCGTATTTTTCTTAAACCCATTTGTACATCAAGCAGTTATATGGCCTATTTAAAAACAATCCCTACACTACAAGGAGACTTGCTCATAGTTTAATTTCTCAATCCAGGAAAATTATTTTCCAGTCAAAGTAATTTCATTTGGAAACCCTAAGCTAAAAATCCATTTCCACATAGATTTTGGCATATGTTGCAATATTCACCTTTAAGTTTCATGAAAAATAAAATGGAACTTTTGCAGAGTAGACCCAATGGTCTAAAAAGATGATAAACCCCAAATATGTAGTGACAGAGTTCAAAGCCACACTGAGACAGGAGTAGTTGTTAGAGCCTCTATCAAAGGATTGAAAGAGGTAGAAAAATGGTTCAAGTAAAGGATTGTGTTTCTCCAAAACCATGCACCAGAGTTTAGGCATAGATTTTGGCATATGTTACAATACTCACCTTTAAGTTTCATGACAAATAAAATGGAACTTTTGAAGAGTAGACCCAATGGCCTGAAAATATGATAAACCCCAAATATGTAGTGACGTATTTCAAAGCCACACTGAGACAAGAGTTGTTGTTAGAACCTCTATCAAAGGATTGAAAGAGGTAGAAAAAGGGTTAAAGTAAAGGCTTATTTTTCCCCAAAACCATGCACCATATTTTAGGATCAGATCGTTATATTTAGCATTATCAAACTCAACAAAAAAATATCCTTTTACATAGGGGTGGATGAAAACATCATGCTTGATCATAGGGATCCAATATTTCACTATCAAAATGTGAATATCAACAAGTTTCTACCAGAACCAAAAGAAAAGACAAACCAAACTACTGAAACAAATAAAAATAGCTTCCTCATCCACCTGAGAGCCAATGGGGATGGAGAATTAGGGAGCTTTATGCACCAAAATAGAGGAGAAGTGAGTTGAAGGTTGTTAAAGAACTACATTCTTGAAGGAAGTTCCACTTGAAGGATCATTTCTGAGTTCAGGAACTGCATGAACATATGAGGGAAATCCAAAGTAGAATGGAAGCCCAACAAAGGCTACATGCACAACATAGTTCACAAGGATGGGAGAAGACAACCACACTTGTGAGGGCATCCGAGAGTTGGGGAAGATAGATATGGAAGGCACCATAACTAGCCACAACTACGAGGGGATTTTGCAACCAAGGAGGGAGAAATGAGGGTGGCTAAGGCTCAATATTAAGCACCCAGAGGCATCCCAAATACATAAGGCATATTACCGAATGAAAAAAATAAAAATCAAAATCAAAAAATAAATACAACGATATAAAATTATGAATGGTTTAATAGGGGAGCCTATGGGTATCAGAAAATCCTTACTTGATTGTAGTTATTAAACAGACTTTGAAATTGAGTTTCTTCCAAAGAAGAAGTTGATGCTTCTTTTGGCTTCAACCAACATTGTAGTACTTGTCACTCAATTTAAACATTTAATTCATGTTACATTGTATCATAAACTTGGGGTACATAAGATTGTGAGATGAAAACACTATATGTGCAATATCATATCATTAATGATTCTTATGATATGGAAAGAACTCTATAATTTAGTACTTTAGAAAACACAATTGTAATGAAAACAATCAAAGAAGAAATAAAAAATACTACAAATATTCATTTGATCATTGGGTTTAGGTTTATGAGAGTGCTTTCTAGACAAATCACAATCTTTTTTTTTAAAGCATCAAACAATTGTAAGATAGAATACAAGCACATTCATTCTTCAACCTTCAATGTTTGATTTTTATAGGGAACCAACAAATTTGAAAATGAAAGAACGTAAAGAATGATTGCAAACATTTTTTTAGGAAATTAAATAATGAAAATTGAAATTATAATATAGAAAGGGAATATGGGAATTTAAATATATTTAACTAAGAGAAATATGTTGTAACACAAACATATTAGGGGGGCTTCCTAGTTGGCTTGCACTGCTAGAGAAACTGCAATGTTGATACTTAATTAAACAAAAATCATCATAATAACATCGCCTTTGTGTTAAATAAATCAATTCACAAGTTTATATTGGAATTCATGTTTGATAAACTCTACATAAAGAATTTTTCTCTCGGCCCCCTCTAACAAACTTTTTTCTATGTACTCTCCATAACTTTACATTACATAGCATATTTAAAGTCCATATGTGTGTGTGGGGGGGGACATGGGAAGACCACAATTGAATCCAATGTTTTCATGAATCTACAGAGTCATTTTAACTATTAAAATATAAACAAAGGTATGGTATAACACCATAATACAATTCTCACTACTTGTTGAGAAGGATGGCATACAAATAGTTATCATGGGATATTTTCATGATAAATGACACACGAGCATTTTCCTTCCACTTAGCAAGTGTTGGATACCATGGTTTGGTTTTCAGTTGATGAAAGATTTGGCCATAGATCAGTGCCTTCCTTGTATAATGTAGATTCAATCTAACCAACATCAAACCATCTCAAGGCACTTAGCAACAAAATCCATGTGGAAAATTTTCCTCTATATGTGTGCAAGTATACCAACCAATGATGAGGGTTACAAGATATGTATTGTGGTTACAAGATCTGTATTGGGGTTATCGGATTTGAAAGCAATATTACAAAAGACAATTTCTAACCCTACGAATTCATCGAAAATAAGGGGAATTATTATAATTTGACAATGTTATATCTTATGAGCTTGTTTTGATCATTTTCCTTGAAAACATAAGGGAATATGATAAAATGGTTAGTAATCAGGATGAAAGAGGGAGTGAGAAGGATCAAAATTGGCACTTTTGGAAATGAAAAAACCTTCAAAATGAAGGAAAAACATTTCCCCCACACTTATGATATTGCATGTCCTCATGTAACCTAGGTAGCCAGCAAATCATGGGTTCAAAATTGATTCCAAAAGTCTTCAGAGTTGATCAAAATTGTGTAAGATAGGACAGGTACATCTATCGTAATATTTAAATTAGAGTTTGACCCCCTATATGGCTACCTCTTATTCTCTTGTTTCCTTTTTAGATTGATGTTTAACCTTATATTTACCACTTCATTTTTCGAGCTTCCTCGTAACCAATTTCTTGATCACTTGAATAGCCTCTTGTTTCATATGCCAATTTCTCATTTTCCTCTTGTAGCTTGGTGCTCTTGATTTTCAGAGTTTCATTTATTCACTTTTAGTGTAGCAAACCAAGAGATTAAATTCTTAGATTTCCTCTTTTAACCTTCTTATCTTCCTATTCCTCCTTCTCAATTTTGAAAGGATAGAGGTATCCCCTAGGAAATAGGATACGACCTCTTTCACGAGCTCGAGAAATTCTAATTCATATTTGAAATCTCCACTTGTTGCCTCAATATACTCTAGCTTAATGTAAAAAGGAGATTTGAGCTCAACGATCTTAGTCCTTGACTTTTTCGATCTTGTTTTTAAAATGGGTGAAGAATCCTCTTTCTTGTTATGTATGTGCCCTATGCCCACATCTTTTCTTTTAGTCTCATCTTTGAAACTGTGTTGGGTGGCTGGTAAAGAATTTTTGGTGCTCTGTCTTAGGATTTCTACTAATCCATCATCCTAATAAAGCATTGATTGATAGTGGGCCCCATAGGTTGGGTGTTATGCCTCCTTCCTTTCCTTATAAGCTATATTTTAGTGTTTTCTTCAAGAACAGTGAATTTCGGGTCTTCATTTTTATCCCTATTATTGTCAATTATAATAACATATTCTCCTTGATTATCCTCGTCAATAGCCACTCCATTGAACCTACTATGATTTAAGAAATCATTCCATGTGTTATTCTTATTCTTAAACTCTTCCATACTTAAAGTTTTTACCAGCACGTGGTGGTATAGGTGACAACCTATATTTGTCAGGTTTCATTGGATGTGTTTAGACATCTTACATGGACTCTTCCATGGATAAAAAAGGAAATTAACGTGGTCGTCTACTTCAAAATGTAATAGTAGGCGAAAGTAATACAAAAAAGTGACTCCATACTTTCCCTCACATGTAATATATTTTTGTAGCATGAAAAAGATGTTTCTCCACTCCTCCTTGATCCATGCCCATAACACTCCTTTAGCCTAATTTGGACTCTACTAAGTTGCACATAGAAAATGAACCCATTCTCCCTTCTCAATTTTCTTATTCTTAAACCATCACTCACCTTTTTTTGGTAATCTAATTGATCGGGCTATTTATTACTCAAAAACTATGAATATTGTGTCACCAACTAGGGTGAATCTACCATTAAAACCATCTACAAAAGTTTAGCTTACATGGTCGTTGCACCCTTGGAATTTATAGAAGAAGGGAAACCACTTAACTTCCTAAACAAAAAAATCTATATGAATTGAACTGTAGATACCCCTCCAACACCTCCATTCCTATGGGTTCTTTCCTTACCACACCTTGTTTACCCATGGTGCTAATTCTTGGTTTGGGAGTCGTGTCAAAGCATTTCATTTCTCATTTTAGCACTATCTGTGAGATATATGTGTAGAAAGGTGAGGTATGTTTTGGAGGTCAACTAGGTTCTAGTCAAACTCACTCATTTTGAACCTTGTGTGTGATTTGAAGTGAGGTGGAGATAATCACAGTGAAGGAAATATGGGCCAAAAAGGCTACTAAGTATGAGAATCATGAATTTGATGGTAATAATATTATGATGAGGGATCAATGTAACTATTATGATAATGATAGTCTATAAAGGTGGTAGATAATTGAGGGTGATGAGTGCATGATGTCGAAAGGTAGCGAGGAATTCCATGTGTGTGTTCGTGTGTGCGTGTGTGTGCGTGCGTGTGTGCATGTGTGCGCGCGTGCGCGTGTGTGTGGGCGCGCGCGTGTTTGTGTGTAATCAAGTTAGGAGCATGCGGCAAGGATCACTTAATGCTCATATAAGAATATATACAAAAACTCCATAGGAATTGTCCATAATTTTCCCATATTTTCAATAAACTATAGAGTTTTAAAACTTATTGTTACCTTTTGTTACATGAATAAGAACTCAGGTTGGAAGTTCTACATTCATGCTAGAATTTGAAGAATGTGAATAAGGGAGGAATAAAACCTAAGAAGCTATTGATCCAGGTGGATATTGGTGGTCACCCGCCTATTCCACTTGGGGCCCCACCGTTGTCTCTTTCATTTTTTCAGTTTCGGCACAACTTACTATTTTTAGAATTTTTTTCGGGTCCTAAACTTCCAGAGCCATTTTGAGGCCCTAAACGATATTTTTGGGAAAACTGAGAGCAACATGGGTCCATGGGTCAATGTTTCTCACTTAAAATTTGCAGTCCTCGGATAGATATTTCTAATGAGGTATGGTTCGCATCAAATGGAGATCGTATGCCAAAGTTGCGTCCCTGGGAAGTTGAAACACCAATTTACCCAAACGGGGCCCATAGTTTTGGCGCTTCATCTCCTAGGGTTAGGGTTTTGGATGTTTAGGATTTTCCATTGTTTATAAATAATAAATAGGCCCTCGAGCCTCATTGTAACTTAGTTCAGAGGCCTGTAGCTGCCACATCTCTTCTCAGAGATAGCTACCAGTGCCCTAGTTAGTTTATTTCCATTCTGTCTGTAAGCAAATCTCAATTCTTTGATATTGATGAAATGAAGTGTTATTTCCACTGCATCTTTGTATTTATGGTTATATGTTTATTCTATTGCATTCCTGCATAAATCTGGATCAGTGGTATCAGAGTGGTCTGCTTTTTCTCAATCCTTCTTTGCATGTCCCCAACGAGGTCAGGGTATAAAGAGTTAAGGCTCGATCTAGTGGAACCTTTGAAAGATCAGCCTTGCAAACCCCAACGGACGCCCATGGGGGATGAAAAGAAAGATGAGGGAGTAGGAGATCCTATCAAAATATTGCTAAAGGAGGCCCTCGAAAAACAAAGGAAAGCGATGATGGATAACTTTGCCTAGATCCTTCAACGACTGCCCACTGGCAGCGCATCTGCATCCAGCAGCCACTCTGGAGGTGCAACTCCTTTTAAGGTACAAGTAAATTTTGACATTCCAATATTTGAGGGTCAAATAGATGTAGATGACATAGATAGATGGTTGAATCTATTAGAAGCATATTTCTCGGTTCATGACTTTTCCGACCAGGAGAAGATTATTTTTTCACTCCTCAAAGCTACCCCCCATGTCAAGGACTGGTGGGAAACCTACTATGAGAAAAAGGACGAGACAGAACCCTCTCTATTCTTGACCATACCCACTTGGAATTATTTCTGAAACGCCATCAAGGAATAATAATATCCCATGAGGAGCTATGAGGACAAGTACATACAATGGACCACGTTGCGACAACAAAGGGATCAAGATGTGCATGAGCTGATGAATCTGTTCCATACCCTACGCACAAAGTTGGGTATCAAATATTCAAAGAAACATCTAGTGCTAAAGTATCGTAGTTATCTGCATAGATACATTCAGGAGGAACTGGAGTTCCTCAATGTCTCCTCGCTTGGTACGACATACCGGTATGCTGCCAAGATTGAGCAAAAATTCAAACAGAAGAAGCGAGACTTTGGATCTGCGAATCAAAAGCAAGGGAAAGGTGCTCCCAAACCGCAGAACAAAGGATAGAGCCAAGGCATGGTGGCTCAAGACAACCTGTCAAAGCCACAAGAAAAGAACAACACTACAAAGCCAAAGAAGGACATGGGAAAGTGGTGTGAGTTCCATAAGAGCTCCACTCACAACACAAGTGAGTGTTGGGCCAAGCAGTCGCTGGTGGCCGAGATGAGGGCTTCTAAGTCAGATGCATGCTCTGACTCTGAATCAGAACCTGACAAGGGGAATGACAAAGGGAAACAGATTATTGATGCGGAGCCCAATTCCACTGTTGCCATTACGAAGATCCAGAAGGAGGAACCGAAAGATTTAGAGGAGGAGGAACGTCTCTTCCACTCCCAGATGTGGGTAAAGGGATCCCTAGTATAGTTCAATGTCGACAATGGGAGCCAAAAGAACCTCATTTCAGAAGACACCGTGAAGCGGTTGGGCTTGCTTACCACTACCCACCCACATCCATACACCATCGGGTGGCTTCACCAAGGACGAGATCTCCGCGTCAGCCAGTAGTGTCACCTTCCCTATAGCATCAAGCCCTTCACAGATGAGATATTATGTGACATTTCTCCTATTGATGTTTATGATGTATTATTAGGACAACCATACTTGTGGAAGTGTCATGTTGTGTATGAGTCTCGGCCTCGCACTGTTATTGTTACTTTGGGAAATAAGTTGTATAGGATATCAGAGGTACCACCTCCTACCGCTATCTCTTTGGTTACTGCAAAACAATGCAATAAGATCATTTCCCAAAATAGGAAATTCTTTTTCCTGATGATACACCCCTGGGGCAAGAAGAATATTGTGGCCACGACCTCCAGACAGGGCTCCTCTGCATGACAACAACAAATGGACAAGGTTGTGGAGGAGTACGGGGACATCTTCACCTCACCCATAGGGGTTCCTCTGCACTATCAGGTCAAGCACCCGATTGATCTGACCCCAGGTGTGTCGCTACCCAATGGACCGATCTATCGATGCTCTGTTCTGGAGAACGATGAAATCAAGAGGCACATTCAGAAGTTGCTGTAGAATGGTCACATCCGACCAATTTCATCGCCCTATGGGAGCCTAATCATGTTGGTACAGAAGAAGGATGGGACGTGGAGACTCTGTATTGACTATCGGGCACTGAACAAGATCACTGTCCAGAATAGGTACCCGATCCCATGGATTGATGACCTTCTAGACCAACTCAAAGGGGCGAAATATTTCAGCAAGATCGACTTGAATTCTGGGTATCACTAGGTACCAATCAAACCCTCTGATGTGTGGAAGACTGCCTTCAAAGCCAAGAAAGGCCTTTTCAAATGGATGGTCATGCCTTTCAAGTTGATGAATGCTCCCGCAACCTTCATGAGGTTGATGGATGACATCTTGCGGCCATTTACCAACTCATTTGTAGTGGTGTACTTGGATGACATTCTGATCTTCAGCCAAACTTGGGAAGAGCACCTCCACCACATCCGACAAGTCCTCCAAACACTGCGGCAACACAAGTTGTGTGCCAATTTGGAGAAGTGCACTTTTGGCATGACCCAAGTTCAATATCTGGGATACATTATTGACGAAAGGGGGGTGCTTGTGGATCCAACCAAGATCCAAGTCATTTGAGATTAGCTAGCCCCAACCATTATAATAGAGCTTTGCGGCTTTCTAGGTCATGTTAATTTCTACCGTAGGTTCGTGTTGCGATTATATCATATCACTTGGCCCTTGAGTCAAGTCACCAAGGGAGGAGCGAGAGAAAAATTATTTTGGTCGGAATCTCAACAGAAGGCATTCACAGAATTGAAAAATCGCCTTTGTTCTGCCCCAGTGCTCACATTACCATACTTGCAACAACCATTTGAGATTGAGATGGATGCCTCTGACTATGCTACTAGGGTAGTTCTTACTCAACAGGGACATCCAGTGGCATATCACAGTCAGACATTGTCTGACATAGCTCGCAAGTATCCCACTTATGACAAAGAAATGTATTCGATTGTGCAAGCTTGTCGAAAATGGAAGCATTACATTTTGAGGAAGGAAATAATCATCCACACAGACCACTGGCCCCTGCAGTTCATACAGACACAAGGGAAGTTGCAAAATTATCGCCATCAGAAGTGGTCCACATATCTGCAACAATTTCATTTGAACATCAACTACAAGAATGGTAGCACCAATAATGTTGCAAACTACCTCAGCCGACCACCGATCGTGGCGCTCACCACCGTTCTCAACTCTTGTGGGCATGAGACTTCTACTTGGCTGATTCTCTACAAGAGAGACCTAGACTTTGGCCACACATACAAGGCACTCTTGGGGGGTACGCAAGTTCCAAATTTTCACCTCCAAGATGCACTTTTATGTCACCTAGAACACCTTTGTGTTCCTTCAAGTGAGCGTGCCAAGATGATATGGGAAGCACACTACAGTCGAGTTGCTGGGCATTTCGGGGTTGAGAAAATAGTAGAAGTACTGCAGAAGTATTTATATTGGTTGAACCTTCAAAAGGATGTCGGGAAGCACATCAAATCTTGCACTGCTTGTGCCATTGCCAAACCGACCATCAAGAAGCAAGCCCTATATACTCCGCTACCTACCCCTAGTCTACCTTGGGAATCCATCTCCATGGATTACATGTCGGGCTTGCCTTCTACTAAGCATGGAAATGACTGTGTTTTCGTGTTCGTCGATAGATTCTCGAAGATGGCCATTATGGCGGCCTACAAGAAGAATATCACAACAGAAGCCACTGCTAAACTCTTCTTTGAATGAGTGTGGGTGCACTTAGGGATCCCACAGTCTATCACATCAGATTGGGATAGCAGGTTCCTCAGCACATTTTGGTCCAGCCTCTGGTCAATGCTGGACACCAAGCTCACCAAGTCCACAGCTTTCCATCCCCAAACAGATGGCCAGACAGAGGTCATCAACAGAATGAATATGCACATTCTGTGCATGCACAATTCAAAGCATCCACGCACATGGGACAAGAGCCTCCCATATGTACAACATAGTTATAATCGGGCTCTCCACAGCTCAACCGGCCACATCCCCTTTCAGGTGGGCTTGGGATTCCAGCCACTATGTCCCATTAACGTAGCCATGCCATTTGTGGCTACTCAGGCCGATTCGGCTCATGTCCAGTCTGAAGTTGACAAAACAAATAGCTTCATCGAGCACATTCAGCACATCTGCCAATAGGTTCATGACATATTGGACAAAGCCAATGCTAAGTACAAGCAACACCATGATCAACATCGGGTGCCACATAACTTCCAAGTGGGCGACAAAGTGTGGCTACATTTGCAAGAGGAGCGCCTCACTGGACCCCACCGCAAGCTTCACCCAATCCAATATGGGCCGTACACCATCACCAAGGCTATAGGGAACAATGCCTTTGAGCTTAGTATTCCACCATTCCTTGGTCTACACCCAGTATTCAATGTGGACCACCTTCGTACCTACTTCCCACCTCTACTGGACACCTCTGACATTGCAGAACAACTCACACCAACAAAGTTAAACCCAGACTACATGGAACAAGCCACCACAGATTGTATGACGTACATTCAAATCAAGAACACTCGCCAATAGAAGATCCAATTGTATCGATTTGTCAAAGCTGGCCAATTCCTGCACCAAGGAAAGTGGTTCACCAGGGACCAAGTTCAATAGAAGTTTCCTCATCTCATAGAGGATCTTAACGCAATGGGGACCATTGCTTCCTAAAGGGGGAGGAATGATCCAGGTGGATATTGGTGGTCACCTACCTATTCCTCTTGGGGCCCCACCATTGTCTCTTTCAATTTTTCAGTTTCGGCACAACTTACTATTTTTAGCAGTTTTTCGGGTTTTGAACTTCCAGAGCCGTTTTGAGGCCCTAAACGAAGATTTTTGGGAAAAAAGAGAGCAACATGGGTCCATGGACCAATTTGTCTCACTCAAAATTTGCATTCTTCAGATATAAATTTCTAACGAGGTATGGTTCGCGTCAAATGGAGATCGTATGCCAAAGTTACGTCCCCGGGAAGTTGAAACACCAATTTACCCAAACGGGGCCCATAGTTTTGGCGCTTCATCTCCTATGGTTAGGGTTTTGGATGTTTAGGGTTTTCCATTGTTTCTAAATAATAAATAGGCCCTTGAGCCTCATTATAACTCAATTCAGAAGCCTGTAGCCGCCACATATCTTCTTAGAGATAGCTACCAGCGCCTTAGCTAGTTTATTTCCATTATGTCTGTAAGCAAATCTCAGTTCTTTGATATTAATGAAATTAAGTGTTATTTACACTACATCTTTGTATTTATGGTTATATGTTTATTCTATTGCGTTCCTGCATAAATCCGGATCACCTATGCATTATACCAAAGGAATGTTATATCCTGCTATTAGAAAGATCAAGGTTGATGTTGATCAAAATGCATGTTATATAACATTTGGGAACCAATTTGGTGAAAGATAAATTGGAATGATAAATAATAAAAAGGATGGTTGCTTTATGCTTTATGACAAGAAATTTAATTAAAGAAACTGAAATTTGCTACGAGAATAAAAAAAATATACTATTGGAACAAAGAACTCCCTCTTTTTGAAACAAAGAAGCTTATTTAACTTAACAATTACTATTTCCTTTTTATTTGAAAAATCTAGAGAAGCTACAAGCTATCATTAGTGCCATGAAACCAAATATTCTTCACCCATATCCAAACTTATGTACAATTATATTAATGTAAATCAATGTTTTAGAGTATAACATGGAAATAATTCATTGGATTATCGATCATTAACGAATATCGTTAACCAACATGAGACAACTCATTGTTAATGAAAATGAGTGCCAAAGTACCATAATACATTTTGATAGGTACAAATAAATGTGTTGTAGTTGAATCACTTGCAGAATATGTCAACTAGTATACATTGATGATTTCCCACTCTTGCTATCATGGAGGCCTACCATTAATGTATGCAAGTCAAAAGGTGCCATTAAATATATCCAATATTAATCTTATATAAAGTGCTAAAGTTGATGGGACAAGATCTAATGGAAGGAATGCCTTAGGGAATTCGGAATCATTCAACTTGAGCATCAAACAAAATAATTTGAAGAACCATGAACAAAGGATTGAACCAACATCATTGTGTAGAAATTTGTAGTGGATTTTTCCAACCAAATACATGGTTTTCAAGAAAAAATCATGTTTATATGTTCCATTGTCCAGTTTTCGCAACTTGAAATATTTATTTATTTATTTTCCTTATCCTACTCTACTTGGAAAACAAAAAAACTTTTCTCAAGAGTGCTCATATCTAAATTTGAAAAACGTGCCTCAATGGATTCCATGATATGAGAAACCAATCGTTCTAAAGGGAATGGTACCAATAAATCCTACTGGTGCTTTTGGTTGGAAGTTGTATGAAACCAAGATTTAATGTAACCATTGTCTCCTTGAAACTTTTCCTCATTGGCATTAGTTTCCATGCCTTCCTTTATTCTGTAACAAAGCTATTTTGAGACTTCAATGAATCCGGTATTCAAGAATGCAATGAAATCCGGTGACAAGCATGAAAAAAATTCTTCGATCTGTGGCTCTAGTGTTTGCTCTTCATCAAATTTTTTGCATGATTCTTTGTTCTCCTTAGGTTGCTTATAAGGATAACTAAAAAAAACTTGTAGATCCTCCTCTTATGGAAGATTCTCAAGGATCATTTTCTCTTATATTACTTATTGAGATGGAGACTCATCCCTAGTTACAATTTTGAACTTTGGGTGGGGATTTTAAAAGATCCTTATGGTAATATACCCTCCTTTACTCAACAAATTATTGAGCATCTTTGAATTCTCTTGTTGTTCTAGAGTTCCTGCTTAGAAATGGATTAATGCATGAAGGCTCTTACAACACCTGAAATAAGTGAAAATTCTTTATTTATCCTTTAATAATTCTACCCTTAATAGTAGAAATATGAGTGGAATTATTTACATAAATAAAACACACTACACTCAAAGTAAACTCAATCAACCTCAACGATGACCATGCACTTGAACACCTCATGCTATTAAGAGCCTATCACCACCAAGTTATCCTTTGACATAAATTGTGCTCCCCTTTCCATTAATTATATGCATAAACAAAAAGATAAAAGTAAAAGGATCAAACCACCAATATTTTGATCCCTTTCACATCTCCCTAGGAAGGTTCCAAAAATGTCATTCAATTTAAATGTATAGATCCTATTACATTTTATCATCAATCCATGTTATGTAATCTTGTGATATGCAGACACTATATGTGCAAAGATCATATCATTAATGATTTCTATGTTACAAAAAGAACTCTATGATTTAATTCTTTAGAAAACACAATTGCATTAAAAACCAATAAGAGCAAAAATAAAAAAATACTATAGAGATATATTTGATCATTTGGTTTATGTTTACGAGATTTCTTTCTGATAGAGATCACAGTACTTTGTTTGAAATCAACAAGTAGTTCTACAACGAAATAGAAGCAAATTTATTCTTCAATCTTTAGTGTTCCTTTTTTATAGGGAACCAACACTTATAAATGAAAGCATATAAAGAATAACTGCAAACAATATTCAAGAAATTAAATAATGAAAAATCAAAATTCTGATCTAAAATGCCAAGACATGAATTTAAATCTATTTAACGAACTAATCTAGCTAAGAGAAATATTTCACAACACAAACTAGATTAGAGGGCCTTCCTCATTGACTTGTGTTGCAAGAGAAGCTACAACGTTGCTACTAGATTATGCAAAAATCCTAATATCAACATTACGTTTGTATAAAATAAATTGATTCATAGGTTTACAATGGAATTCACAAGTTTAATAAACTTTGCATAAAACATTCATTCTTGACCCTCTTCGATAGGCTATATTCCATGTACTCCCCCTTACCTTTACATTACATAGCATATTTAAAGTGAGATAGGGCATTGTAAGGCCACAATTGACTCCTCTAGTTTCACAAGTCTATAAATTTGTTTTAACCATTAAAATATAAAAAATGCATGGCATACCACCATACTAAAATTATGATTACTTACTGAAAAGGATATCATATAAACAATTATTGTGGGATTTTTTCAAGATAGATGATGCATGATAATACCCCTTCCACCTAGAAAAGAGACCTACACTGCTTTGGGTACCGTATTTTGGCTTGTAGTTGGCCACAACTTTGGGTACGAAGTAGTGCCTTCTTCATCCAACCTGGAGTCGATTTGTTTAACACTAAACCATATCATAACACTATTGATGTGTTTTCATGTCACACATCAAATATGTGAATTCTAAAAAAACAATATTTTAGCTAGTTTAATGTTGCAAAGAGAAGAAAAGAAATATATTAGAAAGAAAGGAATTGATTATTTTCATCTTCTCATTAGATATCCATGTGTCTCAGATTTTTCTAGCATTTTACGAAATCAAGAAAAAAGGTCATATGCCAAAGATATTATTATTTTCCCCACATATCTCCATCACTTCCTTTTTTATGATTATTTCCATTATTTATGGTGTTTATCTATTTCCCATTTTCCTTAATTAAGTGTTATTTTCAGGTGGAATTACCTTACCTCTTCTTCCCTTTTTACTTAGTCATTTTTTCATTTTCCAAATATGTGAAACATTACCCCCCACTTCATATTCTTTGCACATACTTTACTCGACAAATCACCTAACCTCCATAATCCTTCATAATTCTACCTTACCCCCTCTTCTCTTTTTACTTAGTCATTTTCCAATTGTATGGAACATTACCCCACTTCACCTTCCTCTGCACATACAACCCTTTGGAATTGTCTTACCTCCTCTTCCCTTTTTATTTATTCATTTTCAAAATCCTCCACACAACCCTTCCCTCGGATAACACTTCACTATCCATGCTTTATTACTTAGTCAATTTTAACCTTATTTACTTTTAGTTCTTCACCTCACCTTCACATTATTAATATTTCTCATATCATTTCTATCCTAAGTTCTTTTGGCATCTCTCCTTATGACACTTGTAAACTGGATACACATATTGGGGGTGACACTTAGAAGTTTTTAGTTGGACACATATGACTCGACAATGATGTGGAAACCAAAAACTACATTATGTGTAAGTTATGCAAGGTTCCATGTTTCTACTTCATATACAAATAATATGAGTCCATTTATTTAAAAATCATTTTAAATTCCCTCCCATAATGCATGTTGGATGATTAGGGCTGATTTATAAATCAAAAGGCTAAAATTCAGTAGATCAACGGTTGTTGAGTCACTTTGTGTAGGTCAATGGTGGATGAGGCATAAACTTTCTAAGACCATAGCTTGAGTTCTCATTGTCCAATTTGGGAAAATGAAAGCTATTTCGAAAGCTAGAAGCATGAAAACATGTTGGCAAATATTTCTAGGGATAAATTTCTAGATATCATATTGGATATTCAAAAGAACATCATTGTCAATATTAAGGCTATCACCATTTTTTTTAAATGACTTATAAAAGGGGAAGTCTAGAACATCTGAAGTGGGACCCAAGTTGAGGATGAATTCCTAACTTTGTGTTTTCAAAATTGATCTTCATTCAATTAACATTAAGAGGTTTCAAATACAAAGAGAAGACTCTAATGGGAGAAAATCGTATTCATAATAGGGTGTGGTTTTCTGGGGTTTTTTGCTGAAGAAGAGTTTGCCTTTCTAAAAGATTTGTGATTTAGCTTGCTCATATTTCCCTCTCATACAATCTTCTACATATGTATTTACATTAGATTTTTTATGTGTTCTTAGCTACAAGAAGATCTAATTTTAATTATGTATTCTCATCTCTTCCAAGCACTTCATATTGTATTTTAGGTCCAATGGAGCAAGATCCCTTCTTTCGTTCTTTTTTCATGAAAAAACAGGGTAGATCCACGTGAAGGGATCACGCCCCCAGCCAAACTAATCATATCCTAACCTTGAGGACATCGAGGAGAATTGAACCCGTTACCTCCCAATGGCAAGGTGCTTTAGGAAAGGGAGCTTGACCAATTGAGCTAACCCTCATGGTTGAGTAAGATCCCTACTTGTAATGAAGTAAATGTAGTTTAATTATAATTTATCTATTTGTCATTTTTAAGGTTGTTTCTATTTTTAGACAATGTTAAACTTGTCATATTGGGATATTATTGTTAATTTCTCCCACAAAGATCTATTCAAGTTTCGTGTTGCAAGCATGAGTATGTATGGTGATGTATCATTGGATTCTTGTGCAATTGAAGCTTTACAAACTCATTTTATTCTAACATGTGTATTCATTTAAATTTCTTTGAAGACCCATCCATTTTATTTTATTTTATTAATTTCATCTTGCAAAGTCATACTTGATTTGTAATTCACGCCATTTTAAGAGGAAGGAAAGACTTGTTGAGGGTGGCCCTAGTACATAAAAAAAATCTTTGTTTCAATATTCATTTCTTGCATGGTTGATGAATAAATTTTTTTTATTAGAGCTTTGTTGGAATATTTGTTGGGGTTTTCTATTTAGCACTCACCCATTACACTCATCCAAGGCCATAATAAGAGTCATCAACATATTGAAAGAGGAGTACCACCTCCATAAAAAATGAAGAGGGAATTTTGATAATTCCCTAGGAGGTTTACTCTTGTCTTTGATAGGAAAAGAAATCAACTAACACTAGGCAACAAAACCCATGTGTTATATTTTCGTTTGGGTGTGCGCAAGTATGCCAACCAATGACTAGGGTTAGTAGATCTATTATAGGGCTACAAGATATGGAACCAATATTAGCAAAAACAAGTTCTAACCCTATGAATTCATAAAAAACAAGGGAAAATATTATAATTTAACAATTTTATACCTTATGAACTTGTTGTGATCATTTTCCTTGAAAACACGAGTGAATATGATAAAAGGGATAGTAATGAGTTGGAAAGAGGGAGAGAAAAGGGTTAAAATTGGAGCATCTAACAATTAAAAAGGCTTTAAAGTGAAGGCCCAATAGTATTTAATCAACATCAACAATGTACTTTGCACTTTATATTTATTTTAACAAAAATGAAAAATTCCTATAATATGTAAAGATTGTAGCTAAATGCAAACAACTATATACATAGTTATGTTTTCATAGTTCGAAGTCCTAGAGCCATGTTGCTTCTTAATTCTACAAAACAAAACTTACTACATTCTATAAATTTGGCATTCCATATTATTCAAAATATAGCCATATTTACAAAATTGGCTGATAAAATTATGATTCTAAAAAACATAACTATTAACAAAAGACATGTAAATTTTTGGCTTCATCATGACTAGCATTTGAACGACGTGAATGTTGTTGCTCAATGTCCATTAGCTCCTGCAGTTAGTGAATTATCTCTTCATCCTTCAATTCCACTTGGACATAGTGTGTAGTTTCTTTGTTTTTTGATGCAAATGAGAGAGCATCTTTGTGAATATTTAGAGTTGTATTTCACAGCATGCTACACTCAGCTTCCAAGATATATAGCCTCTACCTCTAATGTACTAATGGGCTTATATTAGTGGTACATTGTGACACATAGTGATGCTCACACTTTCATGCATCTTAGAAGTAATTGAAATAAAATATATCATGTTGGATTAGATGTACTCCTTAGGATTTGTTTTAACTCCAACATGTTCCTATGCTCCATATCTACATTATAATACTTTCTAAACAAACCAGACAAAAACCTATACCTATGCAAAAAAATGCCTACTAGATACAAATAAAATGGCTTTTAAAACCACCATCATCAAAGCAACAAATACATTAATGGATCTTAGCTCGAGTGGTTTGATGAACAATTTGTTTCCCCAACTAAGTGGGTTGAAGTCTTAGGAGACATGTTGTAACTCGCTCGTTTGTGACATTTATGAAATAGGTGTACCTAGTGCAATAGTGGAAACCAGTATTTGTAAAGGTGAGTCTTTGAACTAGAATAACCATACAAAAATCAATACAAGAATTAATCCAACAAATAATAGCAATAAGGGAATGAATAGAACTAAAGACAATATAACTAGGTTGATAGGGAGAGGTTGATACCCTTTTGATATACCAAAAAATTACCATAAGCTTCATATTTTCCAGTACAATACCAACATTACCAATCCATTTGTCTTAAAATTTCTCAACAAAAATTATTCATAGGAGAAAACCACAATGAACGCAAACTAGAGAGCATCAGGAATAAAGAGGTACAACAAATTCCCACTTCAACAGAATTCTTGAGCTAATTTACAATATTTTAAAAGGAAAACTAGAGGGCTAAAATGTCAAGGTATTGGGCCCAAATCACAGATACCAAAACCATGGAAATCCTTATAGATTCGTAGCAAAATTTCACCTCAAAAAAAGAAATTTCCAACATCCTAAACAGGGGTCCTAATTTCACGTACATGGAGCCTTATCATAATAAATTTCCCCCATCAATTATTACCCATTCTCATCATCCTACAATTCTTAGTCCTTGAGTGTTAACATGTCCATTTTATCTTACATTCATTAACCAAAGATGAGAGAAGGTTTGTCATGTGAGAAAGGCCAAGAAAAATCCTCATTTCACTCCTCCCAAAACCTTCTAGTTGATGTCTGAGTTAGAGATCCGTGTGATTGTTAAATGTCAAATTATAATACACCATTAAGGGGTGCAACATATAGAACACTCCCCATTCTTATACATTCTTCTAATTTTAGGATGGTGGCCATTTTGGACCATGAGTTTGCTTTAGAGTTTTTCTCTCATTTGACATAGTAAAAGGAGACAAATTCAAAATACTTGGCCTCCTCCCTTACTCAATGAAGCACCATAGCTAATTTTGTATTCGCTAGGACTAATATTCCAAACCACAACCTTAATAATAAATGTGGAATCTCTTCCGCGGGGTCTTGTATAGATGGTGATCGAGTGCTCTGTTAAGGCACTCCTAGATGTTAAGTCACTCATTCAATTCCACTTTGGGTGTTATTATTGGACATGACCATGATGTAGCCTCACAAATGTCAAACTTACAAAAACAATAAAAATAAATAAATAAGTGGAATCTCCTAGAACAATTATAGATATGACCTTCATTTCCCTGGCTATTTGAAGGCATTTCAATATGGCATATGCCTCTACTAAATTACTATATACTGCCCCTATTCCCTGAGAAAAATTTATTACAGGTGTTCCTATGAAATTGAATAGGATCCCCCTCACTCTTGTTGACCTTACACATTGCACTTCATACACTATTCAAGCACATGTCTAATTTACAATGGTCGTGTTTGATTAAATTACAAGAGGAGATGGCATATTTGAAATATATTCTTATTAAAGAGTTGAGTTTTATAGGGAAAACATTGGATAACATAAATTGATGCTCTAATTTTTTGGGTTTAAGGGGAGGACAATAATAGTGGGAGGGAGATCCAATAGATTGGTTGAATAGAGGCGGTGGCAAAAGATTGAGTTGAATCAAACACTTAAAAACTAGAACTTCTATGGTTACTCTATATAGCTTTGGATAAGCCTAATGGAAAGATGATGTAGTCAAGACACTGAGAATACTAATTTAATTTGATTGAACCTTTTCCTAAAAAATTGCCTTGTTTCTTTTGGAGCATGGTCAAATATTTGGTCAATGATTTAGGAAAACTACCTTTAGTTATGGATGTTGTGGGTATACTTATAATTGTAGAAGATTGAAAATTACAAAATTATTCATACATATGAACCTTTGGATGCTTCCAAATAAAAGTGATTTGGTAGCTCCGTAATGTCCACAATTACAAAAAAAGTTGTTTGAGATCCCCAAATTTCCCTATTACAAGAGTGTTTTTTTTTCTAAGGAAAAAAACTGTAATTTTTATTTAGAGGAATAAAAATTACATTTTGTAAACACACATAGTGTGCATGCATAAAGAAACATAGAAATACATGTCTAATCTGTTAGCGCTCGAATCTACCTTAGGCTGAAATAAGGTAAAACTCAAGGCAACATCAAACCAAGCTTAGCCTCGTAGCTAGCCCTACGAGGATAGGAGAGGGCTCTCTCTGGGTCTATCTCGGCAAAGGATCTTCAAAGGGGATAAGATGACCTATAATAGATACTGATTTTCTAAGTTTTGGACTGATGAAATTAGTTGATTTTTGCAGGGATGTTGGCATTTGGACTTCGGCAAAGACCAGAGGCTACATTGAAATTTTTATGGCGGAAAAAATACATGATTATTACAAAAAATGAATTCGACAATTTCTTATTCAAAACATAGTTTTGAACAAGAAATGTCCTCAAATGTGTTTGATGATGAAAATTTAAACTAAGAACCTCTTCGAAAACCATCCTCATGGCCTGCAGGCATTTATTAAACATATCAAAAGACTGAACCCTAGACTCTAAAACTAAAAGACTCTTGTTGACCAAAATAATCATCTATGACCATGAATGACGTGAACTGAACTTCGATGAATTTTGAGGAGTTGTAATTAGCCCAGCAGGTACAAGCATGAGGGAATACAAGAAGACAAAACCCTTACCGTCAGACAAATGGCATGCCCCTATCGAAATGCAATGAAGTGAGTCGAGCGAGACACCTAGAAATGAATATGCAAGAAGAGAAATGATCTCTGATGTAGGGCTGTAAGGACTGACTCTAACATAATCAAAATAGAATAGAAAAGAAAAAAATGGTTCTTAAAATGGCATATAACCACAAAGCATAAGCTTAGAAATAAACTACAACAAGAGAAAACAAAATCAAGGATGACAACTAGTGTTGAATTTTTCATTTTTCCCTTCCTCTGTTGCAAATTTTTCCAACCATCAAGATTTGGTTCAACCAAAACCACCGCCAATTCTCAACCATCTTCCAAATGAAGATTTTCTTTGTCTAAATCTGAGCTCTCAAAAACGTGAGCTCATTTTGTGCCTCGATTCCCATCTGAAGACTGTTGATTTTTTGCTTTGGGGCCCTAATTAAGAAGAGAGTTAGACCCTACTTATGTAATTACATTCCCCTCCATTTTGTCTTATGTATGGTTGAAATGAGTCTCTTTGTTTTCCTCCTCTTCATTTTTTGAAAGGGCAGGCTTGGTAAACTGCCATCCTTTTGGCCTATTTGAGTGCCTCTTTTTCTTTTTTGTGATCCTCCTAGACTGTGGACATGTGTTCTGTAGGTGACATGTTTGGAAACATTTATGACATTGAAAAGACATGTTTTCATAATCTAAAATTTAGGACCACCGAAGATTATTTTGTTTCAAAATTTTGTGATCTGGTAACACTTTGCTAAGGTCTATCTCCACACAAATCCAAGAAAAAATGAATATTCCTTTATTTGTTATTTCCAGGTCCATTTTTTTGAATTTTCCCAATTTTTTTTTAATGTATTCAAGAATTTTTTGATTCCAGAAGGGAAGGTGGAGGCTTATAATCCTAACCCAAACTAGCATAGATGTGACCACCATGGTTGTGTCATCAAACTCAGGGAACCATGGAGTAATAAATAGACCAGCTCTTCCCCAAAACCATGGCCCTTCCTTATGAATAAAATCCAAATATTTTTTAGAGTCAGATTGAACTATTAAAAATCCTTTAGAGCATAGATAAATATCATATTTAGGTGTCCAAGAGGTGAACATCCACTGAAATAATGATTCAGGTTTTGGCCATAAGCCATTAAATCCACAAATAATGGTTTTAGACTCAAGAGCAAAAATAGGGAATATACCCCTGAGTTGTTGACCTCCATAGATGGAGCTTAACTCCATTTGGTACATAATATAAGAGCCTGGAATGTTTTGACTCATATTTGTAGGGATCAAAACCTTCCCTTGTACTGCTTTCGAGGTTGATGTTCCATTTGATGTCTTGACACCAGGAACATCCCCACACAACCTTGTGCATAGGATGTTGGTTGAATTTTTTAAGATATTATAATATTTGTGATAATTTGAATCTTGAAGAACCTTCCCAGCAAACTGCAAGCATTGAAATTTTATCAGCATGCCCCATTTTTATTCTATAGATTGTTTTAGAGAGAAAACATAGTTTATACTTCTAATCCAGAAAGGGGCATATTTCCATTGAATTTTTTAATAAATATGTAGAAAGTTTTGCTCTATACCAGCTCAATATGCGAGAATGGAAAGACTCCACAAGTGGGTTATACATCAAGGATGGCCAACTGTTGCACCCATGAAAGCCCCAACACAACATGGACCAAAGCAGTAGGGAAAAACCCTTAGGAGAAACAATGCAGAGGAAAGTAGCATATGCCAGGGAGTGAGAAAGTCAAAATACCTTTAAAAAGTTTCCTCTTCATCCACGCTGTTGAGATGGGACCCCCATTAAACATTTTTTTTTTCTTCTTGGCATGGTCATTTATTGAGGGTCATAAAAGAATCAAACCAAAACATGGGAGTCTATAAAGGCAATGAGCTTTATGTTAGAGAATGTAACTAGATTCAGTCTTCATAATTACCTTTGTACTTATGACATTGTATATTTTTTGTAAAAAGAATAAAACTAATTATTATTTTAAACATGGGTTTCATGCTCAAGTTGATTTTCCTTATAGATCAAGCATGTTTCTCAAGCATCTAGGGTTTGTAAGTAAAGAGAATATTTGTCATGAGTCTTGAATTCAAGTCCCATTTGGACTTTGATAAGAAAATGGAAAAATATTTTTGTTTTGAGTCAAATAGTCAATTTTTGTCACTACTAGACCAAATAGGCTTGGTTTGGGGAAATTCGACCTTCTAAGATGTGTATATATAAGAGAAAACTGACCTCATTTAAAAATCACATCAAGCAAGTTTGATCTCTTGTGAAAGAAGGAGGAAAATCAACGAAAAACACAAGGAAAGATGTCAAATTCAAGGAGAGAGAAATGAAGGTCAAAGAAGAAGTAAGTTTTCCCTAAAAACTCCCGCATGTTTGAAATTGCATAGTTGCATGAGCGTCGAAAATTGCAGGTTTGGTTTTGAAAGGGTTTGACCATCATTGACTTGAGGAGACTTTGACTTGTTTGAAAAGCTTCGAAGGAGGGATAACTTGGGGCTTGTGAGTGGACTTGGTCTTGGTGTTTAGGTATTGGATTTCTCATTTGATCTCATTCTATAAGAAGAGAAAAAACAAATTTATGGTTTTCCCCCTTGGAGGGGTCTTTCCCTAGCTTGGAACCTATATCTTGTGTCCATTGTCTTTTTTTATCTTCATTGTTTATGGTCTTAATAATTTTTTGATGAAAATAATCTAATAAAGAATAATAATAAGCCAACATAAGTTCACAAGAAGTTATTAAGGAGAGGATAATTGTTTTAATTGTTTCCCTACTTGATTCTCCAACATGGAATCGGAGCTAAGGTGAAGAGAAGGCAACTTGAAGATCATTCTTGTTGGCATAAGAGGATGTTTCTCATTAAATGAAATCATTTGCTAAAAGACATAAGGAATGTTATAATGAAGATGATCTATTGACCTAGAAAGAATAAGACTATAAGCTCTCATTGAAGGTTCTCTATTGAACTCCATCATCTTGAAGAAAAACATATATCTTTATCTCTCTCGAAGGCTCTTTGTTATTGAAGGACATATTTGAAGTCTCTTGAAGGTTCTTGAAAGCTTCAAGATAGTTGAAGGCATAATCTACAGGGACACTCATTTGAAAAGTAAGTACCATATTACTTCCATGTCTCAAACTACAAATCAAATGACTTTGTTTTACAAATAAAGCAATAAGCTCAATGGATTAACAAACATTCTAACATGGAAGAAAACGATCGATTTGGTGCTTATAGAAAATGAAATCATGGACTATGTTCTTGGCAATATTACTGAACCAGAAAAATAGAAGACTCAAGAATGAAAAAAATACAAGAAGGGAGAAGTAAGGGCACAAAGGATTCTTATTGAATCTATAAAGGATCATCTCATTCCCTTTGTTGCAAATTTGAGTACATCTAAATAAATCTATGATAAGTTGGTGAAATAGTACATCAAGTTAGAAAATATCCTTGAGGAATCAACTATATAAAACAAGGATGTCAAAGAATGAAGATATGGCCTCATATCTTATGAAGATCTCACAATTAAGGGATCATTTGAAAGGGCTTGGGGAAGTCATCTCGGATTCATAAATGACTACTTGTGTACTAAATTCTTTTCCACTTGAATGGAGAAGTTTTATAACTAGTGTCTACTCAAAAAATATATATCACTTCCTTTGATGAACTATGGGCTCAATGTATCTTGGAAGAAACAATATTGAAGGAAATATATGACATTGAACCAAATGAAAAGTCTCAAGACTTTGTTGTAAAACCTAAGAAGAATAAAGGGAAGTTTGGAATGTATAAAGGAAAACAAGATATGTCCAATATGCAATGATATGGGTGCAACAATGGAAATTTTAAGAGGGATTGTCTAAACAACAAGAAAATTAATAAGAGAAAGGAAAGGAGTGGGGCTCACATAGTCGAAGAAAATGAAGAACATGAAAGTGAATATCCCAAGGATCTATACTATTGAGGGAAATCCACCCCTATTAGGTTTATTTGTAGTTTGTCTTTCTTTTATTAGAAAGTAGCAGTTAGAGTAGTATGCATCGTTGCATTCTCTAGAAGAATATTGATTTTTGTGGCCTCATGAAAGGAAGCATGGCATCATAAAAATAATCATATGATAGTAAAAGAATTGGAGTCTACATAATCAAGTTGTTTTGAAGAAATAATATAGCTAGTAAGAATGAAGATATTTTAACTATCTTGCACATCACAATTCATCCAAGTATTTTCTAACATAATTTTAGAGGTAGTCATTTTGAAAAAAAGATAACAAGGATCCTCTAACAAGAACCATCATTAAGAGAAGGTTCTTCAACATTTTAAAAAATCATTATGACATGGATCATATATATTCCACTTATTTTGGAATGATCTTGAAGGATGAAGGCATGAAGATGGTCAAGTTGGAGTGTGAAAGGCATAGTTGAGGCCTTTCTCTTCCTTGAAATAAATACTTGTCCTCTATAAGGATTGAAGTAAGCTCATTCAAAAGAAGGATGACTAGATGGTTGTATGAAAAGAATAAGTATGCATGTTTTTAGTAGCTCTTCACTAGAAAGTAGAATTCATGTCTACAACAATGTTGTAAGAAGAGTTGGTTGCAAAAACATGCTCAATAATATAAGCATGATATGTATTGATTATAATAAATATTTAACTCTCCTAAATGGTTACTCGATGCATGAAATCATGAGTATGGTATGTTTTGAGGACTTGAATCTTCTACATGGTTATTCAATATAGAGTGGTATGACATATGAACAAAAGACATGATCAACATCCTAAATGGTCTCTTGAAAAGGAGAAGGAAGGTTGGCAATGAAAACTTCAAGGAGGAAGCTATAATAGCTTGTTGATTGGTTCATTCCATGAACACATTAAATATTGGTTGATGACATGAAGAAATATTTTGATATAGTATAAATAAAGGACATGTGAAGGAATGTTAATCTTTAAGACAAAGGCCCATCATGATTGGTAAGCTTGATAATGATTTGATATTAATTATCTAGTTGGGGATATGACTTTGCTACCTGGAAGGACTTATTGCATGGTAGACAATATATCCACAATTGTCTGGTTTGAACTCAATTCATAGAAAGAATGGATTGAGTGAATGGATTTGGTGATCCTTAGAATATTATATGGCTTAGATGTCCACACTATCTTGGCAGAGAAAGGTAGAAATACAAAGGATAACATGATAATCATGGAAGATCACTTTCCATATGATTGTAAGAAACCATACATTGGTTGGCTCGATATAATGCCTTTTTTGATGTTAATGATGATTAGAGGAAAGTGATATGAAAGGTTGATGGCTTGTGTAACAACCCCACATTAAAAGTTCATGTAATAAAGTTAATAATCGAAAAATAAGACCAAGGGCATGGAACACGTATTCTAAGATGAATGTTGGGAAAAACATCCTAGTGGGTGTTCATTTGGTTAATTATTGCTAAGGGGAGATTGACAAAGGCTTTGAAAAGGAAAAGAATCATTTATAAGCATTTTATTTATGAAAATAAATGGAATTAGGAAAAAAGGAAGGTGAAAGGTCACAAATTTGCACGAGGAGGAAATTGAAGGAAAATAGAGGAAAATGAAGAAAATAGAGGCCTCATTAATAAAAAGCCTTCTGAGGATCTGTTCATAACCTTTTGTCAATTTTAGCTTGGAGCTCTCTCTCTATTCTCTCTCTCACATACCCTTGCACACTTTCTTGGAGCACTCTAGCATTGGAGAAAGGAAGGAAAATGAAGGACAAGAAAGCAAAGGAAATCAAAAGATCAAGCAAGGATGAGTTGGATCAAGCGACTACATTGGGATTACTTGCAGGTATCGAGTTGCATGTATGATCTCCTTGCTAGTTTTGACATGCATGGTACACGCATGTGTGTATTTGGTTCTCTTGTTGTCATCGAAATGGGTTTTTCCAGGTGTGACAATGGTTTTAGCCTTGCCTTTCCATTTCTGGATAGCCATGGTGTGATGGGGTTCTTTTAATTGGTTGAGCTTTGGATTGTCAAATGGTTTTGGAATCGGGTGAGGTGGTCTCAGGAAAATTCCCAAGGGCCTAGAAATCCTTTGATCGGTAATGGCAGGATACGCAGTAAAACCAGAGGGTGGATACAGGAAAATTCCTCAAGTTATTGGTGAATAAATTCGGAGGCATCCAGGCTTGTTTAGGGCCTGGTGATCCCTTGACTGGTTTTGGCAGGATTCCGGTAAAGCCTGGTCATGTATGTTTATTGTTTGGCCAAGGAATCCCTTGACCGGTAATGACAGGATTGCGGTAAAGTCTAGTTGTATAGGTGAGGGTTTCAGGCCTAAGAGTCCCTTGACCGATTTTGGTGGGATTAAGGTAAATCCTGAGGAAGCTTTGGTTGTTTTGTTGTGAATCCCACATTCCTGCTTGGAATATGGCACAAGGGTGATTGGCTGAAAGAAATATTTGGTTCAACCCAATCTATGGTCGAGTGGTATGTGGAAGTCCTTGAACTGGTTGGATTTGCATATGTTAATAAGAACTCTTTTTCTCTTATATTTTATGAGTAAAGGTACTTTTTATAGTGTGGCTTTAATGGTTGTTCTATTATTGTTATTATTATGATTATATGTTGGTTATAAGCATGGCTTCATGACAGATTCTAGTTATGGCATTTATCATGTTTTGATTGGTGATTGAGTGCATGATCGAATGAATGTTATGGAAGCTATTATGAGAGGGCATTAGACCTTCTTGATGATTTTCATATAAGTATCAAACCCCTATGTATAAATATGCATTCATGACCTGTAGATTACATGTTCTCAATGTGTTTGAAAAAATGTTCGTCATGGTCAGGATTGGTTAGGTCGAGTCCTTGATCAATTTTTGTGTTAGAAGCTTTTTCTTTATGTCATTCATTGTTCTTTCAAAGTTTCATCAAGTTCCGAGCAGTGGTCTAGATACCAGCCTTGAAAAAGTGGCTCAGATCTCGTGGTCGCAAGCACAAAATTGGGGGGAAAAGGCTACAGTCGCTACCTTGTAGGCTTATGCATTTTACTGGGGGGTTACAATCGAATTTCTACAGTGTTATGCCCACGTATAGGAGTTTAGGTCATTGAAAAAGAATTTTAACTCAGGGTTTGGGTACCGAGAAGGGTGGTTTATCTCTTGGGGGTCATGTAGCACCCGAGGGAAGTCAGTAAAGTTTTTGGTTGTCGATTCCACTTCCTTAATTGCACTTAGGAGGTTGAGGCATGTCATAGTAGCCCTCAGCTCATGTTTAACATGACAGGGGCAGTGAAAGTGGGTAGATATGGGAGGGGTGGTTATAACCTAAACCTTGTCATAGATTGAAGGAAGAGTTTAGATCCATAACATCTAGGAAGGTAAAAGGTCAACATGATGAGATGCAAAGGAAAGGAGGACCTATGCAAATACTACTTGAATACATCCATGAAAGAATTAGTAGCTAATGTATTGATGAAGTTTAATACAAGCTAAAGAGATTATGGTTATGTTTTCCTAGTTGAAAGGAAGTAATGAATCTCCTCTATGCTTAAGATGGAGTAAGTAACCTCTCCTTGATTAAGAGGGAGTGATGTTAGACATCATATTATCCATGTGTCATGCAATAGACCAGGATTAATAGTCATAATTCTAATGAAGGCACTAGGAAGGAGAATGGAGGATTTGATAAGCAGATAGGATTGGTACTCCTTGAGGTTTGGGAATCCAAGATAGGAAGTAATATTGTGGGATGACACTCTTTGAGGATTGGATAGGGTATCCAATATATGAGTGGTTGAAGAGGACTGATATTCTTTGAGGATTAGGAATCCAAGACAAGAACAGTCCTTTAAGGACATACCCAGTGAACATTTTGATGGGGTATGTGCCTTGAGAGGCAGTGTGGTGGCTCATGTGAAAAAACCTAACAATGTGCTCTGATCTATTGGAGAGATAAATCTTGTTATTCAAGGCCTTCTATGTTTAAAATATTGATTATGATATCGATGCTTAAGAATGGTTTATCAATTCGACTATTTTTATGAGAATATTTCAGTTTGTGAGAATCCTTATACCAATTATGTAATTATGAATACCTCCCTAGTTAAGAGGGAGTTTTGGAGAATGTAACTGGATTCATTCTTCATAATTACCTTTGTACTTATGACATTGTATACTTTTTGTAAAACAAAGAAAAAGAAATATTATTTTAAGCATGGGTTTCATGCTCAAGTTGATTTTTTTTCTAGGTCAAGCATGTTCTTCATGCTTCTAGGGTTTTTCAAGTCAAAATAATATTTTTCATAAGTCTTGAAGCCAAGTCCCATTTGGACTTTGATAAGAAAATGAAAAAATAATTTTGTTTTGAGTCAAAATGTCAATTTTTGTCACTACAAGACCAAGTCAGCCCTACCTCATCAAGTCGGCTCTGTTTGGGGCAATTCAACCTCCTAAGATGTGTATATATAAGAGAAATTTGACCTCATTTGAAAAACACATCAAGCAAGTTCAATCTCTTGTGAAAGGAGGAAAATAAACGAAAAAAGAAAAGGAAAGAAGTCAAAGTCAAGGAGAGAGAGAGAAAGGTCAAAAAGAAGTAAATCTGTCCTAAAAAATCCCACATGTGCAAAATTTTAGAATTGTGGGAGAGTAATAAATTGCAGGTCTATTTTAGGAGGCCGAAATCATGCTAGAGGGGCCAAAATCTGAAGTTTGACTAGTTTTGAAATGGTTTTACCATCGTTGACTTGAGGAGACTTTGACTTGTTGGAAAATATTGGAAAGAGGGTTGACTTGGGGCTTGTGAGAAGACTTGGTATTGGTGTTTGGGACTCAAATTTATAATTTTATCTAATTCTATAAGAAGAGAATAATTTTTTTATGGGTTTGCCCCTTGGAGGGGTTTTGACCTGGCTTAGAGCCTACATTTTGTATCCATTGTCTCTTATGGTCTTAATAATCATTTGATGAAAAGAATCTAATAAAGAATAATAAGAATCCAACATAAGTTCACAAACAATTATTAAGGATAGGATAATTGTTTTAATTGTTTCCCTACTTGATTCTCCAACACTTTCCATTGTCATTAAACTTTGTTTCCCCTTCGCATTGTAAAAGCATTTGCAAATCCACATGTGTTAGGTCCTTATATTACTAGTTTAGTCCCTTATTTTTGTTATTGTAGCCCCCTTATTGTTACTGTTATACCCCTGTAACCCCCATATTTTTATTATTGTGCCCTTACATTATTATTGTTAGGTCGGCTAGGATTATATTCTGACCCCATGGACTCCTATATATAGAAAGGAGGTTTTGTCATTTGTATCATCCAAGAATTGTTCATTTATGTAATGTAAAGGAGGTTTCCCCCTCGAAGTGGCTATATTATTAGGTGTTGATCTCTCTTTTCTTTTATTTTTGGAGTTGGTTTCATAACATTTGGTATTAGAGCTTTGGATTCTAGGGTTTCGCTTCTCCAAACAGGTCAACGTGGCATTTTCGCTATAACATTTTTTCTACGGAGGTTTAGAAGCTGAAATTTTTACCACAAAAATCAAAAATCTTGAGGAACTTCGTGTAAAAATTTCAGATCTTGATTCGCAATATTTTCTTAGATACGATCTATGGAAGTTATGGTTTTGGCAGGCTCCCAAATTTCATCTAAAACAGGTGACCTTGTGAAAATCATCATAACTCTCTCTTTGAGCATTATATTATAATTTTGTAAAAAGTGGCCAAAATTACATGAATTTTGGTTTCCTGTATATCAATTTCAGAGCCGAAGGAGGAAACAGTGACACGTGGCATGCCGTACAAGTTCGCTCTATTGAACCAATCCATAATTAGGTCATTATGGGAGATTGGGCATAACTTTGTCTTGAAGCATCCAAATCAGGTCAGACTTGTGGCATTCGAAAGAAGATTTAGAGGGATACTACAGGACCAAATTTCAGATGTAGAAGATCCGAAATCACAAAGATAATTCAGTTTCAATATCGAGCTCCTCAAAAGCAAGAAAAAGGTGTGTATCTTGTTTTTCAAATTGCATAAGTCTTGTTTGAAAAATCAGTTTGAAGTGATTCCAAGGGCATATTGAAGCATAGATATTAGTATTGGGTTCTAAAATTCCCCCTAAAAATAAATTTACACCCATTAAGCCCTTAGAAAGCTCTACTATGACACATTAAGAGGAAGAATTGCAGTATGATATATCAAAATTACGGTACCAAGTGAAACAAATTTCGATCTTACAAAGAGCAATCAAAGATGACATAGATGTTTTAAAAGAAAAAATGAACGATAAGTTGGATGGTTTGAAGTATCAAATGAAAGCTAATATGAATGATAAAGTAGTGGAATATCACATCAAGCATCAACAACAAGTTCTCCAACTCTCAAAGGATAACCTAAATTTGGTACATAATCGAATGAAACAACAAGAAGATCAACATCGCAGTGAAAGAAGCTCTGAAGCAGTCACAGAAAAAAGAACTTGACAACTATGAAATCAATCAATTTCAGAGTATATCAGCAAGTGGAAGAACTTACCCATTAAAGATTCCACATGGCAGGATGAGAATTTATATAGAAGCATCAAGAAATAATCAAGCATTGAGGACAACACTTGTTTGAAGGAGAGGGGCATGTTAGGTCCCTATATTACTAGTGTAGTCCCTTATTGTTGTTAGTGTAGCCCCCTTATTGTTATTTTTATACCCCTATAACCCCCATATTGTTATTATTATGCCCTTACATTATTATTGTTAGGCCGACTAGGATTCTATTTTTACCCCATGGACTCAAATATATAGAAAGGGGGTTTTTTCATTTGTATCATCCAAGAATTGTTCATTTATGTAATGTAAAGAAGGTTTCCCCCTCGAAGTGGTTGAATTATAAGGCATTGATCTCTCTTTTCTTCTATTTTTGGAGTTGGTTTCATAACAACATGGAAGGACCATAAGCCTCCATAATCGAAACTATAAGTGAAAAGAGACTTGTATCCCCCTCCGTCGGAGACATTGAGTGTACTAAGGGCAAGTCCATGCAAAACATTGCCACCCAATTCGACATTTTTGCTTAGAAAAACCCTATCATACCACACCATATTTTTATTATTATTACAGTAGTGTTGTTGTAAGAGTTATAAGCTTCTCTTATAATGAAGCAAATTAGGACCAATTAGAAGTTGAATTATTTTAGTTCGAGCTAAGCAGATACTTCAAATTGATGGACTAATGCAAGACTTGTCAATGGTGCTCTTGGAGTTATTTGAAGAAATTGTTTATATCTTGGAAGCTTTCCCAAAAATCCTATTACATATGTTTTTTTAGTAAGATTTGAGAATTATAAAGGGGTCCCATGGGATCAAGTATTCTCAAAGCTTTGATTTTAAACTCTTTTTTTTCATATTATTTGGTATGAAATTATAATAAAGATAATACATGTGGCCATAATAAAATGAGATATGGTACGGGAAACATGGTTGGAAGATGAGGCTATTGTGGTCTCTCTCTTTTTGAATGGAAGTGGATGCAAGTACAAAGGAGTGAGCCCTATGGCCTGTGGGCTACTATAGTACACAAACCCTCTTTGTTTGCTCTCTCTCTCTCTATTCTCTCTCAACTACCATGCTCGTCGATGGAACAAAATGCACTGAAATAGAATGGAGTCCCTTTTCCTCCTAGTGGGTCAGCTATAACACAACCCAATAGACTACTAGTGGTTAAGTTTGACTCCTTCAACTCTTAACTAGAGTTACAATATTGAATTTTCTATATTATTCTTCATCGTGATCACATGGGTAGTCCCTTCTCTATGAATAAAGGGGGATGGCATGACATCCTCTCAAATCATGATGGAAAAAATAGGAAGGTCAACTTCTAGGCGGCATAATTTTTGCATATGTACTTCGTTTGAGGTCTTTCTTGCACCATTGGAAATATATTTGAGTGTATAATATCACTACGGGATGGAAAGTTACAAAGTTTTACCCCCAAAAAATGTCGTTTAATTCCTCAAATTGCTTCCAAAATGTTTCATACCCCAATTCACCAAACAAAGACCCAACGACAAATAAATAGTCCTATTAGCTGATTCCTCCTTTTTTTCCACTCTAAAAGCATCAAAATAGATGAAAAATAATATGATGATCTAATTCAAATCATAACTCCCCCGTTTGGGGTATTTTCATCCCTAAAATATTTTACTGAATGGGGTCATAATTTTTTTTCTACCTTCTCCTTGGAATACCATTTAGCCTTGTTTGGAAGTTGTCATTTCAACGCAATCTGCCAAAAGACCTGATGCCCCTATCTTGTATTTATGGATCCTTTTTAAAAAATATATCCTCTGTCAACTTTGCCTAAGCATGTACTACCAAATCCTCTATAGAAGATAGGACATTTTTCTCTTCCTGATCCATCATGGAGGGCTCATAAAGTTTCAAATTTTCTACATTGACCACTAAGTAAGTGAACATGTATGGAGATAGACTAAGTCTATATGCATTCTCTCCAACATTTTTTTAGTATCTCAAAGGGATCATATCATAGAGCCTTGATTTTCTTACCAGAAGCTTGTAGCCTCCCCTTGTTCAACTATAACCATACTTTGTCTCCCACTTTGCATGACTTCTTTGTTCTATGTTGATCATATCTGGCCTTGTATTTTTCCTATGGCTTTTGCAATTTCTCCTGTGCCTATAAATATGATTTTCCTGATCTTCTCAACAACTTTTTCTTCTTTTGAGGAATCCCCTATAAGATCATACCTCAACCCTCCTTGACGCCCATATCCAATACCCCGAGGTGAAGCTAGTAAATATCCGAAACAAGTTTCAATTGGGAACTTGTCAGTAGAAGTGTGGACTTATGTGTTATAAGAGTGCTCTATACATACCATATTTTCTTCCCACATCTTCAAATGCTTCTGATTGTAACCCCTCAAAAGCTACACCAAAGTCCTATTCACTACTTTTGTTGGCCCATCTATTCGTGGATGGAATGTTGTAGACCTCTTCAACTTCGTGTCCATATTCTCCCACATTGTAGTAAAAATGGTCTTAAAAATGTAACGTCATTGTTTGAAATGATGCTCCTTCATATCCCAAAGTGCACTCATACCTATTCAAAGAATAGGTTTGTTTCTTCTTTCTCATTGATGGCGTTTTTAGAAGGCACTAGAACAAACATCTTGATGAACCTATAAACTACCAAAAATAGGTAGTCCAGTCCCTTATGGGTTGTTGGTAAATATCTCACAAATTCCATGGAAATGCTTTTCCAAGGACGAGTGGGTATAAGAAAATGATGATATAGATCATGTTTCCTGTTACTAGGGTTGTTGGTACAACAAAGTATGCATCCCCTTATGAACTTGGCTACCACTTCTTGAACTTTGGGAGAGAACGCATACCTCTACAAGTTGGACACTGTCTTCCCTACACCAAAATGCCCCATAACCTTGGAGGTGCAAGCCTCTCTAATTCTATACAATCACTCATCTTTAGGAACATATAACTTGTATGACTTGTAAAGTAACTCATTGTAGAGATGGTAATAAACTGTGTTGTCACCATCATGCACGTGACTCTAGCTCTGCAACTACTGAAACAACTCCTTGAAGTCCTCATCCTTTGTATATGTTTCTTTGTATGCATCATGGGTGAAAGGTTACATGTGCATAAGAGTTCTCAAAGCTAAGATATTTAACGTGGGTGGCCTTGAAAGCTTGGGGTCAACTTGTTTGGGTTTCCCTTCTTGTACTTTTTCACTAAATTAAATTTCTATAGAAACCCCATACACTTGTAATGCTTGGTCCATTGTAGCTTATTCCATGCCTGCAGGTATTGTAGTGGTTGGTGATCAAGGTGGATTACTGTCTCATTTCCCATTAAATAGTGTTTCTACTTCTTTACAACTTGCACCAGGTCATAGAGTTCCTTTTCATAGGTAGGATAGTTGAGAAATACCCAATGAAATACTTCATAATGGTAGTATACATGCCTTCCTCCCCACATTAAGATCACTCCCATAACATACCCACTCACATATGTCTCCACTTCAAAGGGTTGTTGCAAGTTCGGTAATGCCAAAACCGATGCTTGAATTATCTTCATCTTTAACTCATCAAAGGCATTCTATTGATCCTTTCCCCACTGGAAACTCTTGCCACTCATTGTTATGTCTTGGACTCCTGAGCTAAAAAACATTAGTAGGCACTGCCCACTTCGTGATGGCCTCCATCTTGGTAGGATCTATCTTTACCTGTCCTCCACCTATCACATATCCCAGATACACCAAAGACCACTATGCAAACTCATACTTCTTGAGATTTTCAGTAGTAGGTGCTTATTCAATGTCTTTAACACCTGCTTCAAATGTGAGTTGTGCTCCTTCTAGGTAGCAGTATATACCAGTATATCATCCAAATAAATAATAACAAATGAATATATAAAAGGGTGCAATATATCATTCATTAACCTCACTAATGTAGTTGGTGCATTGCATAAGAAAATGACATGACTAACCAATCATAAAAACCTTTGTTAGTTTTAAAAGTAGCCTTCCACGTATCTTCTTCTCTAATCTGAACTTGGTGATATTTTAACTTAAGGTGCAACAAGAAATAATTTTGTTTAACACCTTGTAATCAATGCGCTTCCTTCAATTTTAATCCTTCCTTGGCACAATGATGATGGGTGGACCACATGGTGAGTTACTCGGTCGAATGAAACCATTTTATAGTAATTGTTTCAACTACTTCTTTACCTTGTTTTCCTCCATAACATACTGGCTATACAACCCATTGTTTGACAACAAAGATTATGGAAATAGTTGGATCTCGTGCTCCACTTACCTATTGGGTGGTATCCCTTTAGGCTCTTGGAACACACCCTTATATGCCTACAACAACTCTTCTGGTTTCCATTTCTATTCCTTGTGCACCCATCCAAGGATGATTTAGCTCTCATGGACTCTTCTACAAGCTAGTTTTCTCTTAAAAGCAACAAGACATATTTCTTGCTGGAATTGATCAACTTTTTGGCTTGGCTGACACTTACTAACAAGATGGTTGGCTAGCCCTTGTGCACATTGACGATGGAGGATTTTTTCTCCCTAATGAGGTAATATTGGTTTGCTCTTGACATGAAGATCACATCCCACATGTACATATAGGGACTCCCAAACACAAGTCTACATGCATCAAATGGAACTACAAACTCTACTTCATCAATAAAATCAACACTAATAGCAAATTTGTTCCTGCACTATTTTTTATCCTTATGTCTACCCCATGTTGACCCAACCTAATGGATATGGGCTAGGAAAGTCATGAGTCTCCAATCCTAGTTTATTGACCAGATCTACTGCTATGAGATTCACCTGTGATCTTGAGTTGAAAAAAGCATTAATTTTCACGTACCTTTAGATGGAAGAATATGGTCCTATCCTTCTCTTCCTATTGCTAAAGGCTACTTATGTTCACCTTCTCCTACACTGATGTACATATAATCTTCTCATCCATGTCATAGTTTCTTTCCACTTGATTAATCGAATCTATAGCCATGACATTTTTCTTCTTAGAATATTTCTTTTTGTTCTTAAGGTTGAGCTCTAGATGCATCTTCCAACACTTCTCCTTTATATAACCATTAATGCTATAGTTGTTGTAGTGGTTGTTTAGATCTTTGCATCAATGTGTTGTGGCTATTATATTTTTGTATTCCCCTCTCTCCACTTCTTATTCCCCTCCTTGGAAGCTTCCTAGTATTCCTTTTGTTTTGACCCACTTGATTTCCCTTTCTTCTAGCCTATGTTTTCCATGTATTATCCCTTTAGACAAGCCTCATCCACCATTTTAGGTTTGAACAATGTCACTTGCTTCTACAGATGGTTGTGTAGACCCCTTATATACATGAGGAGTATGTTTGGGTTCTTTGGGGAGATACCCAACATTATTTCCATCTTCCTGAATTTTGTGGTGTACTACTATACATTTTGCCCTTGTCTCTACCTAGAGTAATGCCGCTAGATCTACTAGTCCTCTACATACCCAATAGGGTAGAATTGTGACATTATGAAAATTTTAGAATGCCCCCACTTAGTTACTAGAGGAACACCCTCCAGTGTTAAGGTTTCGATGTGGCTTTCCCACCAGGTTAAGGCATGACCCTCTAATTTCAAATGTGAAAATGAAATTTTTTGTACTTCTTCTATGCGGTGAACACTAAAATAATCTTGTAATTATTACAACCAATGATTTAACTTCAAATCATCAATCTCACCTTAATATGGCTTGATGTAAACCTTCACTTCCATCTTGAACAAGGATTGTGAGTCGTTCACAACACTCAAATTGGGTTATTCCTTGTCAGATTATTTCTTAGACTCCCTCTTTGGTTTTTCCCAATGCCACAATTTCCCTTATGATTTGACCTCTAAGGTGGAACCTCCATCTTCTTTGATTTCCAACTTGTTCACTAGAGTTGCAATAAGGAGCTTCATGTTATGGTTGATATCTGCAAGTTGTTCTTCCATCCTCGAGAGCCTATCCTCTACTTAATCTCAAGGGTTATTAACAGATTCATTGGCCATGGCTAGTGTTTAATGAATTTTTGCTTAAACCAATATGGATCCCTTACAACTTCCCACAAAATACCCAAAGACACGTGCTCTAATACCAATATGATCTGTAAATTGTTGCGGATATTCTATTGGACAATTCGTCACAACATATATGATAAAATTATATGTAAAATTTGAAATATATACTGCAAGGGATATTTTCCTTGGACTTTTAGATTGATTAAGTTATTGTTTTAATGCATGTAATATATCAAACATAGGAAATAAAGAACACACAAAAATACATTCAGTCACAATCATAATAATGTAAGATAGGATTTGGGAAACCCTTACAGGAGAAAACCCAACTATAAGGTAAGGTTGCTATGCTCTCTCTTTCTCTGAACGGAAATGGATGCAAGAATAAAGGAGTGGGACCTGTGTCCTATGGGATGTTGCAATACAAAAACCCTCTTTGTTTGCTCTCTCTTTATCCACTCTCAACTACTTTGCTCATCTATGGAACAAAATTCACTCAAATGGAATGAAACCCCTTTTCCTCCTAATGGTTCGGTTATAACACAACCTGATAGTCTACTAGTGGTTAAATTTGACTCCTTCAACTCTCGACAATTACAGTATTGACTCTTCTAGAGTCTTCTTCATCTTAATCACGTGGCTAGCCCCTTTTCCATGAATAATGGGGGTTGATGTGACATCTCAAATCATGGTGGACAAAACATGAAGGTTAAATTCCGAGTGAAATAACTTTTGCATACACATTCCAATTAAGGTCTTTCTTAGGCCATTGGAAAGATATCTAAGCATAGGATAATGCTAGGTCTAATATGCCAAGTCAACAAAGTTTTACCCTCAAATGACGACATTTAATGCCTCAAACTGCTTCCAAAACATTTCATAACCCAATTCGCCAAAGTGACACCCGTTGATAAAAATGGTCATGTGAACTAATTCCTCTAATTTTGTACTTTGAAAACAAATAATATAATAACACAATCTGAATTATAATCATGAAAATATTTTGTTTTCACTTACAAATTACTTTAATCATCATTTAGCAATATTAATTTACTTTATCATTAATCATCCTCTCTCTAATAATATAAACATTTTGTATTTTTTAATTTTTACTAAATTAAAATTACATCACATGATACATGATATAATTTTACAAATAGATAATTTAAATGAGATAACTTTTAAGTTTATATATATCAACATACTTTTGATACAATAATAACTAACTCTAATCAATTTTAAGTACACATTAATAAATATACATTTAAAAAAATAAAAATTTTGAATTACAAACCATTAATAAAATTTTCACATTTCCATTGTGAATTCCAGATGAATACAATTTTTATGTCTAACCATATGATTAGACAAAAATGGAGAATTTAGATATTTTATTTCCAACTCTTCGAAGAGTATGGAGACACGAATGGACGAACTCTTTACACTGCAATTTTTCGGATTTGCACTGAACAACCCGTTCCCATCGATCGATATATTCAATTTGATGTTTCAAAGTCATTTTTTAATTCAAGGATATGGCTGTAAATGTTCACTGCCATTAGATTTCTCCACAACATAAATCATAAAAGATGTTCACTAGAAACACATGAATAGCGCTGATATTTGATGGCTGCCAGGCAGCATTTTATGTTCATACTATATGTTCAATTCAGTTCAATACTATTCGGGGGTCACATATACATGTTAGTGTGACAAGGATACTGAGAGCCTACTTCTTAGTGTGACAAGGATACTGAGAGCCTCACATATACTATTCGGGGGTCACATATACATGTTAGTGTGACAAGGAGGCATTCACAATGAACAGGGGTGTGTTCAATTCAGCGGAGACAGCATCTACTTCTTCGGTTTGGCCTAGAAGGGACGCAGCAGCTACTTTTGTTCGCTTGCACAAGTTACAGAGATTAGGAGGAGGAGCAAGAGCCAAAAATAGCAAAATTGTACAAGGTGAGGGGGATGAGTTGTTAACATAAAAAGAACTTGGACTTGTCCAACCCAGACCTGTCTCTGCTGCGATTACTCTTCCAAATGTTTTCAGTCACTAGAATAAAATATATATGCCCGCATGTAATTTTTTTCTTAGTAACTTCCATAAACTTTACCGTAACCCCTAGCGTTATCTAGCATACTCTCTGTATAGCGGGTTCGGTAATTGGGTGTTATGAGTTCAATCCGTATGGACTCATTTCGTGCATATGCGATATATATGTTTGAATGTCGCTGCCAATTGTACCTGGGTATGATAACTGTCCCTCAATTTCTAATCAGCTCGTCTTTTTGTGGTTCCCCTATTGCCCTAATCCCTAAACCATTCCGATTTTCAGAAGCTGAACCCCTATATTTACTACACACATACATATGAAGTTGAACGCATTATGTATGCATAAGTCTGTAACAGGAATGGAAAATAATAAACTAGAACTTAGCCTGTGGTTGAGAACTGTTCTCGCTTTCAAAGTTATCATTTTCTTGATGCTAAATAAGGGAACGAAGCTCAAATCTTCCTTCGCAACTAAGTATTGTGGTGATTTGCAAAGCTGTTTGTGGCTTTGCAAGCAAGTTTTGATAAGAGATAAGAAGACCATTACAGACAGACAAGTTACAGACACGGGAATGATATCACCATGGAATGTAAGTAGCAGCGCTTTTTGCAATAACAAAGAGCTGATAAAAGGCAAACTAAAGCCGCTAATTAATCACTCCCTATAGAAACAGCATGATGAACTTGGCACAGTATTCTATATCGCATCACAACGAAGATTTCATATACCAAGAGAATCGAACTTCCTGTTGTATTTTAACTGCACAACCTTGTTCTGGCTGTCAGTCCTCTCTATAAGAGATGGCCTATGTGACAGGAACAGTCATTACAGTCAATCCAAAGAAAAAGTAGCTGTTCTGCCTATAGGGAGCCAAATCTTCGATAGGACCAACAGCCAAGCAGATACAAATGCCCCAGGCCTGTTCAACAGAGACGTCTTTGCCATTGAATTTGAAATTTATTGACATTCCAATAGCCATATCTTCTTTTATAATTTATTGACATTCCAATAGCCATATCTTCTAATCCCTAAACCATTCCGATTCTCATAAGCTGAACCCCTATATTTACTATACACATACATATGAAGTTGAACTCATTATGTATGCATAAGTCTGTAACAGGAATGGAAAATAATAAACTAGCACAACCACATTAGTAGGCATATATAAAATAGATTTACAACCACATTTACCAATGTGATTGATATACCCCATAGCCCTATATCCACTAACCACATTTACTAGGCATATATTATAGTTGGTTATATTATTAATAATATATATTAATAATATTATAATATTACTAATAATCATTATTAATAAATATTTGAATATTTATTTATAATGATTATTAGTAATATTATAATATTATTAATATTACTAAATAAATATTATAATGTTATAATATTATTAATATATATTATTAATAATATATATTAATAATATTATAATATTACTAATAAATATTTGAATATTTACTTATAATGATTATTAATAATATTATAAAATTTTTTAATATATACAAAAATATTTTATATATATTATTAATATTATAATAAGTATTAATAAAATATATTAAAAATATTTATTAATATATTAATAATATTAACTATATAGATACTATAAATTAAATTGAAATATATATAATATATATTAATAATATTTATTAATATAAAAATAATATAAATAATATATAATATTTTAATATTTATTTATATATTAATATCATAGATCGTTATATTATTAATAAATATTTGAATATTTATTTATAATATATATTAATATATTAATAATATTAAACTCAAGAGAGTAATAAATCATCACGCAACAAATTATAAACCAAAAGAAATTGGTGAACCCAAGGGAATTGATTTAAACATTGAGACAATTGTTGTTACAATGCGACGTTTGGCCAACTATGACCATGGTTGGCCATGAGTGATTTTCATATTGAGACAATATTAATCAAAATGTGACATTTGATCATGGATGACATTGATCGATTATTCATATTATAAACCAAAAGAACTAATAAACCCAAGGGTTTAATATTATAAACCAAAGGAATTGGTGAACCCAAGGGAATTGATTTAAACATTGAGACAATTGTTGTCACAATGCGACGTTGGACCAACTATGACCATGGCTCACCATGGGTGATTTTCATATTAAGACAATATTTGTCAGAATGTAACATTTGATCATGGATGACATTGATCGATTTTTCATATTATATACCAAAATAACTATTAAACCCAATGGTTTAATATTATAAACCAAAGGAATTGGTGAACCCGAGGGAATTGATTTAAACATTGAGACAATTGTTGTCACAATTGGACCAACTATGACCATGGTTGGCCATGGGTGATTTTCATATTGAGACAATATTTGTCAGAATGTGACATTTGATCATGGATGACATTGATCGATTATTCATATTATAAACCGAAAGGTGGGTAGACAGATATGTCACCATTGATGCAAACCAAAATAAATTGGTGAACACGAGGAATTGATTTAAACATTGAGAGAATTGTTGTACAGTACGACGATGGACAAGCAGCCACCGGGGGTTGGCCATGGGTGATTTCATATTGAGACAATATTTGTCAGAATGTGACATTTGATCATGGATGACATTGATCAATTATTCATATTATAAACCAAAAGAACTAATAAACCCAAGGGTTTAATATTATAAACCAAAGGAATTGGTGAACCCAAGGGAAAACCATTACCCAAAAAATTATAAACCAAAGGAATTGGTAAACTCAAGGGAATTGAGTTAAACATTGAGACAATTGTTGTCACAATGCGACGTTGGACCAACTATGACCATTGTTGGCCATGGAGGATTTTCATATTGAGACAATGCTTGTCACAATGTGACATTTGATCATGGATGATATTGATCGATTATTCATATTATAAACCAAAAGAACTAATATACCCAAGGGTTTAATATTATAAACCGAAGGAATTGGTGAACCCAAGGGAATTGATTTAAACATTGAGACAATTGTTGTCACAATGCGACGTTGGACCAACTATGACCATGGTTGGCCATGGAGGATTTTCATATTGAGACAATGCTTGTCACAATGTGACATTTGATCATGGATGATATCGATCGATTATTCAATTATAAACAAAAAATAATAATAGTACTAGGGTTTAATATTATAAACAAAGAAATTGGTGAACCCAAGGGGATTGATTTAAACATTGAGACAATTGTTCTCACAACGCAACATTCTGAATCATGGATGACATTGGTGGTGTTCATGTAAACGAAAAGAACTAATAAACCCAAGGGTTTAATATTATAAACCAAAGGCCCCGAGTGAACGAGGGAAAACCATTATAAACCCAAGGAATTGGTGAACCCAAGGAATTCCCTTTGGGTTAATATTATCAACAGAATGAACATTGGGGAAACCCATTACCCAAAAATTTATAAACCGAAGGAATTGGTGAACCCAAGGGAATTGGTTTAATATTGAGACAATTGTTGTCACAATGCGACGTTCGACCAACTATGACCATGGTTGGCCATGGGCGATATTCATATTGAGACAATGTTTTTCAGAATGTGACATTTGATCGTGGATGACATTGATCGATTATTCATATTATAAACCAAAAGAACTAATAAACCCAAGGGTTTAATATTATAAACCAAAGGAATTGGTGAACCCAAGGGACAACCATTACACAATAAATTATAAACAAAAAGGAATTAGTGAACCCAAGGGAATTGATTTAAACATTGAGACAATTGTTGTCAGAATGCGTCGTTGGACATCCTATGACCATGCTTGGCCAGGGGTGATTTTCATATTGAGACAATGTTTGTCAGAATGTGACATTTGATCAGAATGTTTGTCACATTGTACCAACTATGACGATGGTTTGCCATGGGTGATTTTCATATTGAGACAATATTTATCAGAATGTGACATTTGATTGTGGATGAATTTGATCGATTATTCATATAATAAACTAAAAGAACTAATAAACCCAAGGGTTTAATATTATAAACCAAAGGAATTGGTGAACCCAAGGGAATTGATTTAAACATTGAGACAATTGTTGTCACAATGCGACGTTTGACCAACTATGACCATGGCTCGCCATGGGTGATTTTCATATTAAGACAATATTTGTCAGAATGTGACATTTGATCATGGATGACATTGATCGATTATTCATGTCCACTATACCAAACATACTATTAAACCCAATGGTTTAATATTATAAACAAGGAATTAGTGAACTAGGGGAATTGATTTAAACATTGAGGCAGTTGTTGTCACAATGGGACCAACTTCTGTTGTAGTTGGCCATGGGCGATTTTCATATTGAGACAGTATTTGTTAAAATGTGACATTGAATATGGATGACATTGATTAGTTATTCATATTATAAATGAACCTAATAAACCCAAGGGTTTAATATTATAAACCAAAAGGAATTGGTGAACCCAAGGGACAACTGTTACTGTCACGGCAATTGCAAACCAAAACAAATTGAGTGAACCCAGGGATTGAGACAGCATTGGTGTTGTCACAGTAGGCATTGGACCAACATGACCGAGGTTGACGCTGAGTGGTGATTTTCATATTGAGAAAATATTTGTCAGAATGTGACATTTGATCATGGATGACATTGATCGATTATTCATATTATAAACCAAAATAAGTAATAAACCCAAGGGTTTAATATTATAAACCAAAGGAATTAGTGAACCCAAGGGACAACCATTACCCAACAAATTATAAACCAAAAGGAATTGGTGAACCCAAGGGAATTGACTTAAACATTAATAAAATTGTTGTCACAATGCGACGTTGGACCAATTATGAGAAGGGTTGGCCATGGGTGATTTTCATATTGAGACAATATTTGTCAGAATGTGACATTTGATCATGGATGACATTGATCGAATATTCATATTATAAACCAAAAGAACTAATAAACCTAAGGGTTTAATATTATAAACCAAAGGAATTATGGTAGACGAGGGAAAACCAGCTACTTTGTTTAATATTGTAAACCAAAAGAATTGGTGAACCCAAGGGAAAACCATTAGCCAACAAATTATAAACCACAAGTGATCAATCAACCTTACTGATTGTTAATATTATAAACCGATGTTGGACCAACTATGACCATGGTTGGCCATGGGTGATTTTCATATTGAGACAATATTTGTCAGAATGTGACATTTGATCATGGATGACATTGATCGACTATGGCTAATGCTAATTAACAATGGTTTCCCATGGTTGATTTTCATAGAGTCAGTGTTTTTCATAATGTGAAATTGGACCATGCATTAGTATTAAAGTCTAGGACTAATATTTAAAACCCAATATTTGGGGAACCTAAGGGAAAAATATTAAGAACATAAGAGATCAACAAGGCCAAGGGATACCTATAAAAAACAAAAAAAATTAGTAAAGGCTAGGAATAAATATTTTAAATACAATTGAATGAAAAGCTCACATGATTAATAAATCTTAGGAATCAATATTCTAAAAATATTGTTTATCACTAATGATGTTAATACTATTTATATTAATAGTGTTAATTTTGATATCAATATTAATATCATTCGTAATATTAATCATCATATTTTTACAGTGAATATAATTAAAAAAAGAATATTAATAAAAAACATATTTATTATTATAAAGAAAACATTATTAATATTAGTTATCAATATTAATGTTAATAGGATTTATATTAACAATATTAATGTAATTAATCATATTAATATTTTTTTTTCTAAGTTAAAGTATTCTATTAACAGTAAAAATATAGTACATCGGGCGAAAGCCTTAACAGTGCCTATTGTGGAGGAAATTTAAACAGACAGAACATAGTTTAAGACTGCCCTGTAGGAGGGAAACCAGCCTGTGGCACCACCATTTGAAAAAATCCCACGCAGGGGATCGAAATAGATTGTCCCTGACAAGAACCTTGACCTTTGACAGTAGATGACAGTAAAACTGGACCTTGACAAAAACTAGACCATTGTGAATTCTGAAGATGGTCACTAACAAAAACTGGACCATGACAGTAGAAACATAAAAACAACATAACAAGCCCTCAATCATATTAATATTATTAATAAAATGTTATTAATATTATTGTTATTATTTAAATGTTATTAATAATTTTAATAAACCTTAATCATGTTTGAAACTTATTATTATTAATACAATTATGAAAATTAATGTAATTAATCATATTAATATTAATATTAATATTATTTATCAATATTAATGTTAATAGGATTTATATTAACAATATTAATGTAATTAATCACATTAATAATATTAATAAAATGTTATTAATATTATTGTTATAATTTAAATGTTATTAATAATTTTAATAAACCTTAATCATGTTTGAAACTTATAGTTATTAATACAATTATGAACATTAATGTAATTAATGTAATTAATCATATTAATATTATTAATAAAATGTTATTAATATTATTGTTATAATTTAAATGTTATTAATAATTTTAATAAACATGAATCATGTTTGAAACTTATTGTTATTAATACAATTATGAACATTAATTTTAAATAAACATCGTGAATATTGTATTAATGATGTTTTTAATAATATTGTTATTATTATTAATAATGTTACTAATAATAATGTTTTTAATAATAATTAAAATTTTATTTTCATTATTAATTTAGTGTTTAGTATAAATCATAATCATCATTATTTAAATACTAATTATTAATATTATTTTTATTGTACATTAGAATGTTAATGTTATTAATGTCATTTTTATTATTTCCACAATGTGACGATGATTATTTACCATAATAATATTCTTTAATGTTATTAAAATTGAAATTAAAATTTATAAATATTAATAATATTAATATTATTATTCATATTAACAATATTAACATGAATAATTAATATTTTTATTAAAATTAAAATTAATATTAATATTTAATGTTAAAAATATTAATATTTAAATTTATTTTTCCATATAAATAATAATAATATTAATAAATTAAAATAATAATAATAAATAATATTGTAAATTAAAATTTGTTAACATTATTGTTAATACTAAATGTTGTTAATATTATTTATTAATATAAATATTAATAATATTAAAAATAACATTTGTATTCTTATTCAAGTAAAACTTAATTGTTTATTAATATTAGTATATTCCTACATATTAATTATTTAATATCAAATACTAATACAAATTATTATTAGAGTAATATATATATATAACAAAGTATAATAATCGTTAATATATTATTATCAACATAAATACACTTTAAACAATAAAAAATAACATATTATATTTTGCATTTTAAAAAAGTTTTATATATGAAAAATTTGATCCTTCATAATGTTAAATCTGCACTTAAAATTAATTTATACATGTAGTAATTAACTGTCACCCTCTCTTACCATGATGGTGCCAAAGTAATAACTATTGCGTAATAATGGCGATGGCCAATTATTGTGAAAATTTAGAAAATTATAAAACAAGTTGTGGGATGACGACTCATTTAGTTTTCCAAACAAAAAATTATAGAAACTACAAACATGTTCAATGCAGCCAGGAAATGGAGGCCTCTCATTAATTGAAATTCAGAAATAATTGAAAGATAACGGAAATGAACAATACTGACGGATTTGAAGATATAAAGAAAATCAATGCATTGACATCAGGCCTAAGCCATAAAATTGATATTAGTAATCCAATCCAATCCAATGAAATGAATTGAATTATGAAATCATGAGGATAAAAAACTGGTACTATATGAATTTTGAAATATATAAGATTCGAAAGAAAGAAATTTGAAATATATAAGATTTGAAAGAAAGATGCACGATGAATTTACTAGTTTTTTTTTTAATTGAACTCAGAAAAAAATTTGAAATCGTTATAATAATTTTGATAACTATCATTTGGTAACCACGGTTGGAATATTATTCATAAATTATTTATTTACGTAAATCCTATTTTTGTATTCTTTTTAAATAAATTGTTATCATACTTTGATAATAAGAAAAATTTAAAATAATTTTCTCATCTCTTGACCTTGCCATAGCTTTTACCGAACCCTGTGCGATGTGGAAAGTTGAGTACCAAAATCCCTTAGAAAAGAGGAATATCTGAACAAATATGAATACCTTTAGTTAACAGAACCCTGTTGAGGTAGGTGGCGGCCTAAAAAGAAATTAATGTTACATTAGGGACTTTCCGAGGTAAACAAACTAACCCAGAAATAAATACTCCCTTAGTATTATAGTTGTATGGAACTCGACGGGTCAATTACCAAAGCGACGACAAATCGCCCCTCTAAACCTTGAAGTGTTTGGCACTGAACGAGAGCTATTTGAACTCCAGAGAAATACATCAGGGTAGCCATACTTGTCAACTCTTGAATAGGAAAACCCTGGACGGAAATCACAGTAGAGGGTGAGAAACTTTAAACTGAAAAAAACTAAAAACCAATAGAAGTAAATGGAGTTGTATGGGAAGAGTTTGCCTGCCCATTTCCGTCGATACTGTCTGCATAGTGAGGTAGCAGAGGAACTAGGATGAGCTTGGGTTGGCCCCGGTGATGTCGACTGCACAAAGAAATATCCGCTGAGATATTCAGAGAAACATTGGGTTGACCACTGATCGTGATTGCAGAAACAAACATTCGCTGATCACATTTGCAAAAACAAACATTCTTTGTGCTTGTCGACGTGGCACCGTTTCTTAATGTTAAATCTGCACTTAAAATTAATTTATACGTGTAGTAATTAACTGTCACCCTCGTTGCAGCTAGCTACCAGGGCTATAACAGCCGTGGCATCCTTGACGATCCCCATCCCCGAGTTCATCAGTAGTGAAAAGAGCACCGGAACTACTCCGACGGACACCATTTTTGGCCTATTTAGCTGAGCCAGAGCCAAATGGAAGAGGGCTTTTAGGGCATTCTTCTTGCACTTAGGGTTTCCCAGGCGAATAAGGTCCAGAAGAGCCCTAATAACCTCGGGGCGGTCGCCTACGATAGGCTTGTAGTTCTCGACGACAAGAAGGCTGAAAATGGTGGCAGCGGCATTCTGCTTGGCCTCGAGGCTCCTCCCGGCTGTGAGGAGGTGCACAATGGCATCCAAAGCACCAGGGCTTGACATTATCACCTCACGATTAGGGCGTAGATTGAGAGATTTAGAAGGGCCGTGACAACGTTCTCTTGCAGTTTAGCGTCCGAGGAGTAGAGATGGTCAAGAAAATGCACAGCACAGTGCCAACACTAACAAAGATCCTTTCAGCGGGTACTGTATTGCTATGGCTAATCGCATTGGAACATGCACACCAATGTGGTCACGCTGATCTGATCCCTTCACCGCCAAGTGTATACCCATTTTTTTTTTTGTTCGTTGGCCAAACCTTCCACTCCCCGAATCGCACAGCTTGGGGCCACTATAGAGGTATGGTACACGTTTCACAACGATTTCAATTGATGCCACTATGGCTTGTGTGAAAGGCATGGGAAACGTTGCAGAATGATTTCAACACTTGGAGAAGATTTAATGTTTCAGTTTCTTTTTAGTTGTTAATCTTGATAGGTGGCAGTTAATAAATGGTATAGTAAATTTTTAATCAAGATTTGTAAAAAATTAATTTAAGTTGGTTTAAATATGTGATTTAGATATGCAAGGAAGTTAGTGGAGTAGAGTTTATCCATTGATTTAGTGGCGACGACCAGAATATACCAGCATCTTTCAATCTAAACCATCAGATCAAAAAGATTAATTAGCCTAATCACAAAACATGCTCCTTCCGATAGGGGGTTATGCCTATCGGCGTAATAAAATATCAATATTAATGTTAATGTTAATACGCCGATATTAATGTTAATGTTAAAACCACATAAGTAAAAACTAATGTGGTTGATATACGCCGATAGGCCTATATCCACTACACATCACATTAATTTATATATCAATAAATAAATATTATATATAATAATTTTATTATATTAACTTGAAATATATATATTATATATTAATAAGAATGTTAATATATTCAATATATTAATTATGATTAAAATCACAAAAATATTTTATATATATTAATAATATTATAATAAGTATTAATAATATATATTAAAAATATTTATTAATATATTAAAAATATTAACTATATACATATTATAAATTAACTTGAAAAATATATAATATATATTAATATAAAAATAATATTAATAATATTATAATACTACTAATAATCATTATTAATAAATATTTGAATATCTATTTATAATGATTATTAGTAATATTATAATATTATTAATATTACTAAATAAATATTCAAATATTTTAATATTATTTATATATATTGTTAATAATATATATTAATAATATTATAATATTACTAATAATCATTATTAATAAATATTTGAATATTTATTTATAATGGTTATTAGTAATATTATAATATTATTAATATTACTAAATAAGTATTATAATATTATAATAAGTATTAATAGGATATATTAAAAAAAATTATTAATATATTAATAATATTAACTATATAGATACTATAAATTAACTTGAAATATACATAATATATATTAATAATATTTATTAATATAAAAATAATATAAATAATATATAATATTTTAATATTTATTTATATATTAATATCATAGATGGTTATATTATTAATAAACCAAAAGAACTAATAATATATTTATAATATATATTATATCATACTTGGTTATATTATTAATAATAAATATCAATAATAATATTATAATATTACTAATAATCATTATTAATAAATATTTGAATATTTATTTATAATATATATTAATATGTTAATAATATTAAACTTAAGAGAGTAATAAATCATCACCCAACAAATTATAAACCAAAAGAAATTGGTGAACCCAAGGGAATTGATTTAAACATTGAGACAATTGTTGTCACAATGCGACGTTCGGCCAACTATGACCATGGTTTAATAATGAGTATTTTCATATTGAGACATTATTTGTCAGAATGTGACATTTGATCAGGGATGACATTGATCGATTATTCATATGACAAACCAAAAGAACTAATAAACCCAAGGGTTTAATATTATAAACCAAAGTAATTGGTGAACCCAAGGGAATTGATTTAAACATTGAGACAATTATTGTCACAATGCGATGTTGCACCAACTACGACCATGGTTGGCCATAGGTGATTTTCATATTGAGACAATATTTGTCAGAATGTGACATTTTATCATAGATGACATTGATCGATTTTTCATACTATATACCAAAATAACTATTAAACCCAATGGTTTAATATTATAAACCAAAGGAATTGGTGAACCCGATGGAATTGATTTAAACATTGAGACAATTGTTTTCACAATTGGACCAACTATGACCATGGTTGGCCATGAGCGATTTTCATATTGAGACAATATTTGTTGAAATGTGACATTTGATCATGGATGACATTGATCGATTATTCATATTATAAACCAAAAGAACTAATAAACCGAAGGGTTTAACATTATAAACCAAAGGAATTGGTGAACCCAAGGGACAACCACCACCCAGCAAATTATAAACCAAAAGAAATTGGTCAACCGAAGGGAATTGATTTAAACATTGAGAGAATTGTTGTCACAATGCGACGTTGAACCAACTATGACCAGGGTTGGCCATGGGTGATTTTCATATTGAGACAATATTTGTCAAAATGTGACATTTGATCATGGATGACATTGATCGACTATTCATATTATAAACCAAAAGAACTAATAAACCCAAGCGTTTAATATTATAAACCAAAGGAATTAGTGAACCCAAGGGAAAACCATTACCCAAAAAATTATAAACCAAAGGAATTGGTGAACCCAAGGGAATTGAGTTAAAGATTGAGACAATTGTTGTCACAATGCGATGTTGGACCAAATATGACCATGGTTGGCCATGGGCGATTTTCATATTGAGAAAATGCTTGTCACAATGTGACATTTGATCATGAATGATATTGATCGATTATTCATATTATAAACCAAAAGAACTAATAAACCCAAGGGTTTAATATTATAAACCAAAGGAATTGGTGAACCCAAGGGAATTGATTTAAACATTGAGACAATTGTTGTCACAATGCAACATTGAACCAACTATGACCATGGCTGGCCATGAGAGATTTTCATATTGAGACAATGCTTGTCACAATGTGACATTTGATCATGGATGATATTGATCGATTATTCATATTATAAACCAAAAATAATAATAAACCCTAGGGTTTAATATTATAAACCAAAGGAATTGGTGAACCCAAGGGGATTGAGTTAAACATTGAGACAATTGTTCTCACAATGCAACATTTGATCATTGATGACATTGATCGATTATTCATATTATAAACCAAAATAACTAATAACCCCAAGGGTTTAATATTATAAACCAAAGGAATTAGGCAAGGGAAAGTATTATAAATGAATTAGTGGAGCAAAGGGAAATTCAGCACAGTTAATATTATAAACGAAAGAAATTGAACAGAGAGATAGATTAAGCAATTTGGACAATTGTTGTCACAATGAGACGTTGGACATGTATGACCATGGTTAGCCATGGGTGATTTCATATTGAAGACAATGCTTGTCACAATGTGACATGATCATCTGGATGATATGATTAAGTTATTATTATATTCAAAGAACTGTATTGAGGTTCCAATATTATTATAAACCAAAGGAATTGGTGAACACAAGGGACAACCATTACCCAACAAATTATAAACAAAAAAGAATTAGTGAACCCAAGGGAATTGATTTAAACATTGAGACAATTGTTTTCACAATGCATCGTTGGACCAACTATGACCATGGTTGGCCAGGGGTGATTTTCATATTGAGACAATGTTTGTGAGAATGTGACATTTGATCAGAATGTTTGTCACATTGTACCAACTATGACGATGGTTGGCCATGGGTGATTTTCATATTGAGACAATATTTAACAGAATGTGACATTTGATCGTGGATGAATTTGATCGATTATTCATATAATAAACCAAAATAACTAATAAAACCAAGGGTTTAATATTATAAACCAAAGGAATTGGTGAACCCAAGGGAATTGATTTAAACATTGAGACAATTGTTGTCACAATGCGACGTTGGACCAACTATGGCCATGGCTCGCCATGGGTGATTTTCATATTAAGACAATATTTGTCAGAATGTGACATTTGAACATGGATGACATTGATCAAATTTTCATATTATATACCAAAATAACTATTAAACCCAATGGTTTAAAATTATAAACCAAAGGAATTCGTGAACCCGAGGGAATTGATTTAAACATTGAGACAGTTGTTGTCACAATTGGACCAACTATGACCATGGTTGGCCATGGGCAATTTTGATATTGAGACAATATTTTTCGAAATGTGACATTTGATCATGGATGACATTGATCGATTATTCATATTATAAACCAAAAGAACTAATAAACCCAAGGGTTTAATATTATAAACCAAAGGAATTGGTGAACGCAAGGGACAACCATCACCCAGCAAATTATAAACCAAAACAAATAGGTGAATCCAAGGGAATTGATTTAAACATTGAGAGAATTGTTGTCACAATGCAACGTTGGACCAACTATGACCAGGGTTGGCCATGGGTGATTTTCATATTGAGAAAATATTTGTTAGAATGTGACATTTTATCATGGATGACATTGATCGATTATTCATATTATAAACCAAAAGAAGTAATAAACTCAAGGGTTTAATATTATAAACCAAAGGAATTAGTGAACCCAAGGGACAACCATTACCCAAGAAATTATAAACCAAAAGGAATTGGTGAACCCAAGGGAATTGATTTAAACATTAATAAAATTGTTGTCATAATGCGACGTTGGACCAATTATGAGAAGGGTTGGCTATGGGTGACTTTCACATTGAGACAATATTTGTCAGAATGTGACATTTGATCATGGATGACATTGATCGACTATTCATATTATAAACCAAAAGAACTAATAAACCCAAGGGTTTAATATTATAAACCAAAGGAATTGGTGAACCCAAGGGAAAACCATTACCCAAAAAATTATAAGCCAAAGGAATTGGTGAACCCAAGGGAAAACCATTACCCAACAAATTATAAACCACAAGTGATCAATCAACCTTACTGGTTGTTAATATTATTAACCGACGTTGGACCAACTATGACCATGGTTGGCCATGGGTACTTTTCATATTGAGACAATATTTGTGAGAATGTAACATTTGATAATGAATGGCATTGATCGACTATAGCTAATGCTAATTAAGAATGGTTTCCCATGGTTGATTTTCATATTGAGTTAGTGTTTTTAATAATGTGAAATTGGACCATGCATTAGTATTAAACTCTAGGACTAATATTTAAACCCCAATATTTGGGGAACCTAAGGGAAAAATATTAAGAACAAAAGAGATCAACAAGGCCAAGGGATACCTATAAAAAACAAAAAAAATTAGTAAAGACTAGGAATAAATATTTTAAATGCAAATGAATGAGAAACTCACATAATTAATAAATAGATTAATAAATCTTAGGAATCAATATTTTAAAAATACTATTTATCACTAATGATGTTAATACTATTTATATTAATAGCGTTAATTTTGGTATCAATAGTAATATCATTCATAATATTAATCATCATAAACGTTTTTAATATTATTTATCAATATTAATGTTAATAAGATTTATATTAACAATATTAATGTAATTAATCATATTAATATTATTAATAAAATGTTATTAATATTATTGTTATAATTTAAATGTTATTAATAATTTTAATATTTAATCATGTTTGAAACTTATTCTTATTAATACAATTATGAACATTAATTTTAAATAAACATCATGAATATTGTATTAATGATGTTTTTAATAATATTGTTATTATTATTAATAATGTTACTAATAATATTGTTTTTAATAATAATTAAAATTTTATTTTCATTATTAATTTAGTTTTTAGTATAAATCATAATCATCATTATTTAAATACTAATTATTAATATTATTTTTATTGTACATTAGAATGTTAATGTTATTAATGTCATTTTTATTATTTCCACAATGTGACGATGATTATTTACCATAATAATATTCTTTAATATTATTAAAATTAAAATTAAAATTTATAAATATTAATAATATTAATATTATTATTCATATTAACAATATTAACATGAATAATTAATATTTTTATTAAAATTAAAATTAATATTAATATTTAATGTTAAAAATATTAATATTTAAATTTATTTTTCCATGTAAATAATAATAATATTAATAAATTAAAATAATAATAATAAATAATATTGTAAATTAAAATTTGTTAACATTATTGTTAATACTAAATATTAATGATAAATGTTGTTAATATTATTTATTAATATAAATATTAATAATATTAAAAATAACATTTGTATTCTTATTCAAATTAATTAATATTAATAGTAAAACTTAATTGTTTATTAATATTAGTATATTCCTACATATTAATTATTTAATATCAAATACTAATACAAATTATTATTAGAGTAATATATATAGATATATAACAAAGTATAATAATCGTTAATATATTATTATCAACATAAATACAATTTAAACAATAAAAAATAACATATTATATTTTGCATTTTAAAAAAGTTTTATATATGAAAAATTTGATCCTTCTTAATGTTAAATCTGCACTTAAAATTAATTTATACATGTAGTAATTAACTGTCACCCTCTCTTACCATGATGGTGCCAAAGTAATAACTATTGCGTAATAATGGCGATGGCCAATTATTGTGAAAATTTAGAAAATTATAAAACAAGTTGTCGGATGACGACTGATTTAGTTTTCCAAACAAAAAATTATAGAAACTACAAACATGTTCAATGCAACCAGGAAATGGAGGCCTCTCATTAATTGAAATTCAGAAATAATTGAAAGATAACGGAAATGAACAATATTGACGGATTTAAAGATATAAAGAAAATCAATGCATTGACATCAGGCCTAAGCCATAAAATTGATATTAGTAATCCAATCCAATCCAATGAAATGAATTGAATTAGATGAAATCATGAGGATAAAAAACTGGTACTATATGAATTTTGAAATATATAAGATTCGAAAGAAAGAAATTTGAAATATATAAGATTTGAAAGAAAGATGCATGATGAATTTACTAGTTTTTTTTTTAATTAAACTCAGAAAAAAATTTGAAATCGTTATAATAATTTTGATAACTATCATTTGGTAACCACGGTTGGAATATTATTCATAAATTATTTATTTACGTAAATCCTATTTTTGTATTCTTTTTAATTAAATTGTTATCATACTCTGATAATAAGAAAAATTTAAAATAATTTCCTCATCTCTTGACCTTGCCATAGCTTTTAACGAACCCTGTGCGATGTGGAAAGTCGAGTACCAAAAGCCCTTAGAAAAGAGGAATATATGAACAAATATGAATACCTTTAGTTAAGAGAACCCTGTTGAGGTAGGTGGCGGCCTGAAAAGAAATTAATGTTACATTAGGGACTTTCCGAGGCAAACAAACTAACCCAGAAATAAAAACTCCCTTAGTATTCTAGTTATATGGAACTCGACGTGTCAATTACCTAAGTGACGACAGATCGCCCCTCTAAACCTTGAAGTGTTTGGCACTGAACGAGAGCTATTTGAACTCCAGAGAAATACATTAGGGTAGCCATACTTGTCAACTCTTGAATAGGAAAACCCTGGACGGAAATCACAATAGAGGGTGAGAAACTTTAAACTGAAAAAAACTAAAAACCAATAGAAGTAAATGGAGTTGTATGGGAAGAGTTTACCTGCCCATTTCCGCCGATACTGTCTGCACAGTGAGGTAGCAGAGGAACTAGGATGAGCTTGGGTTGGCCCCGGTGATGTCGACTGCACAAAGAAATATCCGCTGAGATATCCAGAGAAACATTGGGTTGACCACTGATCGTGATTGCAGAAACAAACATTCGCTGATCACATTTGCAAAAACAAACATTCTTTGTGCTTGTCGACGTGGCCCCGTTTCTTAATGTTAAATCTGCACTTAAAATTAATTTATACGTGTAGTAATTAACTGTCACCCTCGTTGCAGCTAGCTACCAGGGCTATAACAGCCGTGGCATCCTCGACGATCCCCATCCCCGAGTTCATTAGCAGTGAAAAGAGCACCGGAACTACTCTGACAGACACCAGTTTTGGCCTATTTAGCTGATCCAGAGCCAAATGGAAGAGGGATTTTAGGGCATTCTTCTTGCACTTAGGGTTTCCCAGGCGAATAAGGTCCAGAAGAGCCCTAATAACCTCGGGGCGGTCGCCTACGATAGGCCTGTAGTTCTCGACGACAAGAAGGCTGAAAATGGTGGCAGCGGCATTCTGCTTGGCCTCGAGGCTCCTCCCGGCTGTGAGGCAGTGCACAATGGCATCCAAAGCACCGTGGCTTGAAATTATCACCTCGTGATTAGGGGCGTAGATTGAGAGATTTAGAAGGGCCGTGACAACGTTCTCTTGCAGTTTAGCATCCGAGGAGTAGAGATGGTCAAGCAAATGCACAGCACAGCGCCAGCACTAACAAAGATCCTTTCAGCGGGTACTGTATTGCTATGGCTAATCGCATTGGAACGTGCACACCAATGTGGTCAGGCTGTTCTGATCCCTTCACCACCAAGTGTATACCCATTTTTTTTTTTGTTCGTTGGCCGAACCTTCCACTCCCCGAATCGCACAGCTTCGGGCCACTATAGAGGTATGGTACACGTTGCACAACGATTTCAATTGCTGCCACTATGGCTTGTGTGAAAGGCATGGGACGCGTTGCAGAATGATTTCAACACTTGGAGAAGATTTAATGTTTCAGTTTCTTTTTAGTTGTTAATCTTAATAGGTGGCAATTAATAAATGGTATAGTAAATTTTTAATCAAGATTTGTAAAAAATTAATTTAAGTACGGTTTAAACATGTGATTTAGATATGCAAGGAAGTTAGTGGAGTAGATTTGATCCATTGATTTAGTGGCGACGACCAGAATATACCAGCATCTTTCAATCTAAACCATCAGATCAAAAAGATTAATTAGCCTAATCACAAAACATGCTCCTTCCGATAGGGGGTTATGCCTATCGGCGTAGTAAAATATCAATATTAATGTTAATGTTAATACGCCGATATTAATGTTAATGTTAAAACCACATTAGTAAAAACTAATGTGGTTGATATACGCCGATAGGCCTATATCCACTACCCATCACATTAATTTATATATCAATAAATAAATATTATATATAATAATTTTATTATATTAACTTGAAATATATATATTATATATTAATAAGAATATTAATATATTCAATATATTAATTATGATTAAAATCACAAAAATATTTTATATATATTAATATAAAAATAATATTAATAATATTATAATACTACTAATAATCATTATTAATAAATATTTGAATATCTATTTATAATGATTATTAGTAATATTATAATATTATTAATATTACTAAATAAATATTCAAATATTTTAATATTATTTATATATATTGTTAATAATATATATTAATAATATTATAATATTACTAATAATCATTATTAATAAATATTTGAATATTTATTTATAATGGTTATTAGTAATATTATAATATTATTAATATTACTAAATAAGTATTATAATATTATTAATATATATTATTAATAATATATATTAATAATATTATAATATTACTAATAAATATTTGAAAATATTTATTTATAATGATTATTAGTAATATTATAATATTATTAATATATACAAAAATATTTTATATATATTATTAATATTATAATAAGTATTAATAAGATATATTAAAAAAAATTATTAATATATTAATAATATTAACTATATAGATACTATAAATTAACTTGAAATATACATAATATATATTAATAATATTTATTAATATAAAAATAATATAAATAACATATAATATTTTAATATTTATTTATATATTAATATCATAGATGGTTATATTATTAATAAACCAAAAGAACTAATAATATATTTATAATATATATTATATCATACTTGGTTATATTATTAATAATAAATATCAATAATAATATTATAATATTACTAATAATCATTATTAATAAATATTTGAATATTTATTTATAATATATATTAATATGTTAATAATATTAAACTTAAGAGAGTAATAAATCATCACCCAACAAATTATAAACCAAAAGAAATTGGTGAACCCAAGGGAATTGATTTAAACATTGAGACAATTGTTGTCACAATGCGACGTTCGGCCAACTATGACCATGGTTGGCCATGAGTGATTTTCATATTGAGACAATATTAGTAAGAATGTGACATTTGATCATGGATTACATTGATCGATTATTCATATTATAAACCAAAAGAACTAATAAACCCAAGGGTTTAATATTATAAACCAAAGGAATTGGTGAACCCAAGGGAATTGATTTAAACATTGAGACAATTGTTGTCACAATGCGACGTTGGACCAACTATGACCATGGCTCGCCATGGGTGATTTTCATATTAAGACAATAATTGTTAGAATGTGACATTTGATCATGGATGACATTGATCGATTTTTCATATTATATACCAAAATAAATATTAAACCCAATGGTTTAATATTATAAACCAAAGGAATTGGTGAACCCGATGGAATTGATTTAAACATTGAGACAATTGTTTTCACAATTGGACCAACTATGACCATGGTTGGCCATGAGCGATTTTCATATTGAGACAATATTTGTTGAAATGTGACATTTGATCATGGATGACATTGATCGATTATTCATATTATAAACCAAAAGAACTAATAAACCGAAGGGTTTAACATTATAAACCAAAGGAATTGGTGAACCCAAGGGACAACCACCACCCAGCAAATTATAAACCAAAAGAAATTGGTCAACCGAAGGGAATTGATTTAAACATTGAGAGAATTGTTGTCACAATGCGACGTTGAACCAACTATGACCAGGGTTGGCCATGGGTGATTTTCATATTGAGACAATATTTGTCAAAATGTGACATTTGATCATGGATGACATTGATCGACTATTCATATTATAAACCAAAAGAACTAATAAACCCAAGCGTTTAATATTATAAACCAAAGGAATTAGTGAACCCAAGGGAAAACCATTACCCAACAAATTATAAACCAAAAGAAATTGGTGAACCAAAGGGAATTGATTTAAACATTGAGACAATTGTTGTCACAATGCGACGTTCGGCCAACTATGACCATGGTTGGCCATGAGTGATTTTCATATTGAGACAATATTAGTCAGAATGTGACATTTGATCATGGATGACATTGATCGATTATTCATATTATAAACCAAAAGAACTAGCCAAGGGTTTAATATTATAAACCAAAAGAATTAGTGAACCCAAGGAAATTGATTTAAACATTGAGACAATTGTTGTCACAATGCGGCAGTTAATATGACCATGGCCATGGGTGATTTTAATGGAGCAATATTTGTCGGAATGTGACATTTGATCATGGATGACCGATTTTCATATTATATACCAAAATAACTATTAAGCCCAATGGTTTAATATTATAAACCAAAGGAATTGGTGAACCCGAGGGAATTGATTTAAACATTGAGACAATTGTTGTCACAATTGGACCAACTATGACCATGGTTGGCCATGGTCGATTTTCATATTGAGACAATATTTGTCGAAATGTGACATTTGATCATGGATGACATTGATCGATTATTCATATTATAAACCAAAAGAACTAATAAACCCAGGGGTTTAATATTATAAAACAAAGGAATTGGTGAACCCAAGGGACAACCATCACCCAGCAAATTATAAACCAAAAGAAATTGGTGAACCCAAGGGAATTGATTTAAACATTGAGAGAATTGTTGTCACAATGTGACGTTGGACCAACTATGACCAGGGTTGACCATGGGTGATTTTCATATTGAGACAATATTTGTCAGAATGTGACATTTGATCATGGATGACATTGATCGACTATTCATATTATAAACCAAAAGAACTAATAAACTCAAGCGTTTAATATTATAAACCAAAGGAATTAGTGAACCCATGGGAAAACCATTACCCAAAAAATTATAAACCAAAGGAATTGGTGAACCCAAGGGAATTGAGTTAAACATTGAGACAATTGTTGTCACAATGCGACGTTGGACCAACTATGACCATGGTTGGCCATGGGCGATTTTCATATTGAGACAATGCTTGTCACAATGTGACATTTGATCATGGATGATATTGATTGATTATTCATATTATAAACCAAAAGAACTAATAAACCCAAGGGTTCAATATTATAAACCAAAGGAATTGGTGAACCCAAGGGAATTGATTTAAACATTGAGACAATTGTTGTCAAAATGCGACATTGAACCAACTATGACCATGGCTGGCCATGGGCGATTTTCATACTGAGACAATGCTTGTCACAATGTGGCATTTGATCATGGATGATATTGATCGATTATTCATATTATAAACCAAAAATAATAATAAACCCTAGGGTTTAATATTATAAACCAAAGGAATTGGTGAACCCAAGGGGATTGATTTAAACATTGAGACAATTGTTCTCACAATGCAACATTTGATTATGGATGACATTGATCGATTATTCATATTATAAACCAAAAGAACTAATAACCCCAAGGGTTTAATATTATAAACCAAATTAATTGGTGAATCCAAGGGAAAACCATTATAAACCCAAGGAATTGGTGAACCCAAGGGAATTCTTTTGGTTAATATTATAAACCAAAAGAATTGGTGAACCCAAGGGAAAACCATTACCCAAAAAAATATAAACCAAAGGAATTGGTGAACCCAAGGGAATTGAGTTAAACATTGAGACAATTGTTGTCACAATGCAACGTTGGACCAACTATGACCATGGTTGGCAATGGTCAATTTTCATATTGAGACAATGCTTGTCACAATGTGACATTTGATCATGGATGATATTGATTGATTATTCATATTATAAACCAAAAGAACTAATAAACCCAAGTGTTTAATATTATAAACCAAAGGAATTGGTGAACCCAAGGGACAAACATTACCCAACAAATTATAAACAAAAAGGAATTAGTGAACCCAAGGGAATTGATTTAAACATTGAGACAATTGTTGTCACAACGCGAAGTTGGACCAACTATGACCATGGTTGGCCATGGGTGATTTTCATATTGAGACAATGTTTGTCAGAATGTGACATTTGATCAGAATTTTTGTCACATTGTACCAACTATGACGATGGTTGGCCATGGGTGATTTTCATATTGAGACAATATTTATCAGAATGTGACATTTGATCATGGATGAATTTGATCGATTATTCATATTATAAACCAAAAGAATTAATAAACCCAAGGGTTTAATATTATAAACCAAAGGAATTGATGACCCCATGGGAATTGATTTAAACATTAAGACAATTGTTGTCACAATGCGACGTTGGACCAACTATGACCATGGCTCGCCATGGGTGATTTTCATATTAAGACAATATTTTTCAGAATGTGACATTTGATCATGGATGACATTGATCGATTTTTCATATTATACACCAAAATAAATATTAAACCCAATGGTTTAATATTATAAACCAAAGGAATTGGTGAACCTGAGGGAATTGATTTAAACATTGAGACAATTGTTGTCACAATTGGACCAACTATGACGATGGTTGGCCATGGGCGATTTTCATATTGAGACAATATTTGTCGAAATGTGACATTTGATCATGGATGACATTGATCTATTATTCATATTATAAACCAAAAGAACTAATACACCCAAGGGTTTAATATTATAAACCAAAAGAATTGGTGAACCCAAGGGACAACCATCACCCAGCAAATTATAAACCAAAGGAAATTGGTGAACCCAAGGGAATTGATTTAAACATTGAGAGAATTGTTGTCACAATGCGACGTTGGATATGACCAGGGTTGGCCATGGGTGATTTTCATATTGAGAAAATATTTGTCAGAATGTGACATTTGATCATGGATGACATTGATCGATTATTCATATTATAAACCAAAATAAGTAATAAACCCAAGGGTTTAATATTATAAACCAAAGGAATTAGTGAACCAAAGGGACAACCATTACCCAACAAATTATAAACCAAAAGGAATTGGTGAACCCAAGGGAATTGATTTAAACATTAATAAAATTGTTGTCACAATGCGACGTTGGACCAATTATGAGAAGGGTTGGCCATTGGTGATTTTCATATTGAGACAATATTTGTCAGAATGTGACATTTGATCATGGATGACATTGATCGACTATTCATATTATAAACCAAAAGAACTAATAAACCCAAGGGTTTAATATTATAAACCAAAGGAATTGGTGAACCCAAGGGAAAACCATTACCCAAAAAATTATAAACCAAAGGAATTGGTGAACCCAAGGAAAAACCATTACCCAACAAATTATAAACTGCAAGTGATCAATCAACCTTACTGATTGTTAATATTATTAACCGACGTTGGACCAACTATGACGATGGTTGGCCATGGGTACTTTTCATGTTGAGACAATATTTGTCAGAATGTAACATTTGATCATGAATGGCATTGATGGACTATAGCTAATGCTAATTAAGAATGGTTTCCCATGGTTGATTTTCATATTGAGTCAGTGTTTTTAATAATATGAAATTGGACCATGCATTAGTATTAAACTCTAGGACTAATATTTAAACCCCAATATTTGGGGAACCTAAGGGAAAAATATTAAGAACATAAGAGATCAACAAGGCCAAGGGATACCTATAAAAACCAAAGAAAATTAGTAAAGACTAGGAATAAATATTTTAAATGCAAATGAATGAGAAACTCACATAATTAATAAATAGATTAATAAATCTTAGGAATCAATATTTTAAAAATACTATTTATCACTAATAATGTTAATACTATTTATATTAATAGCGTTAATTTTGGTATCAATAGTAATATCATTCATAATATTAATCATCATAAACATTTTTAATATTATTTATCAATATTAATGTTAATAAGATTTATATTAACAATATTAATGTAATTAATCATATTAATATTATTAATAAAATGTTATTAATATTATTGTTATAATTTAAATGTTATTAATAATTTTAATAAACCTTAATCATGTTTGAAACTTATTGTTATTAATACAATTATGAACATTAATGTAATTAATTATATTAATATTAATATTAATATTAATATTATTTATCAATATTAATGTTAATAAGATTTATATTAATAATATTAATGTAATTAATCACGTTACTATTATTAATAAAATTTTATGAACATTAATGTAATTAATGTAATTAATCATATTAAAATTATTAATAAAATGTTATTAATATTATTGTTATAATTTAAATGTTATTAATAATTTTAATAAACATTAATCATGTTTGAAACTTATTGTTATTAATACAATTATAAACATTAATTTTAAATAAACATCATGAATATTGTATTAATGATGTTTTTAATAATATTGTTATTATTAATAATAATGTTACTAATAATAATGTTTTTAATAATAATTAAAATTTTATTTTCATTATTAATTTAGTGTTTAGTATAAATCATAATCATCATTATTTAAATACTAATTATTAATATTATTTTTATTGTACATTAGAATGTTAATTTTATTAATGTCATTTTTATTATTTCCACAATGTGAAGATGATTATTTACCATAATAATATGATTTAATGTTATTAAAATTAAAATTAAAATTTATAAATATTAATATTATTAATATTATTATTCATATTAACAATATTAACATGAATTATTAATATTTGTATTAAAATTAAAATTAAAATTAATATTTAATGTTAAAAATATTAATATTTAAATTTATTTTTCCATATAAATAATAATAATATTAATAAATTAAAATAATAATAATAAATAATATTGTAAATTAAAATTTGTTAACATTATTGTTAATACTAAATGTTAATGCTAAATGTTGTTAATATTATTTATTAATATAAATATTAATAATATTAAAAATAACATTTGTATTCTTATTCAAATTAATTAATATTAATAGTAAAACTTAATTGTTTATTAATATTAGTATATTCCTACATATTAATTATTTAATATCAAATACTAAGACAAATTATTATTAGAGTAATATATATATATATATATATAATAATCGTTAATATATTATTATCAACATAAATACAATTTAAACAATAAAAAATAACATATTATATTTTTCATTTTAAAAAAGTTTTATATATGAAGAAATTTGATTCTTCTTAATGTTAAATCTACAGTTAAAATTAATTTATACGTGTAGTAATTAACTGTCACCCTCTCTTACCATGATGGTGCCAAAGTAATAACTACTGCGTAATGATGGCCATGGCCAATTATTGTGAAAATTTAGAAAATTATAAAACAAGTTGTCGGATGGCGAATGATTTATTTTTCCAAACAAAAAATTATAGAAACTACAAACATGTTCAATGTAGCCAGGCAATGGAGGCCTCTCATTAATTTAAATTCAAAAATAATTGAAAGATAATGGAAATGAACAATACTGACGGATTTGAAGATATAAAGAAAATCAATGCATTGACATCAGGCCTAAGCCATCAAATTGATATTAGTAATCCAATCCAATCCAATGAAATGAATTGAATTAGATGAAATAACAAGGATAAACAACTGGTACTATATGAATTTTGAAATATATAAGATTTGAAAGAAAGAAATTTGAAATATATAATATTTGAAAGAAAGATGCACGATGAATGTACTAGTTTTTTTTTTTTAATTGAACTGAGAAAAAAATTTGAAATCGTTATAATAATTTTGGTAACTATCATTTGGTAACCATAGTTGGAATATTATTCATAAATTATTTATTTAGGTAAATCCTATTTTTGTATTCTTTTTAAATAAATTGTTATCATACTCTGATAATAAGCAAAATTTAAAATAATTTCCTCATCTCTTGACCTTGCCATAACTTTTACCAAACCCTGTGCGATGTAGAAAGTCAAGTACCAAAAGCCCTTAGAAAAGAGGAATATCTGAACAAATATGAATACCTTTAAATTTAACAGAACCCTGTTGAGGTAGGTGGCGGCCTGAAAAGAAATTAATGTTACATTATGGACTTTCCGAGGCAAACAAACTAACCGAGAAATAAAAACTCCCTTAGTATTATAGTTGTATGGAACTCGACGGGTCAATTACCTAAGTGACGACAGATCGCCCCTCTAAACCTTGAAGTGTTTGGTATTGAACGAGAGCTATTTGAACTCAAGAGAAATACATCAGGGTAGCCATACTTGTCAACTCTTGAATAGGAAAACCCTGGACGGAAATCACAGTAGAGGGTGAGAAAATTTAAACTGAAAAAAAACTAAAAACCAATAGAAGTAAATGGAGTTGTATGGGAAGAGTTTGTGTGCCCATTTCCGCCGATACTGTCTGCACAGTGAGGTAGCAGAGGAACTAGGATGAGCTTGGGTTGGCCCCGGTGATGTCGACTTCACGGAGAAACATCCGCTGAGATATCCAGAGAAACATCGGGTTGACCACTGATCGTGATTGCAGAAACAAACATTCGCTGATCACGTTTGCAGAAACAAACATTCTTTGTGCTTGTCGACATGGCCCCGTTTATTAATGTTAAATCTACACTTAAAATTAATTTATACGTGTAGTAATTAACTGTCACCCTCGTTGCAGCCAGCTACCAAGACTATAATAGCCGTGGCATCCTTGACGATCCCCATCCCCAAGTTCATCAGCAGTGAAAAGAGCACCGGAACTACACCGGCGGACACCAGTTTTGGCCTATTTAGCGGATCCAGAGCCAAATGGAACAGGGCTTTTAGGGCATCCTTGTTGCGCTTAGGGTTTCCCAGGCGAATAAGGTCCAGAAGAGCCCTAATAACCTCGGGGCGGTCGCCTACGATAGGCCTGTAGTTCTCGATGACGAGAAGGCTGAAAATGGTGGCAGCGACGTTCTGCTTGGCCTCCAGGCTCCTCCAGGTCGTGAGGCAGTGCACGATGGCGTCCAAAGCACCGCAGCTTGACATTATCACCTCACGATTAGGGGCGTAGATTGAGAGATTCAGAAGGGTTGTGACAACGTTCTCTTGCAGTTTAGCATCCGAGGAGTAGAGATGGTCAAGCAAATGCACAGCACAGTGCTAGCACTAACAAAGATCCTTTTGGCGGGTACTGTATTGCTATGGCTAATCGCATTGGAATGTGCACACCAATGTGGTCAGGCCGTTCTGATCCCCTCACCGCCAAGTGTATACCCAGTTTTTTTTTCTGTTCATTGGCCGAACCTTCCACTCCCCGAATCGCGCAGCTTGCGGCCACTATGGAGGTATGGTACATGTTGCACAACGATTTCAATTGCTGCCACTATGGCTTGTGTGAAAGGCATAGCACACGTTGCAGAATGATTTCAACACTTGGCGAAGATTTAATGTTTCAGTTTATTTCTAGTTGTTAATCTTGATAGGTGGCAATTAATAAATGGTATAGTAAATTTTTAATCAAGATTTGTAAAAAATTAATTTAAGTACGGTTTAAACATGTGATTTAGATATGCAAGGAAGTTAGTGGAGTAGATTTGATCCATTGATTTAGTGGCGACGACCAGAATATACCGGCATCTTTCAATCTAAACCAACAAATCAAAAAGATTAATTAGCCTAATCACAAAAAATGCTCCTTCCGATAGGTGGTTACGCCTATCGGCGTAATAAGATATCAATATTAATGTTAATGTTAATACGCCGATATTAATGTTAATGTTACAACCACATTAGTAAAAACTAATGTGGTTGATATACGCCGATAGGTGTATATAAAATAGATTTACAACCACATTTACCAATGTGGTTGATATACGCCGATAGGCCTATATCCACTACCCATCATATTAATTTATATATCAATAAATAAATATTATATATAATAATTTTATTATATTAACTTGAAATATATATATTATATATTAATAAGAATATTAATATATTCAATATATTAATTATGATTAAAATCACAAAAATATTTTATATATATTAATAATATTATAATAAGTATTAATAATATATATTAAAAATATTTATTAATATATTAAAAATATTAACTATATACATATTATAAATTAACTTGAAAAATATATAATATATATTAATATAAAAATAATATTAATAATATATAATAATTTAATATTTATTTATATATTATTAATAAACCAAAAGAACTAATAATATATTAATAATATATATTATATCATAGTTGGTAATATTATTAATAATATATATTAATAATATTATAATATTACTAATAATCATTATTAATAAATATTTGAATATTTATTTATAATGATTATTAGTAATGTTATAATATTAATAATATATACAAAAATATTTTATATATATTATTAATATTAGAATAAGTATTAGTATTAATATTAGATATCTTATCTAAAGAAGGTCTACAACTCGCTTTGGGGACCTGGGCAGTAGTGGAAGTAGTAAATGGGACTGTTCATCCTCAGGAACAGCCTCTTTTTGAGTAAATTTCCAGTTTTTTTTCAGCATTGTACAGTGGACCTTTATAAACCTATGTGTTTTTCTTGATACTATCTTGGGTCCTGAACTGTTTCCCTTATGTAAGGGGGTTCTGGGCCCGCTTTTTGTTTATATTTATGGTTATATGGGGTTGGGATAGTTTTTACTGCTAGCCCTTTTGGGCGCTGGAGCATCTTGCTTGCACTGACTCTTACTGCTCTCATTCTGTTTGATGAGCTTAAAGAGATGCATAGATGCTTAAGCTGTGATCTTTATGGTGTCCTTTTGGGTTGCTGACATCTTCATCAGATGGGAAGTAGCCTGATTTCATTCTCTTTTTTAAGGGAATGGTTGTTTTGGTTTCAGAAATTCTTGGCATATGTTCAGAGACTATCTATATTAATAGAAAGTTCGTTTTTTTCTGTGGAAAAAAAAGTATTAATAAAATATATTAAAAATATTTATTAATATATTAATAATATTAACTATATAGATACTATAAATTAACTTGAAATATATATAATATTTATTAATAATATTTATTAATATAAAAATAATAAAAATAATATATAATATTTTAATATTTATTTATATATTAATATCATAGATGGTTATATTATTAATAAACCAAAAGAACTAATAATATATTTATAATATATATTATATCATACTTGGTTATATTATTAATAATAAATATCAATAATAATATTATAATATTACTAATAATCATTATTAATAAATATTTGAATATTTATTTATAATATATATTAATATATTAATAATATTAAACTCAAGAGAGTAATAAATCATCACCAAACAAATTATAAACGAAAAGAAATTGGTGAACCCAAGGAAATTGATTTAAACATTGAGACAATTGTTGTCACAATGCGACGTTCGGCCAACTATGACCATGGTTGGTCATGAGTGATTTTCATATTGAGACAATATTAGTCAGAATGTGACATTTGATCATGGATGACATTGATCGATTATTCATATTATAAACCAAAAGAACTAATAAACCCAAGGGTTTAATATTATAAACCAAAGGAATTGGTGAACCCAAGGGAATTGATTTAAACATTGAGACAATTGTTGTCACAATGCGACGTTGGACCAACTGTGACCATGGCTCGCCATGGGTGATTTTCATATTAAGACAATATTTGTCAGAATGTGACATTTGATCATGGATGACATTGATCGATTTTTCATATTATATACCAAAATAACTATTAAACCCAATGGTTTAATATTATAAACCAAAGGAATTGGTGAACCCGAGGGAATTGATTTAAAAATTGAGACAATTTTTGTCACAATTGGACCAACTATGACCATGCTTGGTCATGGGCGATTTTCATATTGAAGCAATATTTGTTGAAATGTGAAATTTGATCATGGATGACATTGATCGATTATTCATATTATAAACCAAAAGAACTAATAAACCCAAGGGTTTAATATTATAAACCAAAGGAATTGGTGAACCTAAGGGACAACCATCACCCAACAAATTATAAACCAAAATAAATTGGTGAACCCAAGGGAATTGATTTAAACATTGAGAGAATTGTTGTCACAATGCGACGTTGGACCAACTATGACCAGGGTTGGCCATGGGTGATTTTCATATTGAGAAAATATTTGTCAGAATGTGACATTTTATCATGGATGACATTGATCGATTATTCATATTATAAACCAAAAGAAGTAATAAACCCAAGGGTTTAATATTATAAACCAAAGGAATTAGTGAAACCAAGGGACAACCATTACCCAAGAAATTATAAACCAAAAGGAATTGGTGAACGCAAGGGAATTGATTTAAACATTAATAAAATTGTTGTCACAATGCGACATTGGACCAATTATGAGAAGGGTTGGCCATGGGTGATTTTCATATTGAGACAATATTTGTCAGAATGTGACATTTGATCATGGATGACATTGATCAACTATTCATATTATAAACCAAAAGAACTAATAAACCCAAGGGTTTAATATTATAAACCAAAGGAATTGGTGAACCCAAGGGAAAACCATTACCCAAAAAATTATAAACCAAAGGAATTGGTGAACCCAAGGGAAAACCATTACCCAACAAATTATAAACCGCAAGTGATCAATCAACCTTACTGATTGTTAATATTATTAACCGATGTTGGACCAACTATGACCATGGTTGGCCATGGGTACTTTTCATATTGAGACAATATTTGTCAGAATGTAACATTTGGTAATGAATGGCATTGATCGACTATAGCTAATGCTAATTAAGAATGGTTTCCCATGGTTGATTTTCATATTGAGTCAGTGTTTTTCATAATGTGAAATTGGACCATGCATTAGTATTAAACTCTAGGACTAATATTTAAACCCAATATTTGGGGAACCTAAGGGAAAAATATTAAGAACATAAGAGATCAACAAGGCCAAGGGATACCTATAAAAAACAAAAAAAAGTAGTAAAGACTAGGAATAAATATTTTAAATGCAAGTGAATGAGAAACTCACATAATTAATAAATAGATTAATAAATCTTAGGAATCAATATTTTAAAAATACTATTTATCACTAATGATGTTAATACTATTTATATTAATAGCGTTAATTTTGGTATCAATAGTAATATCATTCATAATATTAATCATCATAAACATTTTTAATATTATTTATCAATATTAATGCTAATAAGATTTATATTAACAATATTAATGTAATTAATCATATTAATATTATTAATAAAATGTTATTAATATTATTGTTATAATTTAAATGTTATTAACAATTTTAATAAACATTAATCATGTTTGAAACTTATTGTTATTAATACAATTATGAACATTCATTTTAAATAAACATCGCGAATATTGTATTAATGATATTTTTAATAATATTGTTATTATTATTAATATTGTTACTAATAATAATGTTTTTAATAATAATTAAAATTTTATTTTCATTATTAATTTAGTGTTTAGTATAAATCATAATCATCATTATTTAAATACTAATTATTAATATTATTTTTATTGTACATTAGAATGTTAATGTTATTAATGTCATTTTTATTATTTCCACAATGTGACAATAATTATTTACCATAATAATATTCTTTAATGTTATTAAAATTAAAATTAAAATTAATATTTAATGTTAAAAATATTAATATTTAAATTTATTTTTCCATATAAATAATAATAATATTAATAAATTAAAATAATAATAATAAATAATATTGTAAATTAAAATTTGTTAACATTATTGTTAATACTAAATGTTAATGCTAAATGTTGTTAATATTATTTATTAATATAAATATTAATAATATTAAAAATAACATTTGTATTCTTATTCAAATTAATTAATATTAATAGTAAAACTTAATTGTTTATTAATATTAGTATATTCCTACATATTAATTATTTAGTATCAAATACTAATACAAATTATTGTTAGAGTAATATATATATATATAACAAAGTATAATAATCGTTAATATATTATTATCAACATAAATACAATTTAAAAAATAAAAAATAACATATTATATTTTGCATTTTAAAAAAGTTTTATATATGAAAAAATTTGATCTTCTTAATGTTAAATCTGCACTTAAAATTAATTTATATGTGTAGTAATTAACTGTCACCCTCTCCTACCATGATGGGGCCAAAGTAATAACTATTGCGTAATGGCCAATTATTGTGAAAATTTAGAAAATTATAAAACAAGTTGTCGGATGGCGACTAATTTAGTTTTCCAAACAAAAAATTATAGAAACTACAAACATGTTCAATGCAGCCACGCAATGGAGGCCTCTCATTAATTGAAATTCAGAAATAATTGAAAGATAACGGAAACGAACAATACTGACGGATTTGAAGATATAAAGAAAATCAATGCATTGACATCAGGCCTAAGCCATAAAATTGATGTTAGTAATCCAATCCAATCCAATGAAATGAATTGAATTAGATGAAATCACGAGGATAAACAACTGGTAATATATGAATTTTGAAATATATAAGATTCGAAAGAAAGAAATTTGAAATATATAAGATTTGAAAGAAAGATGCACAATGAATGTACTAGTTTTTTTTTTAATTGAACTCAGAAAAAAATTTGAAATCATTATAATAATTTTGATAACTATCATTTGGTAACCACGGTTGGAATATTATTCATAAATTATTTATTTAGGTAAATCCTATTTTTGTATTCTTTTTAAATAAATTGTTATCATACTCTGATAATAAGCAAAATTTAAAATAATTTCCTCATCTCTTGACCTTGCCATAGCTTTTACCGAACCCTGTGCGACGTGGAAAGTCGAGTACCAAAAGCCCTTAGAAAAGAGGAATATCTGAACAAATATGAATACCTTTAGTTAACATAACCCTGTTGAGGTAGGTGGCGGCCTAAAAAGATATTAATGTTACATTAGGGACTTTCCGAGGCAAACAAACTAACCCAGAAATAAAAACTCCCTTAGTATTCTAGTTGTATGGAACTCGACGAGTCAATTACCTAAGCGACGGCAGATCGCCCCTCTAAACCTTGAAGTGTTTGGCGCTGAACGAGAGCTATTTGAACTCGAGAGAAATACATCAGGGTAGCCATACTTGTCAACTCTTGAATAGGAAAACCCTGGACGGAAATCACAGCAGAGGGTGAGAAACTTTAAACTGAAAAAAACTAAAAACCAATAGAAGTAAATGGAGTTGTATGGGAAGAGTTTGCCTGCCCATTTCTGCCGATACTGTCTGCACAGTGAGGTAGCAGAGGAACTAGGATGAGCTTGGGTTGGCCCCGGTGATGTCGACTGCACAGAGAAACATCTGCTGAGATATCCAGAGAAACATCGGGTTGACCACTGATCGTGATTGCAGAAACAAATACTCGCTGATCACGTTTGCGGAAACAAACATTCTTTGTGCTTGTTGACGTGGCCCCGTTTCTTAATGTTAAATCTGCACTTAAAATTAATTTATACGTGTAGTAATTAACTGTCACCCTCGTTGCAGCCAGATACCAGGGCTATAACAGCTGTGGCATCCTCGACGATCCCCATCCCTGAGTTCATCAGCGGTGAAAAGAGCACCGGAACTACTCCGGCGGACACCAGTTTTGGCCTATTTAGCAGATCCAGAGCCAAATGGAAGAGGGCTTTTAGGTCATCCTTGTTTCACTTAGGGTTTCCCAGGCGAATAAGGTCCAGAAGAGCCCTAATAACCTCGGGGCGGTTGCCTACAATAGGCCTGTAGTTCTCGACGACGAGAAGGCTGAAAATGGCGGCAGCGACGTTCTTCTTGGCCTCCAGGCTCCTCCAAGCCATGAGGCAGTGCATAATGGCATCCAAAGCACCGCGGCTTGACATTATCACCTCGCGATTAGGGGCGTAGATTGAGAGATTCAGAAGGGCTGTGACAACGTTCTCTTGCAGTTTAGCGTCCAAGGAGTAGAGATGGTCAAGCAAATGCACAGCACAGTGCCAGCACTAACAAAGATCCTTTCGGCGGGTACTATATTGCTATGGCTAATCGCATTGGAACGTGCACACCAATGTGGTCAGACCGTTCTGATCCCTTCACCGCCAAGTGTATACCCAGTTTTTTTTCTGTTCGTTGGCCGAACCTTCCACTCCCCGAATCGCACAGCTTGCGGCCACTATGGAGGTATGGTACACGTTGCACAACGATTTCAATTGCTGCCACTATGGCTTGTGTGAAAGGCATGGGACACGTTGAAGAATGATTTCAACACTTGGAGAAGATTTAATGTTTCATTTTCTTTCTAGTTGTTAATCTTGATAGGTGGCAATTAATAAATGGTATAGTAAATTTTTAATCAACATTTGTAAAAAATTAATTTAAGTACGGTTTGAACATGTGATTTAGATATGCAAGGAAGTTAGTGGAGTAGATTTGATCCATTGATTTAGTGGAGACGACCAGAATATACTGGCATCTTTCAATCTAAACCATCAGATCAAAAAGATTAATTAGCCTAATCACAAAACATGCTCCTTCCGATAGGGGGTTACTCCTATCGGCGTAATAAGATATCAATATTAATGTTAATGTTACTACGCCGATATTAATGTTAATGTTACAACCACACTAGTAAAAACTAATGTGGTTGATATACGCCGATAGGTGTATATAAAATAGATTTACAACCACATTTACCAATGTGGTTGATATACGTCGATAGGCCTATATCCACTACCCATCACATTAATTTATATATCAATAAATAAATATTATATATAATAATTTTATTATATTAACTTGAAATGTATATATTATATTAATAAGAATATTAATATATTCAATATATTAATTATGATTAAAATCACAAAAATATTTTATATATATTAATAATATTATAATAAGTATTAATAATATATATTAAAAATATTTATTAATATATTAAAAATATTAACTATATACATATTATAAATTAACTTGAAAAATATATAATATATATTAATATAAAAATAATATTAATAATATATAATAATTTAATATTTATTTATATATTAACATCATAGATGGTTATATTATTAATAAACCGAAAGAACTAATAATATATTAATAATATATATTATATCATAGTTGGTTATATTATTAATCATATATATTAATAATATTATAATATTACTAATAATCATTATTAATAAATATTTGAATATTTATTTATAATGATTATTAGTAATATTATAATATTATTAATATATACTAAAATATTTTATTTATATTATTAATATTATAATAAGTATTAATAAAATATATTAAAAATATTTATTAATATATTAATAATATTAACTATATAGATACTATAAATTAACTTGAAATATATATAATATTTATTAATATAAAAATAATAAAAATAATATATAATATTTTAATATTTATTTATATATTAATATCATAGATGGTTATATTATTAATAAACCAAAAGAACTAATAAACCCAAGGGTTTAATATTATAAACCAAAGGAATTGGTGAACCCAAGGGAATTGATTTAAACATTGAGACAATTGTTGTCACAATGCGACGTTGGACCAACTATGACCATGGCTCGCCATGGGTGATTTTCATATTAAGACAATATTTGTCAAAATGTGACATTTGATCATGGATGACGTTGATCGATTTTTCATATTATATACCAAAATAACTATTAAACCCAATGGTTTAATATTATAAACCAAAGGAATTGGTGAACCCGAGGGAATTGATTTAAACATTGAGACAATTGTTGTCACAATTGGACCAACTATGACCTTGGTTGGCCATGGGCGATTTTCATTTTGAGACAATATTTGTCGAAATGTGACATTTGATCATGGATGACATTGATCGATTATTCATATTATAAACCAAAAGAACTAATAAACCCAAGGGTTTAATATTATAAACCAAAGGAATTGGTGAACCCAAGGGACAACCATCACCCACCAAATTATAAACCAAAAGAAATTGGTGAACCCAAGGGAATTGATTTGAACATTGAGAGAATTGTTGTCACAATGCGAAGTTGGACCAACTATGACCAGGTTTGGCCATGGGTGATTTTCATATTGAGACAATATTTGTTAGAATGTGACATTTGATCATGGATGACATTGATCGACTATTCATATTATAAACCAAAAGAACTAATAAACCCAAGCGTTTAATATTATAAACCAAAGGAATTAGTGAACCCAAGGGAAAACCATTACCCAAAAAATTATAAACCAAAGGAATTGGTGAACCCAAGGGAATTGAGTTAAACATTGAGAGAATTGTTGTCACAATGCGACATTGGACCAACTATGACCATGGTTGGCCATGGGTGATTTTCATATTGATATAATGCTTGTCACAATGTGACATTTGATCATGGATGATATTGATCGATTATTCATATTATAAACCAAAAGAACTAATAAACCCAAGGGTTTAATATTATAAACCAAAGGAATTGGTGAACCCAAGGGAATTGATTTAAACATTGAGACAATTGTTGTCACAATGCGACATTGAACCAACTATGACCATGGCTGGCCATGGGCGATTTTCATATTGAGACAATGCTTGTCACAATGTGACATTTGATCATGGATGATATTGATCGATTATTTATATTATAGACCAAAAAAAATAATAAACCCTAGGGTTTAATATTATAAACCAAAGGAATCGGTGAACCCAAGGGGATTGATTTAAACATTGAGACAATTGTTCTCACAATGCAACATTTGATCGTGGATGACATTGATCGATTATTCATATTATAAACCAAAATAACTAATAACCCCAAGGGTTTAATATTATGAACCAAAGGAATTGGTGAACCGAAGGGAAAACCATTATAAACCCAAGGAATTGGTGAACCCAAGGGAATTCCTTTGGTTAATATTATAAACCAAAGGAATTGGTGAACCCAAGGGAAAACCATTACCCAAAAAATTATAAACCAAAGGAATTGGTGAACCCAAAGGAATGAAACCATTTTATAGTAATTGTTTCAACTACTTCTTTACCTTGTTTTCCTCCATAACATACTGGCTATACAACCCATTGTTTGACAACAAAGATTATGGAAATAGTTGGATCTCGTGCTCCACTTACCTATTGGGTGGTATCCCTTTAGGCTCTTGGAACACACCCTTAGATGCTTACAACAACTCTTCTGGTTTCCATTTCTATTCCTTGTGCACCCATCCAAGGATGATTTAGCTCTCATGGACTCTTCTACAAGCTAGTTTTCTCTTAAAAGCAACAAGACATATTTCTTGCTAGAATTGATCAACTTTTTGGCTTGGCTGACACTTACTAACAAGATGGTTGGCTAGCCCTTGTGCACATTGACGATGGAGGATTTTTTCTCCCTAATGAGGTAATATTGGTTTTCTCTTGACATGAAGATCACATCCCACATGTACATATAGGGACTCCCAAACACAAGTCTACATGCATCAAATGGAACTACAAACTCTACTTCATCAATAAAATCAACACTAATAGCAAATTTGATCCTGCACTATTTTTTATCCTTATGTCTACCTCATGTTGACCCAACCTAATGGATATGGGCTAGGAAAGTCATGAGTCTCCAATCCTAGTTTATTGACCAGATCTACTGCTATGAGATTCACCTGTGATCTTGAGTCGAAAAAAGCATTAATTTTAACGTACCTTTAGATGGAAGAATATGGTCCTATCCTTCTCTTCCTATTGCTAAAGGCTACTTATGTTCACCTTCTCCTACACTGATGTACATATAATCTTCTCATCCATGTCATAGTTTCTTTCCACTTGATTAATCGAATCTATAGCCATGACATTCTTCTTCTTAGAATCTTTCTTTTTGTTCTTAAGGTTGAGCTCTAGATGCATCTTCCAACACTTCTCCTTTATATAACCATTAATGCTATAGTTGTTGTAGTGGTTGTTTAGATCTTTGCATCAATGTGTTGTGGCTATTATATTTTTGTATTCCCCTCTCTCCACTTCTTATTCCCCTCCTTGGAAGCTTCCTAGTATTCCTTTTGTTTTGACCCACTTGATTTCCCTTTCTTCTAGCCTATGTTGTCCATGTATTATCCCTTTAGAGAAGCCTCATCCACCATTTTAGGTTTGAACAATGTCACTTGCTTCTACAGATGGTTGTGTAGACCCCTTATATACATGAGGAGTATGTTTGGGTTCTTTGGGGAGATACCCAACATTATTTCCATCTTCTTGAATTTTGTGGTGTACTACTATACATTTTTCCCTTGTCTCTACCTAGAGTAATGCCGCTAGATCTACTAGTCCTCTACATACCCAATAGGGTAGAATTGTGACATTATGAAAATTTTAGAATCCCCCCACTTAGTTACTAGAGGAACACCCTCCAGTGTTAAGGTTTCGATGTGGCTTTCCCACCAGGTTAAGGCATGACCCTCTAATTTCAAATGTGACAATGAAATTTTCTGTACTTCTTCTATGCGGTGAACACTAAAATAATCTTGTAACTATTACAACCAATGATTTAACTTCAAATCATCAATCTCACCTTAATATGGCTTGATGTAAACCTTCACTTCCATCTTGAACAAGGATTGTGAGTCGTTCACAACACTCAAATTGGGTTATTCCTTGTCAGATTATTTCTTAGCCTCCCTCTTTGGTTTTTCCCAATGCCTCAATTTCCCTTATGATTTGACCTCTACGGTGGAACCTCCATCTTCTTTGATTTCCAACTTGTTCACTAGAGTTGCAATAAGGAGCTTCATGTTATGGTTGACATCTGCAAGTTGTTCTTCCATCCTCGAGAGCCTATCCTCTACTTAATCTCAAGGGCCATGGCTAGTGTTTAATGAATTTATGCTTAAACCAATATGAATCCCTTACAACTTCCCACAAAATACCCAAAGACACGTGCTCTAATACCAATATGATCTGTAAATTGTTGCGGATATTCTATTGGACAATTCGTCACAACATATATGATAAAATTATATGTAAAATTTGAAATATATACTACAAGGGTTATTTTCCTTAGACTTTTAGATTGATTAAGTTATTGTTTTAATGCATGTAATATATAAAACATAGGAAATAAAAAACACACAAAAATACATTCAGTCACAATCATAATAATGTAAGATAGGATTTGGGAAACCCTTACGGGAGAAAACCCAACTATAAGGTAAAGTTGCTATGCTCTCTCTTTCTCTGAATGGAAATGGATGCAAGCATAAAGGAGTGGGACCTGTGTCCTATGGGATGTTGCAATACAAAAACCCTCTTTGTTTTCTCTCTCTTTATCCACTCTCAACTACTTTGCTCATCTATGGAACAAAATTCACTCAAATGGAATGAAACCCCTTTTCCTCCTAGTGGTTCGGTTATAACACAACCTGATAGTCTACTAGTGGTTAAATTTGACTCCTTCAACTCTTGACAATTACAGTATTGACTCTTCTAGAGTCTTCTTCATCTTAATCATGTGGCTAGCCCCTTTTCCATGAATAATGGGGGTTGATGTGACATCTCGAATCATGGTGGACAAAACATGAAGGTTAACTTCCGAGTGACATAACTTTTGCATACATATTCCAATTAAGGTCTTTCTTAGGCCATTGGAAAGATATCTAAGCATAGGATAATGCTAGGTCTAATATGCCAAGTCAACAAAGTTTTACCCTCAAATGACGACATTTAATGCCTCAAACTGCTTCCAAAACATTTCATAACCCAATTCGCCAAAGTGACAGCCGTTGATAAAAATAGTCATGTGAACTAATTCCTCTAATTTTCTACTTTGAAAACAAATAATATAATAACACAATCTGAATTATAATCATGAAAATATTTTGTTTTCACTTACAAATTACTTTAATCATCATTTAGCAATATTAATTTACTTTATCATTAATCATCCTCTCTCTAATAATGTAAACATTTTGTATTTTTTAATTTTTACTAAATTAAAATTACATCACATACATGATATAATTTTACAAATAGATAATTTAAATGAGATAACTTTTAAGTTTATATATATAAACATACTTTTGATACAATAATAACTAACTCTAATCAATTTTAAGTACACATTAATAAATATACATTTAAAAAAATATTCACTGCCATTTTTTAATTCAAGGATATGGCTGTAAATGTTCACTGCCATTAGATTTCTCCACAAAAGACATAAATCATAAAAGATGTTCACTAGAAACACATGAATAGCGCTGATATTTGATGGCTGTCAGGCAGCATTTTATGTTCATACTATATGTTCAATTCAGTTCAATACTATTCGGGGGTCACATATACATGTTAGTGTGACAAGGATACTGAGAGCCTACTCCAATTTCTATTGCAATGGAGGCATTCACAATGAACAGGGGTGTGTTGAGTCGTAGCTTCTCAGCGGAGACAGCATCTACTTCTTCGGTTTGGCCTAGAAGGGACGCAGCAGCTACTTTTGTTCGCTTGCACAAGTTACAGAGATTAGGAGGAGGAGCAAGAGCCAAAAATAGCAAAATTGTACAAGGTGAGGGGGATGAGTTGTTAACATAAAAAGAACTTGGACTTGTCCAACCCAGACCTGTCTCTGCTGCGATTACTCTTCCAAATGTTTTCAGTCACTAGAATAAAATATATATGCCCGCATGTAATTTTTTTCTTAGTAACTTCCATAAACTTTACCGTAACCCCTAGCGTTATCTAGCATACTCTCTGTATAGCGGGTTCGGTAATTGGGTGTTATGAGTTCAATCCGTATGGACTCATTTCGTGCATATGCGATATATATGTTTGAATGTCGCTGCCAATTGTACCTGGGTATGATAACTGTCCCTCAATTTCTAATCAGCTCGTCTTTTTGTGGTTCCCCTATTGCCCTAATCCCTAAACCATTCCGATTTTCAGAAGCTGAACCCCTATATTTACTACACACATACATATGAAGTTGAACGCATTATGTATGCATAAGTCTGTAACAGGAATGGAAAATAATAAACTAGAACTTAGCCTGTGGTTGAGAACTGTTCTCGCTTTCAAAGTTATCATTTTCTTGATGCTAAATAAGGGAACGAAGCTCAAATCTTCCTTCGCAACTAAGTATTGTGGTGATTTGCAAAGCTGTTTGTGGCTTTGCAAGCAAGTTTTGATAAGAGATAAGAAGACCATTACAGACAGACAAGTTACAGACACGGGAATGATATCACCATGGAATGTAAGTAGCAGCGCTTTTTGCAATAACAAAGAGCTGATAAAAGGCAAACTAAAGCCGCTAATTAATCACTCCCTATAGAAACAGCATGATGAACTTGGCACAGTATTCTATATCGCATCACAACGAAGATTTCATATACCAAGAGAATCGAACTTCCTGTTGTATTTTAACTGCACAACCTTGTTCTGGCTGTCAGTCCTCTCTATAAGAGATGGCCTATGTGACAGGAACAGTCATTACAGTCAATCCAAAGAAAAAGTAGCTGTTCTGCCTATAGGGAGCCAAGTCTTCGATAGGACCAACAGCCAAGCAGATACAAATGCCCCAGGCCTGTTCAACAGAGACGTCTTTGCCATTGAATTTGAAATTTATTGACATTCCAATAGCCATATCTTCTTTTATAATTTATTGGTTTCCTTGTTGCTTCCCATTTTCTTTTTCACAATTCTATTCTCTTTAATCTGGATAATGTTTACAATAATTTGTTTTGAGAACCATTTCTGGAATATTCTTGGGGATACAATCAGAAAATATTACTGGCAAATCAAAACGATATTGAATGCTTATAATTCCAATGCCAATACCCTAAAATACTTGTCTATAGTATAATTACTATAATATTGGTTAACTCTTTCTTTCTTCTGTTTCAAAGAGTTTTGATAATTTAATGTCCAGATTGCATCATAAATCTAACCGTTCCGGTCCTTATTTTTGATGTGTAGGTGTAGTTCAGCACTTTGCAAATGGTAAAGGACTGATTTTACGAACTCATTTGTCCCAACTATTATCAATAGAGAGTTACTCTCAGAGGGAAAGTTCTTTGTTGTTATCCATGAAATGGGGTTGGCAGACAATTAAAGACCTCCAGAACCAGTCAAATTTAAACACAAGACAATTCTTATGTGTCAAGTGTTCAGGTTCTAGAGATGAACACCTGGAACATGATTCTAATTCAGTGGCCACGGTAGATATGTGTAAAGGTGGAACTGATTCCCCTTCATACTCCTTGTAGTACAGCAATATTGTAGATGGGGCACCGTACAATAAACCAAAGAAGTTTAAGAATAAATATCTTGGGTTGGTAAGGTTAGGGTCGGAGATCAACAATGCAGCATAATCATTTAAGAGTGAAATTCGACGGAGATTATTTATAACAGTGGTTTTGGTTATAGCGAGCCGTGTTGGTTATTTTATTCCTTTGCCAGGGTTTGATTGTCGGTTGATTCCCGAAGATTATCTTGGTTTTGTTTCTGGGTCTGTTGGTAAGTATTGTGCTGTTCAAATCATTACATTCTTGATTGTTTGATTTGTAGCAAAGAAGATAAATTTGTAGGATGGTGTATGGTTTCGATTATGTTGCTGTTGTGGTGGTTAATTGTCATTTATGCAAAATTATTCTTAGTTTTACACAAACTACACAACATTCATGTTTGCAATCTTCTTCCCTGTCTGGTTCTCAACAAGAGCTTTGAACTCCTGGAACCTACTAAAGACTTTATCCCTTGTCTTTAAGAAGTAGATCCATATCTTTTGAGAAAAATCATGAATGAAGGAGACCTATTACATGCTACCTATGTTTGATGCTACTGACATCGGTCCACATAAATCTAAATGCAGTAGGTCTAGAATCCCCTTAGACCTGTGATTCCTACTTGGGAAAGAAGCCCTGGCAAGCTTGACAAGCATGCATACTCTGCATACTCTTTGTCTTGTGCCATAACTCCCATAAGTTGTCTGTGTTATGAACTTAGATCTAACAAATTCATCCTGTAACATGTACAAGTTACCTTCCCTAACCCCTATGTAATGTCCTCTTCTAATTAAATTGTCCAATGGAGGATGAAGTAGCCTATCCAACCCCATAGTCATTTATATCCAACCCCATAGTCATTTATAAAGGGGGAAACCCATTATTTGATGTTATTGGGGTAACATTGGATAATTTGGGGTAACTGGAGGAAAACTTGTGATAAATGCCAAATTTGAAGCAAAATGGATGGAAAATTGTTAGCCCCTAAATTAAAATTAGGAGACGAGGCATCAAAGGGAATTTATAAAATGGAGAGAGGAGAATCATTCTAATCATTATGAATTGTGTATCTTTTTTATTTTGAGTTGAGGCTCTTGGAGGGTTTTAAGACCCCTTTTCTCTGATTGGTTTCAGCGGTGAAAGATTCCACCCTAGCCAATCCTTTCTCTTGACTTCGTGTAGCATAATTCCTGAAGCTACATTCAACTATTATGTGGCAACAAGGGTTTCTGAGATAGTAACTAAGGCAACAACTTACCTTCAAGGAATTTTCTATGGTAGCGTGGGCTTAGAAGGTAGAGTTCTATGGCAGCGTGGACATCTGAGGCTTTCTTCTGGGCTGCAAGGGTTTGAGGAAATCATCTTGTGGCTGCGGGCCTCTTTAGGGCAATGGCTCCTCTTTAAGGTCATATCTAGGCGAAGTGAATCTAGGCGAATGAGGCTTATCTGGGATAGCGTAGGTCTGTTCGAGGCCTAATTCTGTGGCAGCGAGGCTTAGCTGGGATGGCATAGGTCTATTACAAGTCCTGAATCTATGGCGGCAGATCACCTCTATGTCATTATCTGAGGTCAATTGAGGCGGCAGATCCTTTTTGAGGGTCAATTGTGCAGCAAAAATCCATTCTGAATCCTCGTTCAGGCAGTGAGGTCTATTAGGGCTTCTCTAGGAAGCAACAAAGGTCTGTTCAGCCAAATCTGCGAGGTATAATTTGAGCAGAAAATGGGATTGCATTTCTTGAGGTAGCAAGGAGACTGATGAACTTGTAAGTTGGTCGTATGTGTGTTGAATCAGCCAAATATTTATTATTGCTGATAGGACTAACTAATGTTGTGTATATTGCTGGTGCATTCAATACAAGTTTTCTACTGTTTTGTAAATTGATGAGTGCTGTACAATAAGATTTGCTGGTGTAATAGTACTAGGAGTGAGATTGAGAATTTGTAACCTGCTATATACTGTTGGTATTTTTGGTAAAATTCACTTGTTTAGACTGTTGTGCATTCAATATCATCTCTGTTTGAAATTAGAGAAATATTGTGATACTGTTGCAATTTTTCATGTGCTCTTTTCAACCCTAAGGGTAATTTCCCCTAAGGTATATTACGGTGGTATCAGAGCAGTGCATTCTATCAGTGTGTGAGCATATGAATTTTGGATATTTCTAGAAAATAGAGAAAACATTCCAATTAGGAGGAAGAAGGGGACCCATAACAGTCATGGTAGACAGGGAAGAGCAAGATAACCCTTTTGTCATCTTGGGAGAGCCAGCAAGTGGCAGCAGCAGATAGTCCAAGGCAGCAACAGTAAAGCCACTTTGGGTTGGCTGACCTTATGGAGACTTTGCTGGTTGAAGCATCCTGCTGACCGCCGTAACGCCACCATTCTTTATCTCTGTTTTGGCTTGTCTTCCATCGATCTATTGGTATGTTCTATCTGCATCTTACTTTCATTAAGCCCTAGAAGTTTAAAGTATATTTGCATCTAGCATAGACATCTTCAGAATTTAACATGGTATCAGAGCTAAGGAGAAGACAAAGCCCAGCTTGTTGAGAATCTAGGGCAGTGAGATAAGGACTATTTAATGTGGTCGAAATTCATGTGCCATAATCTTTAGCGTGGAAAAGCCTTCTATAAACAGCGTGAAGAAATGTGTGTTGGAGGCTGAGGAGACTTAAGGACAGCGCAGTACATCTACTACAGCCTACAGGAACAGCATGGGAGAAGCCTGGGTTGCTGTAGGTGCAGCAGATATGTTTAGAGCTAATCAAGGTTGTCTTAAGTGCGGTTTAGGGCCAGATTGAAGGGCTGTTGAGCTGAAAGTATAAGGAGCTGTTTGCGGACTGTGTTAAGGGCTGTACATGGTAAGGAAAGGCAGAATGGGTGAGCTGTTAGGGAGCCGCAGTAGACTGTGGTAGGTCGCAGGCCTAGCCACTCCAAACAAATCAGCGAGGAGCCTGGAGCCTTTAAAGGCTGCCACATACAGTTACTTCTGCATATTAATTGCAGATGGAAGGCGAGATTGTTTGGAGTATCCGTGTAGTCTAGAAAGCAGCCTAGAAGATGCTGCATCCTTCTGTATCAAGGACACATGTAACTTCATTGAAGGAAGTGCAGAATTAGTGAGCCCTAGATAGGGCCACATATCTCACTAATTGCACGTCCAAAACAATGGTGTTTTGGAAGGCTAGACAACGTGGAGGAAGAGGAAAACTAGAGGACTGTTCTGGGCAAGAAAATCGCATCAAATCCTCACGAAACAACTGACAAAGGGACCAACCTGTGATGACTAGGTCGCAGGCCTATAGGTGGCGTTTTGAGGGTCAAAACAACCCTAACGTGGAGCTATAGGTGCCTCCTCTCATAACAAGGTCACCGTGGATGTAAAGAAGATGAGGTTGCATCATTTGAGATGTGTTTATGGGCATAGAACAGTGGTATATTACTGTGTTAGGGCTGTGCTGATGTCTATGCACTAAAGGAGGATCCAGACCCTTCTATTCGCTAGATAGAGCGGCCGTAAGGCCTGCGGAACAACTAGAGCGAGAGTCGAGCTTAATCATGTACATGTTTAGGGAATTAAGGGCTGGAACGTGAGATATATGCAGAGAAAAGAGGTATGACGTGGCTGCAGCTAGGTAGCCCCAGGAGCCCTAAAGAGGGCCGAAAAACCTCGGTCACATTGTGCACAAGGGCGAGTCTTCCTTAGTCCTGGGCAGAGATCAGTTAAGGAAGTATTGAGCTGATGTTTGAGATGTGTCCTTGTTGTGGATGATTGCAGGAAGAAAGTTTAAGGTCTTTCCTACTAAGGTGAGTAATGAGAATGTATTGAAGGCTATGTACAGTGACCTTGGAGTAAGTAAAATGACTATGAGATGCTAGATGATTGGTGCCTATGTGCAGTGAGACTTGGAGAAGCAATCCACTATTAGAAGGCAGATCCGTGGAGCCTAAGATCAGTGACTCAGTAGCAACTGAGTTATTGTATGCAGGAAGTTTGTTGAAGACCCTATGAAGAGTGCTTTTGATGTGGAACACCACTTTTAGAGGGAAAACTAATATAGGCCTATGTTCAGTGACCTTGGTGGAGCTTTGTCATTGGTAGAAGGCAGATTGAAGCGCTGGTTGTGCAAGTGTATCTGAAGCAGCGGAGGACCTTGTGAAAAACTGAGGCAGAGGTATTGGAGAAACATATTCTCTGTGTGTATAGGTGGCAAAGAACCTACCTGCTGTTCAAGGGAAGTGGACGGAAAGGACAAGAGACTAAAGGGATGTAAGTGAAGGGCATCATCATGTATGCCAAGAAAGGCTGCAGCTGAAATGAGGAGTTTTTTTGAACAGTTGAGTGGGACAACAATGATTTACAAGAAGCCCTAACTAGACCAAGCTTCATTAATTGCATTCCACTTGCTCAGGAAGGTACCATCTGATCACTAATGCCAGAATGAAAAAATTGCAGCCTTTGATTGGGCCATCTACTTATTTAGAACAATGATGTTGGAAATCTAATGTATGAAGGTAGACAAAAGAAGAGGTATGTAAAATTAATTCTTACATAGAAAGCTTGTCTGTCTTTGAATGTTGTTTAAGGAAATCTAAGTATAATATCAATGGTTGGTCGGTGAACCTTAGAACAGTGACATATGACCTCAATATATAGGGAAAAATCTATATGAACTTGGTCTGTGGTATCTTCAGAGGCATATGGAAAAATATATATAACCATGAAGTTTGATATCTTCAGTTCAGTATGGCTGTGATGAATATGATAGTGATGTGTATGATAATATTATGGCAACACTGTAATCAATGATATGACAATGTATGATACCTGTCAAGATGTATAGTAGATATATGGCTATGATTATTGTATGGCCTTGACAGTGGGTGAGTAAGATTCAAGTATATGATTACAAAGCCCTTTCCAAGGAAAGGAAAGTGGTGTTTGGGACGCCCAATTAAAACAAAAATCATGAAGGCATATATCAGAGTTGTGCCGCAGGAAAGCATAAAATGGGGGACTTTATTTTTCCCTCAAGTATCACAAAGACATCTAGTATCTGGTAGTTGATACATTATGATTTATCTGATATGCTGCCCGTCTGGATATATTTCTTAAAGAAGAAGATCAAGATTCTAAGGACTGATAATGGCACCTTTGCAGAGGAGCTGGCATTAAGAGGGAGACCACAACTTTGTATGCTCCTGAGAAAATGTCGTTGCTAGAGAATACCCTCATGGCTCAGGGGTACTCTTGAGGATGCAGAGAGACATATGGCCCCAAAGGGGGACATTCGGCGAAAGCAAGAAGTCATATAGATACCAAGGGTATCTAGCAGGCATGAGTACAATATGAGCCTGGATCATTTGAAGAAGCCGTAAAGCATCAAGTCTGGAAGGATGCTATACAAAAAGAGTACGAGTCCATTATGAAGGATGATGTCTGGGATATGGTCTTGAGACTGGAGGACAAAGCTGTTGTCACCTCGATATGGCTCTATAAGATCAAGCATGGATTTGATGGGAGTGCTGAAAAGTACAAGGCAAGATTTGTTGCCCGAGGCTTCTCTCTAAAGGAAGGCGTAGACTATGATGATATACTTGCCCCTATGGTCTGATATACTACCATCCGATCTATTATTTCCCTTGCTGCTACGCAAGGATAGAGTCTACATTAGATGGATGTGAAGACTGTTTTTTTGCATGGTTCGATATAGGAAGAGGTGTATGAGGAGAAACCTTTGGGGCTTGAAGTCCAGGATAGAGACTCTCATGCATGCAGGTTGAATAAATCCCTCTATGGGTTGAAGCAAGCCCCCAGGGCTTGGTACAAGAGGATAGATAGTTACTAGATGAAGTTGGGCTTCACTCGAAGTAATGCTAATCTGAACCTTTACTTCAAGTTTGATAGAGAAAAGCCTCTCATCCTGGTTCTCTATGAGGACGATCTCTTCCTGACAGGTGCTGACCCTCTCATTCATCAGTGTAAGAGGGAGCTTGCTTCCGTGTTCAAGATGAAGGACCTAGGACTGATACATTACTTCCTAGGCCTGGAGGTTTGGCAGAGACCTGGCGAGATTTTCCTCTCTCAAGGAAAATATGTTGTGAAGCTGCTGGAAAGATTTGGTATGGTGGACTATAAGTCCGTGTCGACACCGGTAGAACTCAACTTTAAGAAGTTGAGTGAAAGTGCTGTTGGGCCTGTGCTAGCAAATCCTACCGAGTATTGTCAACTCGTAGGGGCCTTGATGTTCTTAGGGAACATCCGTCCGAACGTATGTTGTGCAGTGAACACTTTGATTCAATACATGGTTGATCCTCATCACTTTCACTAGGTTGGTGCCAAGAAACTCTTGAGATATCTTTGGGGCACGATAGACCATGGGTTGAGATACATTGCCGGGAGTTTGAGACTCCATGTATATGTTGATGCCGATTGGGTTGGTAGTGTGGTGGATCGCAAGAGCACATCCGTATGCTACTTCACACTTGGGTCTGCTTCGAGTAGGAAGCAGAAGTCTGTAGCTTTGAACACCACTGAGGCTGAATACATTGCAGAGTGTATGGCCTGTTGTGAAGCCACTTGGTTGCGAAAGCTCTTCAGTGAGCTATTCGAGCATGTGCTAGATGCCACTGTTATCCTTTGTAATAACCAGAGAAGGATTTGTTTGTCAGAGAATCTCGTGTTCCACGATCGATCCAAGCATAGTGATGTCTGGTACCATTTTATCCAGGATATGGTATAGCGAGGCGCCGTAAGGCTCAATCATATAGGAACTGATGAGCAGTTTGCGGATATTCTCACAAAGCCCTTAGGAAAGTTCATGTTCCTAACCTTCCGTGAGAATCTTGGAATCATGGAACGACCCTATTTGGAGGGTCCTGTTGGACGATGAGCTCTGGGAGCTCCAGGGGGGCTTTGTGGATAGCTTCTTGGAGCTATAAGCAACCACATGGCTAGGCTTGCCAAACCTTGCCGAAGCGTCGGGGTCTATTCCTCAAAAAAAAAAAAAAACTTACAACCTTTATCGCTCTGAAACCTTATTCACTGTAGTGAAACCCCTTTCTCAATCCAACGGTTGCTGATGCCACAATCTAACGGCTACGATTAAATCGCATCATCGCAATCGCAACATTCAGTTGCCCTGACTCCTTGTGCTTTAACGCAGTGATATAATCAGTCTCTCGAACCCGATGGAATATAGACTTGCGTCTATAACTTTCAATTCCTAACTCCATTTCCAATTCTGCTGTTCCTATTGATCGCGATCCTACGGTTGTGATTAAATCGCAATATCGCAATCGCACTATTCCTGTTACCCGACTCCTTTCACTTCAACGGGACGATGCGATATGGATCACCGATGTGATGTGGAAAACACAAAAGAGCCGATGTGATTAGTTTCTGCGGACCCAATAACAATAAACTTAACTCTAAAATTTCTCGAAGTCTCGCCTCTGTTTCATTTGGGGTTTTAACCCAATACTTAGAGTATTTGGGTGTTTTTTCCTACGGAAACACAAGGATAAAATATGCCACTAAATTTCATGTAATGCAACAATTTCTTTAACAAGAACGAAATATATAATCTAGCATCCAAACATTCGAAGAAAAAAATATTCAAGACCTCCACAGGCCGATCAAGAAATAACATGCGCAACCCAATTCAATTTAATTAAACAATATAGAGTCTTGGCCCTAGGCCAAATTACATAGGAAAAAGACCTTTGTCCAAACAAATATATTTCTAAAAAAACTCTGTCTGTGCACTCGCTTTTCTCCTGCCTCTCTCTCTCTATACTCATTACTTCTTCCTATCTTTTATTCACTCGAATATCTCTCTAAAAATAAACAACAATCCATTATTTCTTAGCTCTCCCTCACACCTATGCAACAACTCTATCTCTAAATTTAAAATAAGATAATCTCTAAATTATTACATAAATGAGTTATAACAAATTGTTGAAAGATCCAACCCTCTCAGTAAAACCGGTTTTGACCTATCAATCAATGAATTTCAACCCATCTAGGCACAACATGTGAACAAAGTTCCACATTGCTGGCTAAGTCCCGATGCTCCTGCATCAGAGCAATGTCCTCCAAATCCATAGTAATTCCTCACAAAACACAGAATAATTTCATACTATGTGCACTGATTTCCCACAGTGGAATTCTGGCCAAATGCCCGACCAAATGAAATAGTGAATGCACAAACGCAGGTCATTCAATAACATTTGGGTTATCATGAAATTGACATTGTTCATGATAGTTAATCTCCAACCTACAAGTGTCCTCTAGAGGTACTGAAACCATGTGAAGCTCATTTGACGAAGTACTTCAATTAATTGTCATAACAAAGGATAAGATAAGGTTGCATGTGGAGATTAAATGTGAAATGGGTACAACAGCAGGTGGACAAAATATCGTCGACAATGGAACTAACTTTCACCACCATTAAATTGAACTAATACAAACCTTGTTGTATGAAAAATCAACCACAAAAGTATGAAGAGATTGTAGCATATTTTATTTATATGATGGGTTATGAATTATACATTTGGGTTATGAAAAATACATTTGTTGATATCTGTTGAACGTGGGTCTGATATGGTAAATTATAAAATAGGATTAGAAAACAAATGAATGAATGGTAGGCTTAACCATTATTCGATTCCTAGGTATAGTAGATGGAAAGTTATAGGTTAATAAATTATAACTTTAAGTATAGTAGTATGTAATTATACACTAAATATATAAAAGGGGTATGTGAATAAATAGTGAAGTAAAGATAAGGTTAAATGTGAATTGAAAATGGGATATAATACATGTGGGAGACATGTATAATAACATAAAGGAGATAATACCCTTAAGAATAAAGAAAGTATGGTTCCTATGAATTAATTATAGGGAGTAAGTTGTATAAAATAGACCTGGGAAAGAATTCCTAAGAGAGGAGAAATAAAAACCAAGACAGGTCTTTGTGTTGAGAGAAATAAAAACAAAGGCATACCTTGGTGTTGAATTGTCATTACTAAAGTAGTAAATGACTAGTTATATTGAATTAGGACAATCATCATGACCAGAAAAAGTATTTAAAAGAAAAGAAAAAATATCTGGTTAGTGAGATTTTTTAAAAGGGGTATCAGAGCCAAGTTGAAAACTCTGGGCTTATGGGTCCCAACACAAGAAAAAAATTTATGTTGTTAAAATTAATTTAAATTATTATGTGTGAATACTATTTTAATTTTGTATATCATATTAAAGTGCAGAAACATTTACAATTGTTGTCATGAATGACGAAGAAGAGATGTATGTAGAACTAGGGGGCGGAGGAGCCCCACCAGATCCAAATTCTCAAATGTTGGAAATGATAAGGAATATGCAACATGAAATGGTTTAGTTAAGGACTAGCAATGAACGGTTGTTGCAAACCAGTAATGAGAAAGAGAGGTTGATAAGGGAATTAACCTCCAGGTTAAGTCATCATAGTGAATACCAAGAAATAAAGAGAAAATAAATAGAACCCAACTCAGAGAGGTCTAAGAGTGGGGAAGAATTTGGATCAAAATCAAAAAAGAAAAAGGAGTTGCAAGGGGAATTCCACAAAATTAAGCCTCCAACCTTTGATGGGGAGAAGGAAGAGGATGCAGAATCTTGGCTCCTAAAAATGGTCAAATACTTCCAGGAATATGAATACAGAAGTAATCTAAAAGCATTATTAGCAGTTTACCAGTGACATGGTAAAGCCACTATTTTTTGGGAAGAGACAAAAAATATACACTTTCTTGATGAAAAAATTGTTTCATGGGAAGAATTTTAGGAGAAATTCAAATCTATATACCTTATTTAGAGGTATTATGATGACAGAGAGAAGGAATGTCATGAGCTAAGGCGTGTAGAACTCACTATTAATGAATTTGTGACTAAATTTACAAATTTACTTCACTATGTGCCTTACATCAAGGAAGAAAATGCCAAAGTACAGTGATTTCTAAACTTCCTACCTACCATATACAAAGAAAGAATTGAATTTGATAATCCTAAAATGATGGATGAAGCTGTTCGTAAACCACGACTGTGCTACCAGCAATTTAAAGGAAGAAATGATCAACTGAAAAACTGGTAGAATAAAGAGAAAGGGAAGGTAGAAGCAAGAACATAAAGATCAAAACCAGCCTATCTGAAGAAATTTGGAAAAACCCACCAGCGGAAAAAGTTTAATAAAAGTGGGGAAAATCAGACAGCGCATTCCCACACTGGTTCCAAGCCAATGGAAACAAACCGCAAAAGAGGAGTAGTAAAACTCAAAGAACCATTAAAATGTTGGGGTAGCGTAGAACCTCATATGTTCTGGGGATTGTCCACACAACACTCGTACAATCCAAAATATTCAAATAGAATGATAAGCAACTACAGTAAATGATATTTCTCGAATATTTCCTGGATCAATGTTGCATTACAAGACAGATAGGTTAAACATCAATCAACAATGATTGAAATTGAATGTATGATCGTTGAAAAACCTGTATCTGTTTTAATTGATCCAAGAGAAAATTTAAGTTATATCAGCCCCTAGATAGTGGAAAAATGTAAATTAAAAACTGAAAAATTTCAGCACTCTTGGTTGGTGCAGCTAGCTATAGGAACAAAGAGGAAATTTACTCATAAACTCCCCAAAAATGTTATAAATTTAAATGGATATAGGATTGAACTCTAATTAAAAATCCCTCCTCTAGGATCTTATGATCTTCTAGTTGGAATGGATTGGTTGGAATAGCAGAAAGCAATAGTCAATTGCTTAGAAAAATCAGTGAATTGCATGAATGTTGTAGGAAAATCTATAGTAGTTAAAGGAAAACCAAAACTAGTGTCTGTCAGATAGATTTTTGCATTGCAATTAAAACAGACAACAAGAAAAGTTTGTCAAGTATATGATGTCCAGGTTGAGGATTTGGGACAGCCAACAAAAAATGAAGTTGTATAATACTTACCTGTAATCAATGCATTCAAGGATGTATTCCCAGAATAAATCCCTCATATGCCCCCTAAAATAGACATTGACTTTTCTATTGAAGTAGTACCAGGAGCTACCCCAGTTTCCAAGTCACCTTATAGAGTAGTACTCTTGAACTACTAGAGTTGAAACTTCAATTACAAGAGTTACTAGAGAAATGGTACGTTATACCAATTGTGTCTCCATGGGTATCACCAGTGTTGTTTGTCAAAAATAAAGATGTTACTTTCGGATGTCTATAGCCTACAGACAGTTAAGTAAGTTAACCATCAAGAACCGATATCCTCTTCCAAGAATAGATGATTCATTTGATCAAGTAAGAGGAGCCACCATATTCTCAAAATTTTATTTGACAAATGGCTATCATCAACTTCGAATTAAAGACAAAGACATCAATAAAACAACCTTCAAAACTAGATATGGACACTATGAGTTTAGATTTTCACCCTTTGGACTCACAAATGCCCCCGTTATATTCATGTGATTAATGAAAAATGTGCTACATAAATATCTAGATAATTTTATATTAGTGTTCATAGATGATATTTTGGTATACTCCAAAAATGAATAATAACACTAAGAAAATATTAGAATAGTTCTGCAAACCCTTAGAGAACATCAGTTGTATGAAAAACTCAGCAAATGTGAATTTTATAAAAACAAGATTCAATATCTAGGACATGTCATTTCTAAGGATGGATTGGCAGTATATCCTGAAAAGGTACATGCAATATTGAATTGGCTTGTACCCACAGATGTACCCACAATACGATCATTCATGGGTATTGTTGGATACTACCACATATTTTTGGAAGGATTTTCTGCATTATCCTACCCCATCACATCGTTACAGAAAAAGGAGTGAAGCTTGAGTGGACAACTAAGTGCCAAAATAGTTTTGAACAACTAAAACATAAATTAACACTTGCACCTATACTGAAAATTGTTGATCCAAATAAGGATTTTGTAGAGTGTAATGTTGCTTGTATAGAAGGGTTGTGAGGAATATTGTTGCAAGACAATGCATTAATATCTTATGAATCACGAATATTAAAGAAACATAAACATAATTATGCAGTATATGACTTAGAATTGGTTGTTGTTATACATGCACTAAAAATGTGGAGACATTATCTGTTGGGAAATAAATTCATATTAATGACAGATCACACAAGCTTAAAATATTTCTTTACCCAACTAGATTTAAATTCCAGACAAGCAAGGTGGTTAGCTTTCCTCAGTGAGTTTGATATGGAAATCAAACACATAAAGGGAAAGAAAATTGAATTGTTGATGCTTTAAGTAGACATTCTCATCAAATTTTGACATATACAGGGAGTAGTGTAAGAGTTGACATGGAAGAAAGAATTCAAGGACTATTGTTGTAAGATCCGCAATATGTAAAAATGAAGGAAAAATTACAGCAAGCTAAAATTTCAGGATATACCAAATATCAGCAATGGTTGATCAGCTACAAACAAATACTGTATATTCCTAATGTAGTAGCTTTAAAATAGGAAATCTTAGATGAATACCATAAGAGGCCTTATGTGGGTCATCCAGGTTTTCATAAGATGATAACAGCATTGAGGAAAAACATTTTTTTGCTAGGCATGAAGAAGGAGGTAGTTGATTACTTTGCAAGGTGTTTGGAGAGTCAACAAGTAAATGTAGAACATCAACATCTTGTCGGGCTATTGAATCCTCTCCCTATTCCAGAATGGAAGTGGGAAGTAGTATCAATAGACTTTATTATCGGATTTCCATGTACTAAGCATCAACATGACTCAATTATGGTGGTAGTGGACACTCTAACTAAAGGAACACATTTTCTGTGGGTGCAATCTACTTTTGGCATAGCACAAGTCGCCAATGTATTCATGAAGAAAATTTTTAAAATCCATGGAATTCCAAAAATGATTATCTCAAATATAGATGAAAAATTCACATCATCCTTTTGGAAAACCCTATTTGGAGGAATGGGTACAAAGTTGAACTTCAATACATCTTACCATATTCAAACACATGGAAAGCCTGAGAGAACAAATCAGATATTGGAAGACATGATATGCATGTACGTGATGGACAGACCCACTAAGTGGGAAGATCTTTTGTATTGGGTAGAATTTTCTTATAATAACAATTATCAGCCTTCAATTAAGATGATTCCTTTTGAAGCTTTGTATGGCAGAAAATGCCACACTCCGCTCAACTAGATTCAACTAAAGGGCAAATTAGTCCTTGGACCAGAAGCACTACATGAAATGGAGCAGAATGTGAAAAGAATTCAGCAGAATATTAAAGTAGCTCAAGATCGTCAAAAGAGTTATGAAAACAAGAAAATAATTCACAGGGAATTCAAATTTGATATCATTTTTATCTAAGGATTAAACCTCGCAAAAGTACATTGCATGCCAATAGTTTCTTAAGTTAGCACCATGATACTGTGAAGCATTTGAGGTTTTGGAGAGATTTGGGCCAGTACCTTACAAATTGGCTTTGCCTAGTCATATTAAAGTTCATAATGTTTTTCATGTTTCATTATTGAAGAAATATGTACATGACCCTACTCATGTGATTGAATGGATTGTGATACAGGTGGAAACAATAGGATAATTTCTTTCATAACCACTTCGTATATTAGAGCGGGAAGAAATTATGCTTTGGAATAGAACAATAGCTCCGGTGAAAGTGTAGTAGAAGCACTTTACACCTGAGGAAGCTACTTGGGGAGTGAGAAAATGTGATGAAAGAAAAATATCCATCACTATTTAATGAATAAATAAAAATATCTATGTTATGCAGAAAATCCTCTCTGTGGATAGAGACGATCCCTCTATCCCTAGGATAGGTCTAGTAACAACAGGGAACAATCTAAGCCTACTTTCTTAGATTGAAAATGGGCACAGGTCGTGTATAGGTCACCTACCTCAATCTGATGTTGTTCCTCGCTTGAATCCTTTCATCCTTTGCAGTCCGTAGTCATATTCTCATTGTCTCTAGCGCTTGGTTACCTGCACAAGAGATCAAACAACAAAAAACGTGAAAGCATAACATATATCTTGCATAAATAATCTATCTAGTTGATCAAGGAGAACTATAAATCCAATCATACATTAAACACGAGAAAGGAAAGCAAGAATTAGTTGTATTATATTAATATAGAGAGGGGGAGTTACAACTTGTGCCTTGATATCACAGCTCTCCTTCAACAGGTCTGGATCTAGGCACGTCTCCAAAGTTATTGTTTCAACTTGATACAAAGGGGCCAAAGGTATCCACTCTCCTTTAACACATATAGCAACAATTCTCTCTCTGTTGTTCTTATATCTTTATTCTAACTAGAGGATGTATGGGAGGATGTCCATTTTATAGTAAGGGAAGAGGGAACATGGATCCACTTAATGTGGGGAAATGGGTTATCCCATTGGGTGGTTCCACTTTTGTAGGAACAAGAAGCCCAAAGGGAGAATCTCAGCTCTATCCTCAGGAATAAACAACCAGCTCTCCGTCACGAAGCTTCTATATCTCGAAGCTTCACTTCCATTTTTCAAAAAATTTCTAGAAGAGGATCGGTGCGGGTATGATTCCCATTCTAGCGCTGATCATCCCTGCCCCAGACCGAAATAGAAGAACTGGCATGAGTGAGACACGCAGAGGGCACACTACTCCAGATAACCAAGTATTTAAGGAACTTCTTTAGGAATGGTCAACAAATAGTTTGTTCAGTATGTTGCAAGGGATATAATGTCACATTTTCATGATGGAAAATAGACACAAGGGTCATTGTTAAGGGTCTCCAGGATCAGGAACATGGAGTACAGGGACATTAACAAATTTTTGTGTAACAATCTGCAACACCGAGGATGGAGTTTTTTTTTAGAGGTGGGCTATGCAGTATCCCTATTTTTCATCTTTTATAAAAAATGAATAAACCTAAGGGTCAAGTCGACCTAAGGAAAAACTATGTATGGACATATTATTTTTAGAAATTAATAAATGAATGTGAATTTTTATTATTGTATAAATACAAGAGTAAATTGAGACCAGGAATTCTAATCCATGGGGATGGACTAGAATCCTAAGGCTTTCCCAGAATTCTCCAGAAATCCTTGGAGAAAAATAAAATAAAAATAAAATTATTAGATGGGATAAAAAGATCTAATAAAAGCCTCAATAAAGTGGAAAGTTACTGAGAAGGGGTAAAAATAAAACTATAATGAGGAAAAGCTAGTTTTAAAAGAACCTTTTGTGGAAAAAACAAAAGCAAAGCCTAGGCTAAGGGAAACATCATCCCAAATAGTTGGACGTAGTTATGTAAACAATATGAAGGGAAAGCAAGCTTAAATAAGTTATTCCTAGTATGAAAAATGGGTTGTCTACACTAAGGAAGAATTGGTCTCTACTTGGGGCAGAGTTATGGATTAAGCTCAAGGTTGGAAGGAAAACAATCTTTATACAGTGGTATGTAAATTCTGTGGAAATTTTCTATTTTAACCTACTGTTATTAGTTATAATAAATCTGAAGTGGAATACAGAAAAGTTAGTTGTTTTATAAATTCTGGATGGAATCTATGTAAATTAAAATTATAGAATTTATGTGTATTGTACAATGTCTTGTTTCAAAAATTTAATTTCCATCTTGTCATATGTATTTGATAGTATCTTAACTACAAATGAATATAGTTAGTTCCTTTGTGTTGTTACATAGACTTGGTAGAATTAGGGGACAAAAAAATAGAATCTCTAAACACTTTTCCCAGGGTCTAAATCTATTGTTTAAGTCCAAGTAAAAAAAATGAAATTAAACTGAAAGGATATAGTATATGTACAATAAAAATTTATATATTATAGCAAGAGGCATATTAGAATTTTCTCTATGCATATATCCTCTTGTAAAATTCTTAACAGAATTAATTCTAAACAGATAACATGAAATTAGATACATATCTAGATTATTCTATGCAGATAAAAAATTCAGAATGAAAGTAATATATATATATATATATATATATATATATATATATATATATATATATTCTAGACAGATAACATGAAATTAAACACATATCTAGATTATTCTATGCAGATAAAAAATTCAGATTGAAATGAAATTAGATACATATCCAGATTATTCTATGCAGATAAGAAATTCAGATTGAAAGTAATATATATATATATATATATATATATATTACTTTCAATCTGAATTTCTTATCTGCATAGAATAATCTAGATATGTATCTAATTTCATGTTATCTGTCTAGAATTAATTCTATTAAGAATTTTACAGGAGGATATATGCATAGAGAAAATTCTAATATGCCTCTTGCTATAATATATAAATTTTTATTGTACATATACTATATCCTTTCAGTTTAATTCCATCATATATATATATATATGATGTAATATGGAGATTATCATGTATTACTAATGATACAGAACTCGGCCATTCACATGAAAACATAATATAGAGAAAATAGAGATCTGTATTATCTAACTTCTATACATATATCAGTCTGTTCAAAATCCTCCAATGGAATTGAAGATGAAATAGTGCAAAAGAAAAAAATGATAAGTGTATTATACATAATTTTGTTACAACTACATTAGGGTCATCATTTAAATAATATGTGCAGTTAATTACAATAAAATATGTAGAGTGGAACAAATGGTGGAAGAGCCTCCACTGTTCTGATGACCGACCTAAAAGAGTATGACAATGATAGTCAAGTACTCTGACTAGTGATTGCAAAGGATATTATAATGGTAGGAAGATAATATTACAAACCTTAATCAAACAATGCGATCAAAGTTAGAATTTTCAATTGCAAAAATGAAAGGAAAAATTTAAGAATATGAAAAGTGAGAAGAATACCTGTAAAATTATCTTCAAATTCGAAGATTTGTTCTTGTACCTACAGTAAGATAAAATATAAGAAAAAATTGAAGAAAATAATATAGGTAAGTATGTCAAAGTAATTAATATAAAAATGGGTAAATTTTAATACTGATCTGGGAAAAGAGGTATCTCAAAATGAACCAATATTGAATAGAATTGTGAAAGAGTATGACAATCTCGAAAAGAAACTCCCATATTAGTTTCAAAAAAAATTAAGAGGATATTAAGGTTATATAATTAACTTCTGGAAGTATGAATTTCAATTACAGTTATTCTAGATGTATAGAGTGTTATTATATAAATGAAAATCTGAAATCTAATTGAGAAAAAAAGAAAACCAGAAGTAGGACTATATTGATATAGTCAATAATCTATTATATAATTCCAATATGGATACCAGTAAAGTAAACAGATGAGATTTTAAGTGAGTCGTAATATACAGAATTTTTATATTCCTCAGATACGTAGAGGTAATATACGAGTTAACCATTGGATGAGTTAAAAATAGGTATGTTAATTGTAAAAGAAAAAAAAATTATTATGTGAATTTAAAATTGAAACTACAGAGAATAGCTGATTGATATTCCAATTCATATGACGAGGTGGAGAAAACAAAACCGAAAAAAATTAGTTACAAATTCTATGATAGGAAAAGATAATTTGATTGCATGACAAATCGTAATTATAATTCTAACATATAAAATTGTAATTATAATTCAAAAAAATATATGAACATCTCTGTCAAAACGAAATTCTATAAGTCACTAAGTGTGAAAATCTATAACGTGGTTGCTTGGGCCCTAATTTTTTTGAGTGCGCACACCCTCTGCTATGAGCTAGGTCAGCCGCCTCTATTCTGCTCTGCGCGCCCTCTGTGGCTGTTGCACACTGCAGATCTGCCCCAACGGTTCTGCCATGGACTCCAGCGGGGGTCCGCCCCCCCCTCCTCTCCCTCCAGAGGTCCTAGCATTTAAATTGATGATTGCTGCATGTAACAAGAGAAACCCGCCAGTTGCGCAACAAAAATTCATGAAGAAAATGGACAGCATCCCCACTGTTGCTCTTCCGGAAGAAGAAACGTGTAGAGCAGCAGTGAACCTAGCTGAGCGCGGCCTCATAGGTCAGTTTACGGGCCTGTGGCCTTCACCAAGATTTGTTGAAGAATGGGTTCAGAGAAACTAGGTTCCATTAACCAAAGAGGCCATTAAAAGCTACTTTGTGGGCAAGGGCTACTTCGTTTTCGTCTTCGAAAGTGCAGAGGATAGAAGTTTAATTTTCAGGAATGGACCATATTTTATGGGCCTTCAAGGATTATACCTGAACAAATGGTCGCCCGACTTTGACCCTGCCCAGGATGTTCCTTCAGCAGTCCCAGTCTGGGTCCATTTACCCCATCTCCCCCTTCACTACTGGAATACCAAATCCTTGCAGCTAATCAGCAATGCTCTAGGAATATACATAGACCAAGCAGCTAAAAAGGACCAGTTTTCGTGTGCCTGCATTTGTGTTGAAGTCGATCTAGAGGAGGGGCTGCCAGAAGCAATCAAGTTAACGACTGCTGGATGGATGCATGTTCAAGAATTGGATTACGAACAGCTCCCTTATAAATGTAGACACTGCCACGAACATGGCCATTTTGCAAAATACTGCAAGAAAAAGGCCGAGGAACAACCAGAGATGCATAAAGGTGAGCAATGGACCCTAGTCCAGAAAGCGCCACAGCAAAAGAGAGGCAGGGGTAAAGGCAACCAGAATGCGACCCATAACAACTCCAAGTCCACCGAGGAAAGGGGCCCAGCTTCAAAGGAAACAGAAAGCAGGCAGAACCAACCCTTAGAGACCACTCTAGAAAATGTAGATCACGAAGGAACATCCAACTCCAACAAAGAGAACGAAGAACCAGACCAACCAGAGGCTTCTAAAGGAAGCCCCTCCAACCCATCTTATGCAGAAGTCACAAAGAAAAAACTGGTAGATAGCTCAGGCTCCTCGGATGAAGAGACCTTTGAGTGTCCGTCAAAAAGAGCTAGAAGAAAATATCACAAAGAAGCAAGGGAGGAGGAGGCTGAAAGACTCAAAACTCAAGGCAGCCAAACCACGATAGAGTTGTCTATCGGTAGAAACATAAGGACTCACCCTCCAAAGGGAGGACCCCATCCCCATCAAGGTAAATAATGCGATTAGTCTCTTGGAATTACAGAGGTCTGGGGTCCCACATGAAAATAGAAGCAGTCAAAGACCTACTAAAAATCGAAACACCAGACATCCTCATGCTCCAAGAGACAAAAATCGAAGGGTATGCCCTTCTCGACATCAGCAAAGCAAAATGGAAGAAAAATGCAGGCAAAGTAGTAAGTGCAAGGGGCTCTTCAGGGGGGCTGGCAACCATGTGGGCAGATGATACCTTCCAACTGAACAATTTCTGTGAAACCCAACACTGGATCTTCATAGAATTAAATCATTGTGCAAGTAAGTTGTCTATCTCTCTATTCAATATTTATGTTCTAGTCCTTTACTCTGAAAAAAGAGAATGCTGGAGCTCCCTTCTAGCATTCTTAGAGCAGCACAATCTCAATAACATAATTCTTGCGGGTGATCTAAACATAGTTCTGAAACCCAAGGAAAAGAGAGGAGGAAACAGTAGTAGAGACCATTTGCTGCCTTTTGTGGAAGACCTCATCCGGCAATGGGATCTTCTTGACTTTAGCCCAACAAGGGGCCTCTATACATGGACAAATAACGGGATAGGGGAGGATCACATCTCTGCCCATTTGGATAGATTTCTAGTTCAAAGCTCGCTGATGATGAACAACAAAATAATCAAAACAAGAATTCTCCCCAAATTAACTTTAGATCATAAACCCATTCAACTACTCCTGGAGGATGGGGAAGACTTGGGTCCTCTTCCTTTTCACTACAGACCCCTCTGGATTGACAGGGACGGTTTTATGGAAACTGTGGAAGAAGCATGGGCCACTCCAATCTCAGGCTCTCCAAGTTATGTTTGGGAGCAAAAGCTCAAGGCTGCAAAAAAAGCCTTGAAAAAATGGATAAAAACTCCTGTTCCTAACCCATCCAGCCACAGGAAAGATACAGTGTAGACTCTGGAGGACATGCAAGTAGAAATGGAAAGTAAGGACATCACCTCAGAGATGATTGGCAAAGAAGTTGAAGCCCAACGCTCTTCCTATCGCTCCTTTAGAATGGAAGAAGAATACTGGAGCATTAAATCGCGCAGTCTATGGTTGAAGGCTGGGGATCGTAATACTACCTTATTTCACATAAAATATAGAGCTAGAATCTCCCGCAATCATATTTCAGAAATCACAACAGAATAAGGGACGATCTGCAAAGGGTTTGCACAAATAAAAGAGGCAGCAGAAAGCCACTTCAAAAAGCTTTTCACTGAAGGGATCCAAGGCAGCGAGGAGGATACATCGGACCTCCTCTCAAAAATTCCTCCCCTTATCAACACAGAGGACAATCAAGATCTTAATAGACCCTTCACAGAGGAAGAAATAATTAAGGTTATTTGGTCTATGGAATCCGATAAGGCCCCTGGACCTGATGGGTTCACCATCCATTTCTTCAAGAGCTGTTGGGACATTATTAAATACAACCTTCAGAAAATGATAAGAGCATTCCAAAAGAAAGCCAAGATAGGGGGAGGAACCAATTCCACCTATCTCGTGCTAATTCCTAAAGAAGCAAATCTTGAAACCTTTGCTAGGTTCAGACCCATATCTCTATGTAACGCCTCCTACAAAATCTTGGCCAAGTTGTTGGAAAACTGAATCAAACCTCTTCTTAAAAGGCTCATCTCCCCCTCCCAAGGAGGATTTGTTGAAGGAAGACAAATTCTGGATAATGTCATCCAAGCGCAGGAAACAATTCAATCTAGCGAACATCATAAAGAAAAAGGAATGTTGATAAAGCTTGACATGGCGAATGCTTTTGATAGGGTTAACCACAACTTTCTCATCAAAGTCTTTTGATCCTTTGGGTTCTCGAATCAGTTTGTGAATCTTATAAAAGCTTTTGTTGAAAATCCTTGGATTTCTCCTCTGGTCAATGGCCGCCCCACTGATTTCTTTCGCGCCCAGAGAGGAATTAGGCAGGGTTGTCCCCTCTCTCCCTTTCTGTACATCCTGCTCACTGAATCTCTGAGCAGAAAGCTCATTGCTGAGAGAGAAGCTGGATCACTTCCTGGTCTTAAAATCTCCCAAGGCATTGAATCCATAAACCATGCCTTGTTTGCAGAAGACTCAATCCTTCTCGGAGGTGCCTCCCTCAGAATTGCAGAGGCCTTCGACTCTATCCTCAAATGCTATTGCAGAGCTTCTGGAGCTTTAGTTAATGAAAGAAAAAGTGAAATTTATGCCTGGAATATGGAACAGCACGATCTCTTGAGCATTTCACAGACTCTGGGCTTCAAATCTTATGCAAAATGGGACAAGATCAAATACCTGGGTTTGCCCATCATAAATGGTATCAACAAAAGGGACCTGTGGAGCGATATAATCAGAAAAATTAAATCAAAAATCTTATTGTGGGGAGGTTATTGGTTAACTAAAGGAGGAAAGGTCATCCTTATCAAAACTCTGCTGTCAGCGCTGCCTATCTATCAGGCTGCCTTCCTCCTCGCCCCAAAATATTTGATGGAACAGATTTTCAAACTTCTGCGGGATTTCCTTTGCCAAGGGGGGAAAGGAAACCAGGAAAAAATTCATCTGATCAGCTGGGACATTGTTAAAAGAGATATCACTGAGGGAGGCCTTCATATTCCCGACCCTGCGTTGGTCAACATGGCGCTTGGTGGAAAAATTCTATGGAAACTTCACAGCGAACCAAAGCACCCGGTCAGCCAAGCCCTCATGCATAAGTATGCAGATGGGACAACTCTTCAAAACCTGCAAGCCTGCTCCTCTTTCAAATGCTCTCAAACCTGGAACTTATGCAGGAAAATTCTCCAATTCTTTAGACATAAGGTGTATCGGGTACGTGGTAATGGCAAGAAAACCTCTCTATGGAATGACTGAATCATGGATCGTGCTTCCTTATCGGAATCTGAGGAAATCGTAGACATTAAGGATTGGCTTCAGCGTGCAGGAATAAACAGCGTCCACGACCTCTCTCGATGGCACAGTAATGGAAATTGGCGTGGTTGAGACTTCCATGGCATTCCTGTCCAACTCTAGCAGCAACAAACGTGCCTGATCGAAATGTTAGAAGAGGCTGCTCCTATCCACAGATCTATGAAAGATGCATGGGGTTGGGGCCACTCGGGCCGTTACACTACTGCTGCCGGATATAATGCCCTCCACACCAAAAATCAGCAACCATCCCCCAAGTTTTTGGAAACAAGTATGGGATCCTAGTGGCCTCCCCAAAATAAATTTCTTTTTCTGGACTTTGATGCATAACAAAGCTTTAACTGGAGAAAATTTTACCAAGAGAGGTTATGCAGGCCCGCACAGATGTGCCCTCTGCAGAAGCAGTAGTGAAACATCCAAGCACCTCTTTATCGACTGCTGTTTTTCCAAAGATGTCTAGGCTTACATTCTCCAGGATATCCAGATTGCCCCTCCGGATTATGACTCTGTTGCTGATATTTTTGCCTCTAGGAGCAACCGATATCCTCACAAAATACTCACGAAATCCCTTTGGAACAAAATATGGATCGCCATACCCAAATATGTATGTTGGCAAATCTGGCTGACTTAGAATGATCAGATTTTCAAATAAATAGCTTGTTCTCCCTTGAAAGTTGCAACTAAAGAAAAATATTTACTCCTTGAAGCTGCCCAACAAACTTACTTTAAAGAAGACCTCTCCCTCCTTCCTGAAGAAAAGAGATGGCTGGATTCTCTTACCCCTCTCCCTCGAAACTTCCTGCTAGTCCCCCCCTCTGCTCAACCCGACTGGAAAAAACGTGACTCTGATAGTATCTTTCAAGATTGGTGGAGGCACCAACACCTAACCATGATCTTCTTTGACGGTGCTTCTAAAGGGAACCCTGGGGCAGCTGGAGCTAGGGGTATAATATACTCTCAGAATGACACAAGAAGAGACTGCTTCTACTGGAGCATAGGGCAGAAAACTAACAATCAAGCAGAGGTTCTCGCTCTTCTCAAAGCTTGCCCAATTTCGCGGGAAAGAGGCATCAAAGATTTCCAAGCATTTGGAGATTCAGAAATCCTAATAAAAAATCTCAATACTGAGGAAGAGTTTAACAATGCAAGTATCAACAAAATTCTCAGCCACTTGAAGAGAATCCTCCTTGACTTCGACACCTTCAAATTCTACCACATCCTAAGAAATTCGAACAGCGAAGCCGACCTCATGGAAAATAAAGGATGCACTCTCCAGAAGGGACAGCTCAAAATCAATGATGAAATATCATATCATTTTTCCTTTTATTGACAGAAATGTAATACATACAAGCTCAAGTTTGAGGAAAAAGAGAACTGTATCCATGGTTGTTTAGGCTCTTGCCCAGCCATCTATCTCCAAATCAATAAAAAACATACCCTTTATAGTTATATAAAGAAAAAAAATCTATAACGTGGTTTAAATATTATAAAGTTACGCCATGCGTGTTGGAATAAATATTCTTAGTAAAATTCCGAAATCGATGTTATGCACAGTAAGGGTAGAGAAACTTTCTAAGGATGAACAATGGAATTAAGAAACCTTGTTGTGAGGTAAGAGAGAATCCTCTCGACATAAGAAAGAGCCTTGCTGTAAGGTGAAACATTTGTAGAAAACATCTGGAAAAATAAACTAAAAATTTTCTTAGCATTTATATGAACACCAGAAGGGTACGCTTTCACCCAACAACGTGGAATTAAACAATGAAGCTTTCCTACGCAATCAGAATAAAAGATAGAATTTGTGAACATAGTTCTAATTAAACTTATTGCAGAAGGAACCTTAATTAATCCTTTTACGAAAATCCCAGAACCCCAAAGTTGGGGAAATTAAATTACAACAGAGAAATCAATTTAGAGGGAAAAAAATTTACTCAAAAAGCGAAAAACCATTGTGGACAGTAAATATATAAAAAGGGTATGTGAATAAATAGTGAAGTAAAGGTAAGGGTAAATGTGAATTGAAAATGGGATATAATACATGTGGGAGACATGTATAATAGCATAAAGGAGATAATACCCTTAACAGTAAAGTAATTATGGTTCTTAAGAATTAATTATAGGGAGTAAGTTGTATAAAATAGACCTAGGAAAGAATCCCTGAGAGAGGAGAAATAAAAACCAAGACATATCTTTGTGTTGAGAGAAATAAAGAAAAAGGAAAACCTTGGTGTTGAATTGTCATTACTAAAGTAGAAAATGACTAGTTATATCGAATTAGGACAATCATCCTGACCAAAAACAACGTTTAAAAGAAAACAAAAATTGGTTCTAAAAATGCATTTTCCTTCCTTTACCTTTTTAACCTCTTCTTTAAGTTAACTTTATTTTTTGGAATGAGCTTATTATTTACAAAGATTATTATCCTTTTGAAGCTTGGATATTTTCTGAGTATGGAAAATTTATAGTGAGTACAACTTACTCAAAACGGATCAATATATATTTTTTCTCAAGTATCTTTCCCAACCTTCTTTCTTATATAAGTTGTTTCCATTTGTGACTTAATTTTTAGTTCTTCTTTTATTATTGCTGGCATGTGCTCATCATTTTGCTCTTTTATACCAACAATTATAAGATTAAATACTATTTTATTAAGCTTATAATCTCAATCAATTAACTTGTTCATTTCCTATTTGAAGAGTTTCATGCCTAATTATTTTGTGTACTATCCGGGGCCAAGTTGTTATTTAGTTTTATTTTTGTAACAACTCTCATGTTATTACTTGTAATAACAGTTTCCTCATCAATCATCATGGAAGTATCAAATAGTTTAAATTTTTTTTCTCTATTATTATTATAATCCAACCTCATGGGCATGGGTGGATTAAACTAGAAAGTTTTCTTTTCCATGTGTTGTACAACCTATCATTGGCATCCTTAAAACTCTTTTTTATTGAGAGTTGGCAACCAAATTTGCATTAGTGGGTTGTTTTATGTTGATCATGGTTCTCCATAAAACAATTTTACGTTATGTGTAGGTTCTTGCACTTCCAATGGATTTCTAAAATCTTGATTGTGACCTTAACAATTTTTTCCTTCATAATTACCATTTGTAAATGGGTTTTTAGCAAATATAAACAACAACCAATTAAAAACAATTTTGTTTATGATCCTTTTCAAGTTTCATGAATTTTTCTATGCAATATTATATTTTAAAATAGCGTAACCTATGGATCTAACACCATACATGCTACTACTCATAATAATGGATTTTCAAGATAATCATCAATAATCATGTAAATCTCAAAATATTTTACCCTTCTTTCTTTCCGTTAATAATGTCAAAACTATTCATAAAGTTGTGTTTAGCTATGAATTAATTCTTATGTTAAAAAGTTTCGCTATTAATGGATTTCACACTTTTATATTAAGAGATAGATATCCCACCCCTTGTAGCAATAAATCCAAAAGTTTTTAGATGAAATTATTATTTCCAAAGGAAACAACTCAACTCTCATCAATGTTTCAATATAGATGAAGAGAAATGGTTTGGTAAATTTCAAATTTGAGGAGAAAATTTATTCAAACTAGTTTATAGAGCATATTGATAGCTTCAACAAAGTATCCTACAAATGTCAAATGTCAAATGTTTCTATGTTCATTTGACATGTTTCTATTTTCCATGTGCTTGGAAAATATTGTTCCCAACATGCAATAGATCCTACAAAGGAACATTCAATATCTTGTAAATACAACGCTTATAACCACAGTGCTTCTTGTGAATAACATAGCCAATTCTGTCTTCAATAACATGACTGTTGCGGCAAGAATGACGCTTATGATGAAGCATGTGACCACCCCAACTACAACTGAAAATCTGGTAGTTTTAGGGCGTTGGGCTCCCAACTCATTACCAACTCTTATGTTGCACATATAGATATAGAAATCATGGAACAACTTCTCATATTAAAACCATAAAATAAACAATATGCTATAATTTTATCCGAGTTTTAATCATGTTTATCAGTGATTTGTAGGGCAAGAAATATATACCTTGCAGCTATGTTGAGACCCAACATTACCATAAAGTCCCAGTTGTAATAATTCATGTTGCAAATAATCCAAAATTTCTTACATTAAACATCTATTGAAAATCTAAATTTATAAATGACATTTCTGACTAGCAAGGTTTGTAGATCAATTATTTCTATACTAGAATGGTTTTCCCCACGTACCAAATAGAAATTGAATCCAGAGCAACCTCTTAATCTGGAAACAAACCAGATATAAGCACAATTCCTTGAGTGTACCATATTTCCAAACTGTAATTGAATAATAAATCAATTAAAAACATAACTCATCAAAAAAATCTAAGCTACTATGTCAAATTCCAGATATAATTCATATAATCTATTGTACAGTTGACATAGTTTAGATAATCTATCTGCAAAAGATATAAAATGCATACGTTAACATAAAATCAGAAGCTATAGTTAGCTTGAAATAGGCCCAGAGTCCTTTGAAGGCCTTTTTGTTGAAACCAATCCATGTCTCCTTGCAAGATGGGTTGTAGAATACATATAAGGCAACAACAATCACCAGAATCCACCACGACAAACTCAGTACCAAGGTTGTTTCTAGCAGGTCATATCCTAGCTTGTCCACTTTAGTCCAAGTTAATAAAATGTGGAGTAGAAATTTACCAAAAGAAATATAGGCTAGGGGAGCCACAATGTTTTGGTCCTGCAAAAACCTCTGCATCGAACAATTGATGGAAAATGCAAATAGCTAAGGAATAAGGCCTCTTGAAAAAACAGCTCTAGCACTAGCAATTTCTCTGCTCTACCCTATGGCAACCAGCACATGATCTGCAAATAAGTATAAGACTGCCAAAAGTATTGCAGCTGTTTTCATTATTATCATCGATCATTGGCAGATGACTCCAAGCATACTGTAATGTTTAGCACCGGAAGCTTGCTCACACACAGTCTGCATGGCACTTGCCATTCCCAACTACATCACAAGAGACCAGGGAAATAAACTACTAAGACCAAACTATACTGAACATATATAGGTGTAAGTTTTGTTGTAATTTATTAACAAAAAAATCTCATTATATTTTTTTGGGTGATCCTTTAAAACAAGAGAAGGGTAATTTTATTTTTTCACTTTGGAACTACTCACATTTATTCCCATCTAAATTTTTGGTCAACCTTTAGAACCATAAGTGTATTTTTGGATTACTCATATCTAATTTTTTTTTCAACCTTTAAAATCATCAATTGCAGCTCATTTTTAGGACAGAGATTACTCAAATTTTTTAGCTAGCCATCCAAGGTGGTTCATTTTAGGAATAGAAATATATATTGATGGATTTTTCTAACCATCAAATGTGACTCATTCTCAAATTTTGGTCAATTTTTAGAACCATGAAGAGTGGCTTATTCTAGGGACAGAGATTAGTCGACCTCTCTAGCTATCCAGAGTGATTCATTCTACGAATAGAGATATATATTGATTCGATCTTTCTAATCATCAAATGTGGCTCATTCTCAAGATAGAGATATATATAAAAGCATATAAAACTTTTCAAAATTTCATGAAAAATAAAAATATTGACCATAATTCCATAGGCTAGCCCTTGAATTCCCACACTAGCTATGGATGCTCCTACGAGTTCCAACTCGCCCAAGTGACCAGCAAACATTTTAGATAATGCACTAAGCATAAAATTGAGTTCATCAGTTTAATACCCTTCCATAATGAAAAATAATATACCTCTGTGTTATTAGTTAAAAAGTAGAAAAGAATTTCTATAGTTTAACGTATAATTTGTGTATTGCTTCAAGCAGTCAAGTATGGCATCCAAAATTCAAGATTTTAGAATTAGTCAACACAACAGATGCAAGTCCCTTTAGAATAAGCAGATGGGTATGGCCTTTTGACACCTCAATTTTGAGCAGAGAATATAGGGAGGAACTCCACTTCGTTGTCTCTGGTAAGATGGCAGATCAATGCTATCCTTCACCCTGCCCGCATAGGAAGGCTAAGGGAAGGTCAGGTTGATACTAATTGAAGAAGACCCTCAGTAGGGATACAGCCCACAAGGGAGCCTACACACCTACCATTGGCTAAATTTTTCGCATAGAAATAGGCCAGCAGGTCTTTGGTCACAGCAAATCTGACCACTCATTAATTGGACATGGATCCTGGGAAATCCAATAATTATTAAGGAATGAATTTCAAATTAAAACAAAATTTTCTAAACTTGTGTAATATATTGTTGAAAGTTATTAGAATCAAATTTCTATGTGCCTAACTATCATCAATGTACACAATGAAGCACATTTTTTTTCTATTGAATTCTGCAAGAACACCTGGCCTCTCAAAAGCTTTGGATCCTCCCAAATAAGATCATATTTATTTGGTCCCGTTTTCTCATCAAGTTTGTTCAAGAAAAGTTTCAAACCAAGAAATGTAATATCACAAAAACATAATAAAGATTGGCCACATAATTGATTCAAGATGTATATATTTTGTAGTATTCTCAACTTTAAAATGTAATAGGGTTTATTACAAGATGTATGATGACCTAACTTCATTGACCTATAGTTCTACATTAAAAGAGTTCATCAGTTGAATACCCTTCCATAATGAAAAATAATATACCTTTTTGTTTCTTTTGGAACAATAAGGATGACCAACTTTGGCTTGAACTCCAAGGCTTTGTTAATAAATTTGTTTTGCAGGAGCAGCTTTAACACCAAATGGAGGATTCAACCCCATAATCTGCAAATAAATTCAAGAAAAAACAACACAGATTACAAGGAATTTTCAATGAAGGGCACAATTTGCAAATACAGGATTCCTCCCTATAACCACCCACAGATTCAATCTACACAACTAAAAAAAGAAAGGCCAACAAAAATTATTTTTGGTTAATAGTGACTTTGCCATCTTTGTTAAACAGAAGCATGTGTGAAATCATACTTACCAATCTGGTACCGGTTGGTAATTCATCTTTAATAACAGTCAACCAATCTTGTTTTTTTAAAATCAAAATCATTATGTAAATGTTACATAAAATGCATCCACGTCAGACTAACTATGATAATGACTTCAAAAACGAATTTCGTATTTTTTTCGAGCGCCAAAATATACATGCTCTCAAAAAACACTCAAAAGAAAAAGACTTGAACAAAAAATGCAGTTCATTCCCAAAATTACCTTGGCTAGAAAAGCACCTGACATAATTATTAAGATAAGAGACACCTCCAAATCATGTTCACTTAAAGGGTCATTGACATTCACAAGGTGATATTATCTTATGGGTCTGCATCTCACAAGTATCTTGGGCACCTAGGCGGGCTTGGAAAATTCCAAAAGAGTGCCCGAAAAATTATTGGCAATGACCAAGGCCCAAAACTCCTTGGAAACACCACTGGCCATACCACAGAGCATTTTCAATACCAAGGATATATTCCTCAAATAGCAATCCCCTATCTCTTTTTTTCCTTAAATGATCATTTGCATGCATATGCCAATAATTTCATATGGTTCTCGCAAATAATTTCATATGTTGCCCTAAGTTGCACAATATGGACTCCCAAGGTCCATAACCTTCCCAGGTTCCTTTATTTTACATGCTCATTCTGGGGTTAGACTTTCCCTGTGGTGAAGGCATGCAATCTGCAAGGAAAAAGTGCATGAAGAAGTAAGGGTTCGCGGGTGGTGGCACCAAAGGTCTCCAAGGTTGTGGCACCAAAGGTCTCCGTCACACACCCAAAACTTCATCTAGAGAGCCCTCAAGGACAATTCGGTATTGCATGTACAAAATTTCCTTAATGCATGGTTGGATTATTCCACTATTATATTCTATTGTAAATAAATCAAATTTGCAATTTTCAAAGTAGGGAAATTAAGTTCTGAACTCAAGCTTTTTCTTACACAATCAGATACTTGGGTCCCCATTACACCTTGGGAAGCCTCTATGAGCCATAGTATTATTCCTACCTCCTTCGGTGGTGCCCAAAACCCTACACCTTCTCCTCTCCAACTTTAAATTCATTTACACTCAGCCTTAACTGGTGTTTACACCATTGAAGCTCCTTCTTGTTGGACATGGTTATATCCATTTGAAGTCTTCACCTTTGTGCATACCCATACTCGATTACTCCCTTGCTTGACAACTCCAATACCATGAAAAAGAGCCAAATCCTATTGAGGGTCCTCTTCTCAAGTAGAAGGGAGCGCTCAAGGAACACTTCAAGCTCATAAGGAAGCACAAATATATCATTCCCAAATCCCTGCTCCTATACAACAGGAATTAACTATGTTGATATTGAATTTCATGTTGAACATGATGAGAAAGTTGATGAGGAGGTCTTGGCCTCTATGGTTGAGTGGGTGATTGATTCAGGCCATACTTTAGGGCACCAAAACTAATATCTATGTATAATCGAGCTATACTAGAACATGAAATCGCTCCCCAAAAATGTCTTACTAGAGCATAATGAAGCTCACAAGGAGATATTATTACAAATTGATGAACTGCAAATGGAGCACAAGGATCCCAGTTTTCAACACTGTGACATCTCTACCAAGCTGGCCCTTCAAATTTAATAGATGGGATGGAGAAAAAAGCCGAGAACTAAATATCAATCTTCCCAAGGGTTGCATGGTAATAGAATGGGATGCCACTGTTCATGTCATGGACAATGAAACTAAAAACTTGTTGTGAAAACTTGTGCCCAGATTGAGCATACAGTGTTTAAGTATTGGCATGAAGGATTAAGTCCTTAATGAGATCACAACTTTGTCATTATGAATAAACCTTCAAGCCGATTTCTTCACTGAAATATTCTCATTACGATTCATTATTCAAGTGTACCTAACACTACACCATGAAATTGTGATCATGCCTCTTGGATGATAGTCAGTATGTCGACAGAATGGATCTTGCTTTGATTTTTGCTAAATTAGTAAGTTTGTATTTGGGATGACAAGAATATGATTCTGGTTTATTCTGAAATACGAAGGAGGCATAAGTCTACACTACATATTACTTCTTCAGAATTATTCAAACATGAGATTTGAGACCATTTTCAAAGAGGCATCTTCCATAGTGGACTTTCTCTATAATTTTATTGATCACTACTGATTACTATTTGGATATTCTATCAGAAATGCATGAGTTACACCTTTTTGTCCATGCTCCTAAAATTGGATTCTTTCTCCAGTAATGCCCTCATGATGTTTTCTTTCTTTGTTGAATTTTTCTTTTGCAGACATCATGTAAACCTAATTAATTTTCTTTTAAGGGTTGGGTGTTCCTCTTCTTCAGTGCATCTACCTTTATATATTCCCAAAAAACCATTCATAAGAATTTTGTAATAAAAAATATGTCTGTATTTCCTATTGTCATCAGCAGATATGAAAAAATGTGGTTCTCCCCTAAGTTTGGCCTCATAAGATTCAGAGAAAGTTCTATTTTATTGTACCTTTGTTCAGACATGAGATATGAGACCATTTCCAAATATTCTTCTTCCATAGTTAACTTCATCTATAATTTTACTGATTACTGTTGGGATTTTTATCAGAAATGCACGAATTACACCCTTTTGACTATGGTCCTTAAGCTGGACACTCTCCCCACTAATGCTCTTATGACACTTTATTTCTATGTTGAATTTCTCTCTTTCATGTGCCATGTAAATATTTTTTTGGGTTGTGCATTCCTCTCCTTCAGTGCCTCTACCGTTAGATATGTCAAAAAAATCATTCACAAACATTCTTTACACACCAATATGCCTCTCTTTCTTCTTGTCATCAAGCCCGTGAAACATCTGAAAAACTATGGTTTTCCCTCAAGTCTGGCCTCATAAGATTCAGAGCTAGTGCTAGTTTATTGTGCCTTTCTTGCTGGTTATAACAGTTAAGAAAGTACAAGTCATCCAAGAGATGAGCTCACAAATCTGCCACATGTGGACTAAAAATAATGATGTAGTTGATGGTCTTTCCTGTGGGTTTATAGTCTATGATGTTTTCAAACATGTGCATGTCTTTATGCTTGATGAAAAGGGATTTTTACACATTTCCAACTTTTGGAAAGTTTGGATCATCGTGCTGCTCTACAAATGTGATGAAAATCACATGTGTAGTCCCTTTTCATTGGTGGACAACACTTGGTTTCAACTTGGGGACGTTTTCTTCTTAGAAGTGCATGAGAACCTCAAAATAATTTCATGCACATATGAAACTAACCTCCACGTTCAAAAATATCATCACTACATCAAAGGTTATCCCTTATAACGCAAAGAACAAGACATTAAAGCCTATGAATCTAAGAATTGAAGATTGTTGCTTAAAAGAGCTTATTATACTCTAAACTACTGCTTAGTAGATCTTATTCATTTCCTATCCTGTTGTAGCATGTGCCAAAATAAGGCTGCCAGTTGAAATTAGTGAATTAATGCAGCCATATCATGGATACAATGGTCCTTTCCTCTATGCTTAGTCATCATGCAAAACTAGGAAACCTCGAAACCAAAACATTTGCAGGATGGAATATTGTCATTGTTGGACTACAATAGAACCTAGGTACTTGCAAATGAAAAATTTCGTCAATTTTGATGCAACAGTGGACATGATCCGCCACGAGATATGTGTAGTTCTCCTGAAGAGGATTGTTGTGAACTCTGTCAAACCACATACTGCCCCCTTTTCTTGAAACTCCCCATTTTCCATCACATGAGAGCACATACTATTGTCCAAATGATTGTTGTTAAAGGTATGTATTGGATAGATGAAAACTTGTCACAAGGGAAGCATGATATGCAATTCTGTCTTTTAAGGAATATTGATTCCATAGTCTTCCATAACCATTATTAGGCCACCACAAGTGCTATTAATCCAACCCATCTGGTAGTTTTGCACCTAAGGCTCTAATTAATAGGCCTATAAATAGTTGGGGAATGTAGTCCACTATCATAGCTACATAGTTTCAATCAATAGTCAATACAGGGTTGAGAAATCCATACACACTACAATTATGTTGCACTGACCAATCCAAGCGTATTATATTAATTTAATGTCTATTGGATATTCTAAGTCTATTTCACAGGGCTCTGAACTATCTTAGACATAACCACAAGCCTGGAAATGTCTTTTCTAGTCTCAAGAAATCAGGTTGTTTGTCAAACTCCAGTAGCCTATGAAACTAGCCTCCACATTCAACAAAATTATCATCAATATATCAAAGGTTGGCTTTATAATTCAAATCAAAAGACATTAAATCCTATAAATCTAAGAAATCAAGATTGTTGCTCAAAAGAGCTTATTATACACTAAAATACTGCTTAGTAGAGCTTATTCATTTCCTATATTGTTGTAGCATGCGCCAAAATAAGGCTGCCAATTGAAATTAGTGAATTAATGCAGCCACCTCATGGATACAATGGTCCTTTCCTCTATGCTTAGTCATCATGAAAAACTAGGAAACCTCGAAACCAAAATGTTTACGGCATGGAATATTGTCATTGTTGTGCTACAATAGAACCTAGGTACTTGCAAATGAAAAATGTCATCAATTTTGTTGCAACAGTGGTCACGATCTACCACAAGATATGTGTAATTGTCCTGAAGAGGATTGTTATGAACTCTATCAAACCACATACTGCCCCCTTTTCTTGAAAATCCCATTTTTCCATCACATTACAGCACATACTATTGTCCAAACGATTGTTGTTAGAGGTCTATATTAGATAGATGAAAACTTGTCACAAGGGAAGCATGATATGAAATTTTGTCTTTTAAGGAATATTGATTCCATAGTCTTCCATAACCATTATTAGGCCACCATGAGTGTGAGTAATCCAACCCATTTGGAAGTTCTTCACATAAGGCTCTAAGTGGTAGGCCTATAAATATTTGGGGAATGCAGTCCACTATCATAGCTATAGAGTTTCCCCTGAGAGATCACATCCATATTATTACAGGAAAATAGTTCTGAAGCAGTAATATGTAGTGTAGAGCATTTCTTGCTGGTTATTATGGAGTAGCAAGGCCACCAGACCAAATTATTCCAACCCTAGGTCACTAACTCTACTAGTTCTTATGCTTCAGTAGGGGTAGTGTCTTCCTAGTGTTCTAGGATTTCTTCTTCCCTTACTTGTTTTTTTGGAGTAGCAGGGGTTTGGGTGGTGGTAGGAATGTATCATGTCCTCTTCTTTCTTGGAACACAGGGGAGCCTATTTGTATGCCCTCTCATTCTCTCGGTGGTTGGTTTGATACTAATTATGTCAATTTCAATATCACTTTCCTTCTATCGTGTAATAGAATTTGTCTCTTCTTCCTTAATATGAATTAGTAGGTACTTTGTAGCCAAGGGATTCATGACAATATATTCTTCCTCTTTCGCAATTGCAATGGGTGGAGTCACACAACATTGGGCTCATTTAGTGAAGTTGCAATCATTGGAGTTGAAATGACTTCTTCCCAGGATTTTCTTGCTTTGTTTAGAGTTTGTACCATGAGTAACTTGATAAGACCATGGTGAGAGATGAAATATCTTGTTATGTTTGCTTTTTGTGCATGGGCTTCCTTATTTTGTAGGGACTTGAGTAGGAATTATGACATACTGACATTGTGATAGTATCTGAGATGGTCAAGGAAACAAATGTGCATATTCCTCTAAGCCAAATGAAGCATCTATATTGTCAGTAACCTAGTGAATTTACTATGGCTCAAATTTTTTACTGAAAATATTAGTTTTAGCATTCACTAGATACAAAAAGGAACCTCTCAACTGTCTATAAATTCACTAGATAGCATGTTTATAATGTGGCAATGATACGAACAAAGAAATGGTAAGAGGTTACCATGGTTTAATGTAGACTCTCTGACCCAAAGCCTACACGATCTCCTTGAGGCTCAGTTTGCATCATCTCAATATTATTTGTAGCTTGAAAAGTAGAAACCAAAGTTAATAGAAAAGTTTGTGAAAATAAATATAATAAACATAATAAATATGCTTAATGAAAACTATCGATACATGTGTCAAGACTGGAACCTGAGAAGGAATAATCTCTTCAGGCAGCCCTTGATGTGTAGCACTAACCTGAAAATTCCATAATTTTAAGACTCATACCATGTAAAAATATGTGACATAAATTCATTTTCAATTTGATGTACAAAAATATAGATAGATAGTACTGAATGTGGCACCTGTACATGATCATGTCTATGATCTATAGAATGAGGATCAGGGGCAAGGCAAAGTTGTTCTAAGAATATTGTAAACTACATAAGTTAAATGAATATATTGGCGTAATTTTTTGAAGACTAAATTTATATACACCAAAAAAACATGTTACATGCACTCTAGCTCATCTTATAAATGTTAATTTTAAAATAGACCAAAACATGCTTGTACATACCTCACCCATGGTGTGCATTTATTGTGTAATGGATCGCTCATAGTGGTCTCTACATGAGGATGCATACTCCATACGCTCATCTCGCTCCATCTCCCTCAACACGTCATCTGGAATACTCACAAATGAACGAACTCCTACAGTAGATGAAGGTTGGCATGTCCCTAAGCCGACTTCCACCCCTCTCAAAGTAGCTACAATATGTTCTTGTATCTTCTCCCTCATCTGTGATGCATCACTAGAGATAAGGGCTAACTCCTATGGAAGTGTAACTACCCTAGGTGGTCAAGGTGATAAACGAGGTGTTGGAGGCCTAAACCCAACATCTCGCATAGCATCACGTTGGTCATATGTATGACCTTTTCTAGCTCCATAGAATTTGGACCCAGAATAAAAAAATATTGTGGCACCTCATCATTATTTGGGAACTTCCCGTATGCATACAATAACTTCTCGTAAATATAAGGTGCAATATTGGGATCATTGAATCTTGCAATCTTCAGACATTTTTTGTCTTCAGGCCGCAATTCAAATAGTGACAAGACCATTTCTTTAGTGACCCTACTTTTAACTTCATTGTAGGAGTGGATACCAATCACTGACGCTCTCCTCCTACGCATCATGTCAAAAAAAAATTGGGTTTATGGTCCAACCCCACGATAAGTATTTATCAAACTCTCCAAATTGTGCAAAACAATTTGGAGACAATTTCGACTAGGGGCAGAGAGATTGCAACTTTTCAATTCAATGCGCAAACTCATGGAATGCTCCCTCATCCCATCAATAGTAAGTAAGGAGATGGTATCTTCCCAAGGAATCTGCTCAGGAATATCACCAGATGGGTGTAAAGGATCATAGCTCATATTTTGAGCAAACTCATGAATCCTACGACCTCTCCCCCTAGGAGGGCGACGACCACCACCTGTAACATGTTAAATTATTGCACATATTAAAAATTAAATAATTTATAAGGAAAATTTGTATTTAAAAAACTTGTCTGGTCATTGGAAAATACCTCGTGGAAAAACTATCTCATCCTCTTCGCTCATATTATGATTGTTCCCTTACGAGGAATGAATGTCTCTACTAGCCACTGTACAAAACATTAAATTGTTTTATAACACAAGTATATGAGACACACAATAAGTTTCACATCAAACATACATCAAACAATAAATTTTCCTTTATATTTTACCTAAATGAGAAGTATCCAAGTTTGGGATGCATGCCACAGGCTGAGACATTGTTCTCCTTTTCCCCTCACCAGCAATAGTGCCAACCCCAACTCCTATATTTTCACCTATGGAGCATAATGTTTTTACATTAAACATATGTCATTTGAAAAAAAAAAAATTACTTGTTCAACACTGAATATAAAGTAAACTTGAACATTTTAACTAGCAATTGATCTAATGTGTACATATACTGTGTATAATATACCCTTGAGAATGGGCTCTATGAAATTGGGGACGAATGGGAACAGGTATATGGGGCTCCTCTTATTCGATTTCGTGTCTGGGCACACAAGTTATATGAGTGTGTCCACCTGTGCCGGACAAAAAAAATTCACATTAATCAATTTTTCACAACGAACAATAAATATAACCTACTTGAAAACATGACATAACTAAACAATCAATGTACCTATTAATCCTCCTCACATGGAAGGGTCTCTAAAGGGCTCACCTGATGCCATTGTTGCTATAGTATCAAATAAAATTTCCCCCCCTCATAAACAAATTAGAAAACAAATTATCAATCGAAATTCATGTCATCAACCAATGGATAACAGGTACTATGGCTCCAACATTTTGAAGCCAACAACAATATTAGTTATATGGTATAAAAAGAATGGTAAGCATTTTTCAATGTCTCGAATTTTGTTAGAAATCTCATATAAAAAGTTAATGTTAATACTTTTTTATATCTATTTCCTGTATCCTAAAATTTTAGTTATTAACCTCAAAATTTCCAAATTTGATTTACAATCCCAATTAAAACCTCTCCTATTTTCCTTTGAAATAAGTTAAAGTTATTGTTTTATTACTTATGTTATTATCAAAACCTAACTTACTACTATTGAAAATAAACATATCTTATCCTACCTATTGTATTTATCAATACCCACTAGTTTGTTATCATATCATTACATATACCTTGACTACTTCAATAAACACCACTTCCATACAACCTATCATTAATCTATTCAACACTTTCGATATTTCATAGCACTTCCTCAATTGCACTCATGAAATGACTTTATTGAAAGCCTATATGAACTCTAAAAAGTCACATCTTACTCTCAAAGTTATAATCTGTTTTCAAAGTTAAAAAATCCTTGTTTTGACTTATACTCTACCACCCTCATATTTTGACTTATGCTTCCATTGTTGTGTATACGTAATTTCCATCCAAACCCATTGAATTCCTCTGTGTTTTTCTTGAAACTAGATCTAGAGCTAGTTACCAGGTTGGTTGTTTCCTGTGTGGAAAGGGAAAACATGGATAGTGATCACTAAAAAAAAAACAGAGAATTTTGAACGAAACAATGCACTGTTCAGGTATGCCACCACTTATAATTTCCAGGAAGAAAACGTGATTGTTTTTCCTATGTTCAACTAAGAAACGAAACGGGGACCTTGATGAAAAGTTGGTTGAATGCCATTATAGATAATTATTAGATCACTGAAAGGGAAATACAGAGGCATGGAAACACGTTATACCCAACACAATACGATGCATTTAATATTTCAAATACTCTAGGGACCAGCTCAAACACTAGCAATTGTGATTCCATAATTATGCTTTAACAATTTACTCTCGAACTCAATGTAATTGAAGTTAGATCATTCAATTCTAAAATCAAAATTATGCACTCTTGGAATATTAACAAATGAAGAATTACTATAATGCCATGCATTTCATTAATCACTGAAATTACTTATTCCTAATCTTGTACCTACACTTTCAATACTGAGTTTAAAATTTTCAATCATGTAAATAAGCTCAAAATTCAATGTCAAATTTAAGATGCTCAGAAGAGAATGACATAAGATAAAAAACATCCAAAATACTAAAATTCTTTATATTAGCAAGTAGAAAATTTAGCAAAGATATAAGTGAACGTGAAACACAATCATAGATTCATAAAAATTCATAAACCCCCAATAATCATAAAATTTATAACTAAATATCAAGTCAATAGACAGACTCCATAGATAATTCACTCCATGTTAAGAAGGCAAGTGATAGACAAGGAAGAGCCATCGAATAGGAAAACTAAAATATACAAAGAATTTGTCCTGGAAAGGATGCTAGTAGAGGTCCTCCAACTAAGAAAACCTGCTATGAGTAGCATTTTTTAGACACTTTTGTGCCATAAAAATCACCTAGGACTAACCCTTGGCATCATCCACACCACTTGAGGGGAGGGGGGACGCTTGAACAAGGTCACAACATTAATACAAGTGTGATTACCATCCAACTTGTTGTTGAACCACACTCCCATGGGCTAAAAGGAAATTATTTAAGAAATGTCTTTCCCTTTAATCTGGATTATGAATGGATTCTAGGTTCATTTTTCTTTAGATTTATCTCAGTTTATGGTTTTCCCTAACCAAAGAGGTAGGTAGTTTTTCTAGGCCAAAATTTGTGCTCAAAAGCTACATTACAGATAACATGATGTCAAAAAGTGGCTACTAGGTGAAACACATCATAAACGAAAACCCCATCAAAAGCATTATATTTGGAAAGTGTTTCCTTCTTTTGTATAGGTAATGTATTATGGGAGAAATTCATTCCACTTTGGGAAAAACCTCCATGTTTCTCAAAGAAATGCCATCATTACTACCCTTGTTTCTCAAAAAATATTTAAAAAAATCAAGTTATCCTAAAATATTCTTTAAATCCACAATAAAAGAAAAACACAAACAAAGAATGAAACCATAAACATAAATCCATTATTTTTTAAACTCATTATATTCAATACAACATTTTTATGTTTTCAGATGTGAAGTTTTGATAGCTACTTCAAAAGGTTTCAGATTCATTTGTAGTGTTGGAGTTCTATGACTGCAGATCCACTGCCATGAGATGAAATTTTTATATGGCATTAGAGTTGTTCTGTTGAAATTTTCCATCAAAATGAATGGAGAATTTAGGTACCTATAAGAAGGCACTGAGAATAGAAGATCTTAGCAGATATGGTGCCCAAAAATCTCTAGTGGTGTAAGTCCCAGTTTTGACCATTTGGATGTATTGGATGAAATTTTTTATAAATTGCAAACAAAAGTTTAAAATGGTAGGATAATTAGAGGAATGGATAACACCTAGTGAAAACATCCGTGATATGAATTAACCTTCTTGGTACATATATGACTTTTGAGGGAAGATTAAACCTCATTTACTTATACCACATCAGAATCTTGCAACATTTTAAGGGAGAAAAAATGTTAAATGTGCCATACTATTTGATTCACCAAAATCACAAAGATGATTCAAAATCACCCCAGCAATGAGCATATAATGTTATATCACCATGGCCTCACCAAGTTAATCTGAGAATGGGAACTAGAGAATTATGAGAAGACTTGGGATCAGTTTCTCAAAGATAATCAGTTTGTTGAAAATATCTGTGAGTAAAAAAAAATAGTGGAGAAGGAAGCCCCAAGGGAGGAAGAGGAAATAGCTGAGATACCTCCAACTCAATCTCAACCAACACAAGCCCCAAGAAAATAACCCATCACGTAGAGTAGAAGGGTCACAAGGGCCATGTAAAGACAAAACCAAGATGAACAGAAAAAGGATCAAGATTTTTCCAATAAAGAAAAAAATAAAAAGAACTAAATTCTCTTCAACAAATACCATGGAGATACATGAAGACCATCATATATTGTATGACTATATACAGGACAAAATAATCAAGATTCCTTGGTTGCTAAGTTGGTATTCCAAGTGGAAGCTCATTCGGGAAGTAAGAGATCTCACAAAAAATGTGTTAAGAATTATTTTGTCTTAAATGAGCTCAGCTTTTGAACATTAGCCAGTCCATCTTGGGGTTTCACAAGAGCAGCAAATTCCTCAACTAGCTAAATCCCAGTGGTATTCTACAAGAAATATGGTCATTGGAGATAGGATGTTAATGGTGTCTTAGAAATATTTATCTTCGGGACACTTTAGTTACAACAAGTTATATCCACCTCCAATACCAAATTTTGGTTAACATCAATCACGTGTGCAATCAAGATGAAATGATTTCAATTGACATAATGAAAATTCCATGAAAAGTCTTGGCAGTAGTGGGACTGGACTTGTAGGTAGAAACTGAAAAGAGGGCAGAAAATAGGGATCCTGAAACAATTCTTCTAATTAATGATAGATGTTCAAAACCCTTAACAAATTTGAATCTTTCTAAATCATTATTATTTGGTAGAAAATAATCAAATCCACCTTAGAATAATAGATTTTAGAGCCCAAATTTGTAGTTGCTTGTAAGTTTTTCATGAAGATGGATGGTGAAAGTTGTGAGTGGTTTATGAGAGACCGCATAGGTAAAGCAACAGAGGGAGTGAAGGATTTGTAGAGGAAGAGGAATATCAACAATGGAATAATAGAAACAATGATTAGAGGAAACAAGCGTTTCCGAAGAGGAGAAGCACGGGGAGAAAAGGATTTGTGCAGTGAACTCGAGGCAAGAAACACAAAACTGAAAAATTGTGAGGTGGTGTTGATTGGGATAGTAGAGAAACTTTGACAAGAAATGGGGAATTACGATGAAGAATTGGAACAAATTAAAGAGATTTGGAAATGAAGAGGGATATGTATCAGATAGCAGGCCGAATCCAAGAACTGGAAGAGTTGAATGTTGTAAAGGATAAATTTATAGACACCCACCTGAAAATGGGTTGCACCTTCTTCCCTCCCCCTGACGAGGGAAATGATAATGGCACATCAGATAGTTCGGATTAGGATTTCTCATGGGAGGAGATGTAAGAGGGAGCACCCAGCACAATCCAAAGATAATGAAAGAATCTGCCCAACTTTTGGTTAGGTTTCTTGCAATTAATAAAGTTAGTTTTCTTTTGTAGTACTTAAATCCCAATCCGTGTTTTGAAAATGTGGGTTGTTACTGACTACAAACATGATGGTGCTTTATTTTTGGAAATGTAGGTTGTTGTTGAGTACACACATGATGCTTTAGATTATGTAGGATTTTGTGTTCGTAATTATGTGATATTTTGGAAATTTAAACGAGCAGAGCAGATCTCAAGCTTGGCCCTCTTTTGGGGTTTTATGTATGTAATTTTGAATGGAAAGGCAAACTTTTCAAGTTCAGCTGTAAAAAAACAATAATTCTATCAAAGAGTCAAAATCATAAACCTTCCTTTAATATATTCAAGGTAGAAGGTGGACTCTTGCCGAAAAGAGACTTACTTGGCTAGAAGAATCTACGTGCTCATGATGGCTCGAATTCTCCAACGAAAATGACAGCTCTAGTCCAGTGAAAACGACAACTCCAGTGCAGAATGAAAACGACAGTGCTCCAGTGTAGAATTTCGGGGGAGACGGGAGTTTTGGGGTTTTTTTATAAGAATAAAACTCTCAGACAAGAGTTAAAAAAACTCTATGCCGAGAGTTTTACAACTCTCGTCCGAGAGTTTACTTGAGATTTTATGTCAATACAAATCTCAGATGAGAAAATACTTAACTCTCGTCCAAGAGTATTTTAACTCCGGTCAAGCCCAATCAAACTCTCAAGTGAAACATTAAAAATCTCTCAAACGAGAGTTTTAAAAACTCTCGGTCGAGAAATTGAGTTGACTGTTTTCTTGGATGAAAAATTAAAAATTTCACCCAAATTCTAGCCATCTACCAAAAAGTGTTTCCCAACTTCATGATTTCACCCCAAAATCATTAGAAATTGAAAATTAATTATTAGGGATACGGACCAAAATGAGAGCAACAATATGAACTTGAAACATTCTCGATCTTTTTGAAATATTGTTGTGGCTTTCCATGGAATAAATCTCATATGTTAAGTTGGATATTTAGTGAAATCAAAACTATTTTTTCAGACAAAACTAGGGAGCATGTTGACTATAATGTCCCTCACATGGATTCATTTTTTTGTCAACATGGAACACGAGATCCTCTCACAAAGGAAATTGAAGAATATCCTATTACATAAAAATTATTTTTTTTCCGCACACTTTACTTCATAAGATATACCCTCTTAATCAATACATTGTTGACATTAATGTTAAGAGTATTTATATAGCGATTTTTTATTTCACATGTGTCAACTCTACCATTTATAAGAAAAGTAATACATGTAAAATTTCCCTTTATAATACCCTTGAAAAAAAAATCATAGTTTAAGGAATTAAAATAGTATCCTCTTGTTAGGATACTTTAATGCTAGAATTGTAACTAACCAAGATATTCTTCTAAGTAATGATTTTGGCTCTAAACCTATATAGCTATATGAAGACCTTTTTTTAGCTAGTAGATGCAAAAGAAATCCAAAAGACATGACTGATAATATATTTGGTACTGATTTAGTCAATCTACATAGTATTCAGAAACTTATAATTTGCAATGGTGTAATTGGGTCGCCAAAATCCAACCAAATTACTTGTATTCATGGGCTCAATAGTAATGTCATCGATTATGTGATATTTGATATCCTTGTTAAAACCAAATTATAATTTTTGACCTCTTAAATTATCATGAGCATGAATCTAATCATAAACCTTTAACTTTAACTCTAAAATTTTCCTTGCACAAAAGTCACATGCAAAAGAATTGTGAGGACAAAGGCATGTGCATTTTTAAAAATTAAAAAGAATCTCTTCTTAAAGGGTTTAAATAGTCATTTACACCTCTTAACTTATATGCATAAAATTGAAAGCCTCTACTATGATTTTATTTCAACACTCTTTGCTTCTACAATGTGTCATATAAAAGAATAATAGAACTACCAACAATTATGTCAAAAATAACAATTTATTAGTATAATTTGTTTGGTTAAATATGTACATTATATTCTACTTATTAACATATTTAATAGATAAATTTAAAAGTAATTTCATAACATATTTTTATTGGAGATAGTTCTCCAAATTTTTCTTCATCTCCTATTAGAAGTGTGTCCTTCTAACATTCAAAAACAGAAATTTGTGCCAAAAACAATTGTTGAACCAAGATGTAAATTGTAAACATATTTCTAATATAAAATTGTCCCCTAGATCCAATGAAAGAGATGTGCTAAAAAAAAAACCTAACCACTGGTCTAAGTTGGAAATTGTAAATAATGCTGTAATGAAAATATATCCTAGTATGATTAATAAAACAAGTTGATGCACCTTGAAAACATGTTTCTAATAAAAACAGAATTAGTAATCTACTTCATTCTATCTTTTGAATCACTTAAAAACCATATATACAAAAGTGTTATCTTTTGAATCACTTAAAAAACATATATACAAAAGTGTTATGATCAAAACATTATTGGCTAATCGAGGCTAGTTCCCATTTTGCAGCTTATTTTAAAATGGCTATTATTGCTATTATTTTCTAGTGAGTTTTATGTGCATTATTTTCAATCATATTTAAATATATTGGAAGAATAAAATCTTAATATATTTATTCAACCATAAATTCACCTTACATTATAGACAAAGTGTCACTACTAAAGTAATAATTCAAACAAGCTATTCATGTCTTTTACTAGACTTTATGTATTTTTTCTTATTATATTGAATGAATGAATGCATATATGTTTTTCCTTGTAAATTTGGTGTCAATATGTCTATGAATACAAAAAAAAAATAGAAATCCCTTTTATCTTGAGTTAAGGAATCATATATTCAATGATCTCTAACTATATTCTCTTTCACAATTTCAAATATAATATTTGGTCATAGTAGTTGCAAAGACCATTTTCATGTCCATTTGCTTTTGCAGTAAATCTAATAATAAATTGATAGAAAAAGTTGTATAATGTGATAGATTGGTTCAAGTAACTTTATAGTCGTGCCCCGAGCCTGAGTTGTAATTGATAGGAATTTGGCAAAGTTATGAGAAATCAATATAGTAAGAAGACCTAAAATCTAAAATGAGTATGGGTTATTCACATCGTAGAAAGTTTCTAAAAAAGTATATGCCCTATTTATTTGTTAAAATTCAACATTATAACTTGCATTAGTAAATACTATACTAATAATGATTAATAGGAATATTCCCTACTTAATGTTTTCTCTCTAAAAAAATATTGGTTGTTTACTAAGTATGTAAGATGTGTCCATATGTAGCAAGTGCATATGTATTATACTCAATGGGATATATGGATCATTGTTTCGGAGAATAAATACATTTTATTTTTTCATGTATCTAATGTTAGATAGATAATAGTTTATACATTAAAATAAAGTATATGAATATTTATTAAAATTAATTGGTAAAAATAGCTATGAATAATAATTTTAAAAATCATGGATTGGAGTGGCACACTAACAAACTATGTGAGAAGGGAGGGGGCACTAGCCCTCCCCCATCATCCTGCTCCACAGGGGGATGTGGGGCCATCCCGCCCTCCACCTAGCCATCACATCTAACATCCATGCAATGCGAAGTACTAAATTCACCCAAGGGATTACTCGCCCTAGACATAGAGATGATGAGTATTATGTACACTGAGATAATCTTATTAACTATGATGTGTCTTATTATCATTATTCTAAAATGGGGAAGGGGGGAAATTGACACCTTGAGTTTGATTTTCTTACTTAGATCTTTAGTTTCCATTTCTTTCGAGAGGGAAGTCACAAGTCCTCTTGAATTAACCTTCCCTAAGGAGGCCACTAAAATTTTTTAGCACCTGGGGGTACATATGCTCATAGTCATCAATGGTTCATGGCTCGATTGGAATAGTTGGAGGCTTAGACCCTACAATTATTAGCTCCAACACATCTTTATCTTCAACGACGCTAGGAAATAGGTTTGCTTCACTCATTCCCATTTTCCTTTATAGCTCTATTGGAAATTGGTTCAAATTATTTGTGTTTCCTAATCATATAATTCATGTCATATAAGTCATTGAACTTAACTTATTATCTTGGTATATAGTGATTCCATGTGTCCCAACATATATTCCTTCCATTATACCAACATTGAGACTATTTGGACCTTAAGAGTTGTGCCCAAGTTGTGCTTCGTCAACATAGCAATTGATTTACCTAATTTCCTTACAACAAAAGTTTTATTCACACCTTTTACTCTACCCAACTTAGATTCATCTGTCAATTGAAACCCATTTTTATGCTCCCAACTTTGTCATGCTTTCTCGCTATCTTGTGCTCTCTCCCATGGCTCTCTTTGTTATTTTTCATCAGCCTCTCTCCCACAACATGCTTCACTAGTGCGTGAGAAGGAAGTGTGGATCCTTTAGGAGAGGTGGGGGAGTTTGCATGACTGTTCTAAGAACAAAATGAAACCCATAGGTATCATGATCACACCCCTAAACACATCCAAATAATTTTGAATTTGTTGAAGCAATGATTGAAAGGAATGAGCACAATGATGAGGAAAGCATCTCCTTAGTAATTGAGTGGCTTCCAAAATCTATGCCACAAATGAGGAACATAAAATCAATACTTATGTACTATAAAATTATATTATCACATCAAAACACATTGGAAAATCCCTTGAGGATAAAGAAGACACTAAAAGGAAGTTCTCTCTTCACCTCAACGTCGTCCAAGTGGAGAACTGGGATATATCTCTCAAAATTAGGGAAATGGTTATCCGGTTAGTGAAAATTGAAGCCATCCTCTCTAAAGGAAAAGGCCCAAATTCACGTGGCACCAATTGATGTTTCAACATCCAGCTAATCTATCTCACGGCACCTCTTTTTTTTTATTGTACTATCTTCTCTTAGGTTTGGAGATTCATAGTTATCATGGACTTTCATCTTCTCTTAGGTTTGGAGATTCATAGTTGTCATGGACTTTCAGTAGAATAGCTACCATTTGATTGCAATTAGGCTTATGTATTTGCATGACAGCATCGATAAACATGTTAAGGAACTATAGCTCCATTGTTGGTTTGGTTTTCCAAGTGGAAAACCATAGTTAGAATTCATATATACCAAGCTTAAAAAAAAACTTTGATAAATAAATTAGTTTAAAATGAGGTTGGATCTAATAGTAAAAGTGAGGAATTTTTCACTATTGAATAAGATTTGTTTCTATGACAAATCATGAGTGATCTAGTTATGAGAACACTTTCATGTAGTGGTTAAATAATTTCTAGATTTAGGTATACAAGAGTGGATCTATAACAGACCTAGGCAAAATATTTATGTAAGAAAAGTTAATAAAGGTAAAAACATGACCACGATTAAGGGACACTTATTCTAATTTGAATGTTAGGAAAAATATCATAGTGGGCATCAATGGATATGTTGTTATGGCTAAGGAAAAATGGAAAAGGAAAAGGCAAAGGCATTAAAGAGGGAAAAAGTATTTTTGACACATTTATTTATGAAACTAAAGGAAAATACGAGAAAAAGAAGATAAAATGTCATAGGTTGCATGTGAGGAGGAAAATGAAGAAAATATATTCCTCATTGATAAAAAGGCTTCTCGGGATCAGTTGGTACCTTTTGTCATTTCAGTTTTTGAGTTATCTTATTATTATCTCTTTGTCTCACACTCTTGGATACTTAGAGTTTTCTTGGAGCAATTCAGCATTGTGCCAAGGAAGAGGAAGCAATAAAAAGAAGGACAAGAAAGGAAAGGAAGCAAGGATCAAACAAGGAAAATTAGGATCTAGCAGCTCCAACAGGAATGCTTGCACGTAACATATTGCATGTGTGATTTCCTAGCTAGTTTGGACATGCATGCCTTATACATGTTGGTATATGGTTATTTTTTTGTCGATGGCATGGTTTTTTCGGGTTATGACAGTGGTTTTAAGTCTTGCCTCATTTTTTTCTGGATTCCATGGTATGTTGGGATTTTGATCTCAGTTTTGAGCTGGGGAATTTTTGGATGGATTCAAAATCTGGGGTGGAGGTGGTCTCAAGGTTCATTCCCAAAGGCACAGGAATCCTTTGACCGATTTTGGTGGGATACATGGTAAATAATAAGGGAGGTGTCTCATTTTAGGGCCTAATGATCCGGGATTGGATTGCGGCAAAGCTTGAGAGATTGGGAGACAAAAAATTCCTCAAGGATAGTGATGGATTCTAGATGGAATTTCCAAGTTCTTCTAGGTTTTGTGATCAGAGGACTGGTTTGGTGTGATCACGGTATGGTGAGGGTGGAGGTGGTTTAACCTTTGGATTCCCTTGGTTGTGTTTTGTATGAGTTTATCTATGAGACCCCACATTCATTCTTGGAAAATGGCATTGGGTGAATGGCTGAAGAGACATTTGGCTTAGCCATGTCTATGGTTGGGTGGAACGTGGAAGTATCGAACTTGGTCAGTATTTACCTATGTTTAATGGAAGCTAAGTTCTCTTTTTATTGTAATTATTATTATTTGGATTTAATGGTTGTATTCTAACTGGTATTTCCATGGTTTTATGTTGGTTATAAGCATGTTTAAATGACTAGTTCATGTAGTGGCCATTTCATGAATAATGGATGAAAGACCTAATTGATGTCATATCTGGTTAAGGAAGAGGGTGGTGGTCCTTCTGGTAAGATCTGATAAAAAAATTCAGTTATTTATGTTTTTTCTTGTATCCTATACCTGTAGCTTACATTCATGCCAAGTGTTTGATAGAATATCAGTCTCGGTTGGGGATGGTCCAGCCTAATCCTGGAATCAGTTTTTAGTTTATTAATGTTATCATTATGTGTTTAATGATTCCTGAAAGCTACAGGAAGTTATGGGCATTTTACGGGATTCTCGGCTTTAAAAGTATCTTAAATCTCATGGACGTAGGAATAGTTCTGGGTAATTTAGTCCCTGTAGGCATGAAAACTTATGCATGCGTCCAAAGCCTACTAGACACACACATGTAGACCTGTGCATGCTTCTAGGGGGTTTTTCCCCTGAAATCTCTCAGTGGGACCCACGGGCAAGTGTTTGTGTTATAGTTTTTCTCTTCGATTTCACTTCCTTAAAGTCACCAAGGAGGTTGAGTTTTTCTTAATTGCCCTTCATCTCATGTTTACCCCAGTTGGTCGATTACTTGGGTAGGCCTGAGGGGACATGGACGTTACACGATCAAACCCACCCCATGATCTTAAAATCACCCACCAAACTTAGAAAATTTGATAATGATTATTAAAATTGTTAATAAATATTTAATCTAAAGTGGTATTGAATATTTAAATAAAAACAAATATTTTATTACTAGGTAAAACTAAATCATTTTTAAACAAAACCAAAAAAAAATTAATTTTCATAAAGGCTTAATGTGGAGTTATGGAGATACCTTTAGGTAATGGTCAAATTGTATCATGACCAATGCACACATAAGTGGATGAAATTACACCCCATGTTCTCCTTTTTATAATAACCCACATGGGTGAATGAAGGCCCATCCTCATGTTCTTATTTTTATAATAGTCTATGGGGTTGAATCTACAAAATATTAACATAATGAACTTTTCAAAAGGTTTTATGGCTATTAGAAAAATAAAAACATTTATGAAAGGAAACCCAACACCAATAAGTTTAAAATTCTAATCAAAATTCTATAACTTCATTTGAATTTTGCAGAGTAATATGTTTCATTAAAACTTCAGAAGTATATAACATGAATATGATAAGGGAAAACATACTTTTGATATTTTATAAGAAATTAAAAAGGGCATTCCCTTGGTTGCATAGAAGTACATTGGATAATTTTAAAAACTAGGCTTAGAATTAAATTTCAAATATATCTTAGATCTTTAAAATATATTGAAACTTAATTATATATAGTATTTCAATGGGATAAAAAAAAATAAAGGACAAAATTATAGTTAGACAAGTACATGGAAACTAACCTAGCATCTAATAAAACTTCCTTCCATAGATAACATATGATTGTATGAATAACTTTCACATCCTCATATTGCTCCTAGGAGGCAGATTTTCCTTTGCCACAATTCTAAATGAAAGACCTTAAAGGAAATTGTTCCATTGAACTAGTCTATAAGGAATTTTGAATCCCCAATTCTTTAACATACTTCCAAAGTGCAACTCTCATGGCATACCACATGGCAGACCACATAGCAAGGAATTAAAATTTGTGCCTTGGCCAATACTTAGTTTGTATTTATTCATTAGATTCTAAAAAAAGAAAATGACTATACCCATACCCCGTCACTATCTCAATTAAAGAATCCCCATACTACAACAGTAAGCCACTCAATTCCAAATTCTAGCTAATAGTTTGACCAATATTTTTAAACAAATCTACTCTAAAACAATCATTTAAATTTCTATAATTTCATTGAGATTTTACAGAATCATATTACAAGTGACAAATACATTGTTCTACTAAAATATCAAAGAAACTTAAATATCATTATGAAAAAAAAATAAAAAAATCATAACCTCAATTTTTTCAAATTCTGGCTTATTCTTCCACCAATATCATTAAATGAATTTGGTTTAAAACCCTCGCTAAAATTCTAGAGCTTCATTCAAATTCTACGAATTCATATCAGCACTAACAAGTACATTGTTCCATTGAAATCTTAAAAAACATATAATATGCACATAATAATTTGTTCCTCATATGGATTTTGCATTAATTACTGAACAAAAATATCTAGAAATAAATAATGAAGCATTTCTATGAAGCCATGTAAATCAAACTGAATTGGGTGAAATGATAAAAGTCATCAACATAGATCCTTTAAAAATTGTGTAGGGGAGGACAAAACACCATCAAAAATCCAAAGACTTCATTCCACCTGAATGAGAAAATGTCTGAACATAACAAAATTTTCCAATGGGTAAACAATTGTCTAACCTAGGATTCAGCGAAAAAGACGTAAAATGTCTAAACATAACAAAATTTGCCAATGGGTAAACAATTGTATAACCTAGGATTCAGCGAAAAAGACGTAAGAGCAGATCATATGACTGTGCAAAATTTCAATTTCAAATGAAAAGCCATGAAAGGTGTTGAGAAGGTTATCTGATCTTGTGGTGCTTTTCCACCGGACAACCTCCACGCTTGGCTATCTTCATCGGACATCGTCCACTCTTTGGTATCCAAATTCAAAAATCTCACTTTCGACCACAGCGCCTTTGGAATAATTGTGACGTTCTGCTATCCATCGTACGCCGCTGCTACCTCCTCGTGGGGTGCATCACGTAATGAAGCTTGCAACGGTTGCGTAGTCAAAAGATTCCATACTCCACCAGTGGGAGCTGCCTGCCATAACCCTATCAAACTAGCGTGATGCCCTCCATTAAATATATACCCAAAGATGATACGTAACAGAAACACTTGGCTCTTGTGAACCACCAGCTTAATGGTATGCACCCGGTCCATTGCCGTCGGTAATTGGCCTTGCCTCAACGGAAGATTTATTTGTTCAGCAACAAACAGGCCGATCTCTGTATTATAAGTCGCCAGCATAGATTGAGTTATTGAGTAGAAGTATATGGTGTCCTCAACTACAGTGGCGTGGAATTGTAGCTTGAATAATCTAAAGTTGATATCTGGGCATTCCCTTACAGTCCATTTGTCTGTAGCGGAGCTGTAAACAAGAGCGTGCACCATATTCGTTCTCAGTTCTCCCCACACAATCACTTTAAATTTGGCGGCGTCGACAACTAGTTGGATTGACAGGGACAACTGCGCAGTCGTACTAGGTGTGGATTTGGAGTTGCTCTTGTTGCCCCCGA